>JARQOD010000003.1:598678576-598769211 GCA_033576555.1 Oophaga sylvatica
TATTAGTGATTATTGAGCCCCGTATGGACTGTATTAGTAATTATTTGGCCCCGTATGGACTGTATTAGTAATTATTGAGCCCTGTAATGACTGTATTAGTAATTATCGAGCCCTGTATGGACAGTATTAGTGATTATTGAGCCCTGTATGGACTGTATTAGTGATTATTTGTCCCCGTATGGACAGTATTAGTGATTATTTGTCCCCGTATGGACAGTATTAGTGATTATTGAGCCCTGTATGGACTGTATTAGTGATTATTTGTCCCCGTATGGACAGTATTAGTGATTATTGAGCCCTGTATGGACTGTATTAGTAATTATTTGTCCCCGTATGGACAGTATTAGTGATTATTGAGCCCTGTATGGACTGTATTAGTGATTATTTGTCCCCGTATGGGCAGTATTAGTGATTATTGAGCCCTGGGAGGACTGATTTTGTGGTTCCCGGCGTCCTGTAAGTGCTGTATTTCTGCGCCTCGCTTCGTACCAGTGAGTTGCCCTTGGATTTCTTCTCTTCCCTTTAGTTCCGCCTTCCTACAGATTGTGTGTTTACCGGCTTTGATTCTCGCACAGACGGGGAGTTTCTGAGTCGTCCTGATGTTGATAATATTGACAGCCTCGTCTTTGTCGGGGGCCACAGCTTCTCCGCAGCTTGATTTCACAGCAGGTCAGGCCTGTCTGCAGCGGTTGTGTCTATGGTGGAGCTTCCTGCCCTCCGCCTGGGCTTTCACACACGCAGACTTTCTTCCTTCATTTGTATCTTTTGAAGCGCGAGTCTGCGCTCTGCTACGAAACAATGTTGTCTCCCATTTGCACCAAAGAACAAAAGAAGCATTAAAAAATAATTTTGATTGAAGAACCACACGCTCCACGCTAAGAACCATATCAAAAGGACAAGCGAGAGGCCGAACATCACTCAGCGGACATCGGGGTACCCCATAGCACCTAAAGGCGCAGAATCCAGATCTCAGCAACCGTATCATTTGTATCATAAAAGAGGAGATGTTATCCTGACCGGCGACCGTCTGGGAACAAGGTTATTACCTGATGTCCGTGACATATTGATGGCAGGGGATGGTTCACAAGCAAAATGCCAGATTACATGAATTGGGCAAATGTATGTTTCGTAAAGATTTCAGTCTTTTCATTGTGAATCAGAAACACAAAACCAAATCATGGAAGATTACTAAAGCAAAAAACAATCGAGACTGAAGCCAATGAGTGTGGATATACAAGACACTAACACTGGGGGGGCAGCTCTATGTCGGCAATTACAGGGGTTATGTGATAAACGGCAGCTCTCTGATCTATAGATTGTACTTAGTATCGCAGGTCAGGCCTAAGCAAGGTGCAAAGAAAACCGGCAGAGCGCAGGGTGTGCAAGTAAATTATACAATTCATCAGTGATGGACATGGACAGCCAATTAATGCCATTATAGCTGATTTACAACTTATGTTCACTTCTGATCACAATATACATAAGCGAATGTACATGAAAGGAGGAGTCACTATACATACATTACTTATCCTGCATTATACCCCAGAGCTGCAGTCGCTGTGTACATACGTTACGTTGCTGATCCGGAGTTACATCCTGTATTATCCTCCAGAGCTGCGCTCACTATTCTGCTGGTGCAGTCACTGTGTACATACATTACATTACTGATCCTGAGTTACATCCTGTATTATACCCCAGAGCTGCACTCACTATTCTGCTGGTGCAGTCACTGTGTACATACATTACATTACTGATCCTGAGTTAATCCTGTATTATACCCAGAGTCTGCACTCACTATTCTGCTGGTGCAGTCACTGTGTCTACATTAATTACTGATCTGAGTTACATCCTGTATTATACTCCAGAGCTGCACTCACTATTCTGCTGGTGCAGTCACTGTGTACATACATACATTACTGATCCTGAGTTACATCCTGTATTATACTCCAGAGCTGCACTCACTATTCTGCTGGTGCAGTCACTGTGTACAATTTCATTACTGATCCTGAGTTACATCCTGTATTATACTCCAGAGCTGCCTCACTATTCTGCTAGTGCAGTCACTGTGTAACATACATTACTGATCCTGAGTTACATCCTGTATTATACCCCAGAGCTTTACTCACTATTCTGCTGGTGCAGTCACTGTGTACATACATTACATTACTGATCCTGAGTTACATTCTGTATTATACCCAGAGTTGCACTCACTATTCTGCTGGTGCAGTCACTGTGTACATACATTACATTACTGATCCTGAGTTACATCCTGTATTATACCCAGAGCTTACTCCATATTCTGCTGGTGCAGTCACTGTGTACATACATCATTACTGATCCTGAGTTACATCCTGTATTATACTCCAGAGCTGCACTCACTATTCTGCTGGTGCAGTCACTGTGTACATACATTACTGATCCTGAGTTACATCCTGTATTATACCCAGAGCTTGCACTCACTATTCTGCTGGTGAGTCACTGTTACATACTTACATTACTGATCCTGAGTTACATCCTGTATTATACTCCAGAGCTGCACTCACTATTCTGCTGGTGCAGTCACTGTGTACATACATTACATTACTGATCCTGAGTTACTCCTGTATTATACCCAGAGCTTCACTCACTATTCTGCTGGTGCAGTCACTGTGTACATACATTACTGATCCTGAGTTACATCCTGTATTATACTCCAGAGCTGCACTCACTATTCTGCTGGTGCAGTCACTGTGTACATATTACATTACTGATCCTGAGTTACATCCTGTATTATACTCCAGAGCTGCACTCACTATTCTGCTGGTGTAGTCACTGTGTACATACTTACATTACTGATCCTGAGTTACATCCTGTATTATACTCCAGAGCTGCACTCACTATTCTGCTGGTGCAGTCACTGTGTACATACATTACATTACTGATCCTAGTTACATACTGTATTATACTCCAGAGCTGCACTCACTATTCTGCTGGTGCAGTCACTGTGTACATACATTACATTACTGATCCTGAGTTACATCCTGTATTATACTCCAGAGCTGCACTCACTATTCTGCTGGTGCAGTCACTGTGTACATACATTACATTACTGATCCTGAGTTACATCCTGTATTATACTCCAGAGCTGCACTCACTATTCTCTGGTGCAGTCACTGTGTACATACATTACAATACTGATCCTGAGTTACATCCTGTATTATACTCCAGAGCTGCACTCACTATTCTGCTGGTGCAGTCACTGTGTACATACATTACATTACTGATCCTGAGTTACATCCTGTATTATACTCCAGAGCTGCACTCACTATTCTGCTGGTGCAGTCACTGTGTACATACATTACATACTGATCCTGAGTTACTCCTGTATTATACTCCAGAGCTGCACTCACTATTCTGCTGGTGCAGTCACTGTGTACATACATTACATTACTGATCCTGAGTTACTCCTATTATCTCCGAGCTGCACTCACTATTCTGCTGGTCAGTCACTGTGTACATACTTACATCTGTCCTGTTACCTCCTGTATTATCTCAGAGCTGCATCACTATTCTGCTGGTGAGTCACTGTGTACTAATCATTACTTCCTGGTTACATCCTGTTTATACCCAGAGCTTACTACTATTCTGTGGTGCATCACTGTACTACATACATTACTGATCCTGAGTTACATCCTTATTATACTCCGAGCTGCATCACTATTTGCTGGTGCAGTCACTGTGTACTATTACTTACTGATCCTGAGTTACATCCTGTATATACCCAGGCTACTCACTATTCTGTGGTGCATCACTGTGTACATCATTCATTACTGATCCTGAGTTACATCCTGTATTATACTCCAGAGCTGCACTCACTATTCTGGTGAGTCACTGTGTACATACTACATTACTGATCTAGTTACATCCTTATTATATCCAGAGCTGCACTACTATTCTGTGTGCAGTCACTGTGTACATACATTACATTACTGATCCTGAGTTACTCCTGTATTATACTCCAGAGCTGCACTCACTATTCTGCTGGTGCAGTCACTGTGTACTACATTACATTACTGATCCTGAGTTACATCCTGTATTATACTCGAGCTGCACTCACTATTCTGCTGGTGCATCACTGTGTACATACTACATACTGATCCTGAGTTACATCCTGTATTATACCAGAGCTCTCCTATTCTGCTGGTGCATCATGTACATACATTACATTACTGATCCTGAGTTACATCCTGTATTATACTCCAGAGCTGCACTCACTATTCTGCTGGTGCAGTCACTGTGTACATACATTACATTACTGATCCTGAGTTACATCCTGTATTATCTCCAGGCTCACTACTATTCTGTGGTGCAGTCACTGTGTACATACATTACATACTGATCTGAGTTACATCCTGTATTAACTCAGAGCTGCACTCATATTCTGCGGTGAGTCACTGTGTACATAATTACATTACTGATCCTGAGTTACATCTGTATTATACTCCAGAGCTGCACTCACTATTCTGCTGGTGCAGTCACTGTGTACATACATTACATTATGATCCTGAGTTACCCTGTATATACTCCAGAGCTGCACTCACTATTCTGTGGTGAGTCACTGTGTACATACATTACATTACTGATCCTGGTTATCTGTATTATACTCCAGAGCTGCACTCACTATTTGCTGGTGCAGTCACTGTGTACATACATTAATTACTGATCCTGAGTTACATCCTGTATTTACTCCAGAGCTGCACTCACTATTCTGCTGGTGAGTCACTGTCATACATCATTACTGATCTGAGTTACATCCTGTATTATACTCAGAGCTGCACTCACTATTTGCTGGCAGTCACTGTGTAATACATTACTTACTGATCTGAGTTACATCTTATTATACCCAGAGTGATCACTATTCTGCTGGTGCAGTCACTGTGTAATCATTCATTATGATCCTGAGTTACATCTGTATTATATCAGGCTGCACTCTATCTGTGGTGAGTCACTGTGTACATAATTACATTACTGATCCTGAGTTACATCCTGTATTATACTCCAGAGCTGCACTCACTATTCTGCTGGTGCAGTCACTGTGTACATACATTACATTACTGATCCTGAGTTACATCCTGTATTATACTCCAGAGCTGCACTCACTATTCTGCTGGTGCAGTCACTGTGTACATACATTACATTACTGATCCTGAGTTACATCCTGTATTATACTCCAGAGCTGCACTCACTATTCTGCTGGTGCAGTCACTGTGTACATACATTACATTACTGATCCTGAGTTACATCCTGTATTATACTCCAGAGCTGCACTCACTATTCTGCTGGTGCAGTCACTGTGTACATACATTACATTACTGATCCTGAGTTACATCCTATATTATACTCCAGAGCTGCACTCACTGTTCTGCTGGTGCAGTCACTGTGTACATACATTACATTACTGATCCTGAGTTACATCCTGTATTATACTCCAGAGTTGCACTCACTATTCTGCTGGTGCAGTCACTGTGTACATACATTACAATACTGATCCTGAGTTACATCCTGTATTATACTCCAGAGCTGCACTCACTAGCTTAGCATTCTTTTTAACAGTGTGTTTCCTTCTGTCTGGTTCTGATGCCATTTTCCTGGTGATAGCAAATTGTTATCAGCTATAAGGATGAAACTTGTGTATGATGTTGTTTTATCCCTTTATGTGTTAGTTTCCAGCATTTGCTGGGCCAAATGTTTTGCACATTTTGTCATGGGTGTTCGAATTTTGCCTATAATTGTTTTTGTGTGTTTTTTGGTTAAAACATGGCAAAGACAAAGCCAAACTTATCAGCGGATATCAGGAAGCTTATTATTCTGAGTGTGAACTCAGGCAAAAGCCAAAACAGGAGCTACGGTATACAACTGCTCTCAGCGTCAAGTGTCACGTATAATAAAAGAAGAATAAGAATGTTATGGAACAGCTGACAGACCTAGAAGTGGACGACCACGGAAAACTTCCTCCAAAGGTGATCACATTATTAAGAAAAAGTCACTATCTGATGTCCTAAAAGAGCTGTACAGATTTCTCACAAAATGAACGAAGAATATGGGGTCAAAGAAAGTCGCCAAACTGTGGGGCGACGGCTCAGAGCAGGGGGGTTGAATGCACGAGATCCAGTTAAGAAACCTTTCTTCTCTACAAAGCACCGGAAGGTCCAACTTGAGTTTGTCAAAGAACACGGCCAATGGAAAGAGACAGATTGGTCTGAGGTGTTGTGGTCTGATGAATCCAAGTTCTATCTGGTAGTGATAGCAAACACTATAAATACTGCCCAATATCATGTCAGGTACCAAACGCCTACAGTGAAGCATGGTGGTGGCGATGTCGTGGTTTGGGGCTGCTTTTCTGCATCCGGCATTGGCCCTCTGCATAGAGTTGATGGAACTATGAATGCTACCATGTACAAGGATATACTGGAGAATGTAATGCTGCCACATGGTGAAACCTAAGTAGGCAGGAGCTGGAAATTCCAGCAGGACAATGACCCTAAGCACACGTCCAATCTAGTCAAAAGTTGGTTAGCAAAGAAAAATGTTCACCTGTTGCAATTACAGAGCCGATCCCCTGATATAAACCCTATAGAACACCTTGGGAATGAGTTAGGGCCACGAGTTGGGGCCCGTACCCAGATCAGTAAAGATGAATTGTTTGCAGATTTGGAAATGGAATGGAGCAAGATCCCTCAGGATGTCTTATACCCGAGTGGCTTCAATTCCGCCTCGGTGCAGAAGTAAAGCAAGAGGTTCTGCTGCACAATTCTGAGTTATGGCATCATAACAATGAATCCCTCTCTGTGTTGTGATCTCTGAATAGTGGAGGCGAAACTTGTGGCCGTCAGTGAAAGATCGTAGCAATATTCTAAAGCATTTTGGTTAAATTAAGGTCTTTTATGATGACGACTTCATGCACTTTCAGTTCATCACCAGGAAAATAGCATCACAACAACCAGAAAGAAGTAATAAGCAGTAAGCACACTTAAAAAAAAAAAAAAAGCAAAACTTTTGTCACCACAGTAAAGTGCGTTAAGTAATGGTGAAATGTTCATGATTGAAAGACGCCAAAGAAAGCCGATCTTTACCTTGTAAAATGGAGAATTGCTGCTCTACAGTATCAAATATTAAGAATTAGTGAGACCGAGGAGGATCGAGTAGGAGAAGGACAGAGGGGTCTGGAGGGAGGAGGACACGAGGGCCATCACCACCACTTATCGGACACATATGAGCAGTCTGGGATATAGGACTTTTGTGATGTCTGGGAGAATGGCCGATGCTTTGCGTATGACGACCGTAGTATTCTCCTTTTTGACATCTGATAATCCGCCATCCAAGTCTCAGGGACGACTTCTTATAAAATCTCGAGTATGAGAAAGCTGAGCACAGAGAGGCAGCTAGAAGCTGCGGTGACTAATCAGATGACTGCGGAATATTACATGTTTGACTTTTTTTTCTGACCTTCCTGTATGTCAGATTTCCTGATAACACGTCTCCGCTTGCTGTAATATGAGTGGACGCTTCTTATTCACTCTTTTTATGGATATTTCAGCACTAGTTGCACATATAAGATTAATCAAGAAGAAGATGAAGGCAGAGCCGAGTCCCTGCAATCTCCTGCCAGATCCTGCAGCAATTTGCAAATTAGCAATTAGGTCTGGACTTGTGTTCAATCCAATAGCAGAAAGCATCGATCTGAAGAGCTAAATCCTGCCGGGGTCAATGCGAGATCTCAGGGGTCAGCAAATCCCGATATCACCCTGGTCAAGAAATGATTACTTACAGCATAATTACTGGACGCTGCTCACTGGGCCGACGCTGCACCTCCAACCGTATCACTGCCCAACTATCTATCTATCTCATATCTGCCTATCTATTATCTATCTTACTATCTATGTATTATTTATCTATCTCTTATCTATCTATTACTTTATCTATCTATCATATATCTATATATCTATCATATATCTATCTATCTCATATCTGCCTATCTATTAATCTATCTATCTAACATCTATCTATCTTACTATATATTATATATCTCTTATCTATCTTTCTATTATCTATTTATCTATTATTTATCACATCTACTATCTATCTATTATCTCTCTACCTGTCTATCATCTATCTATTAATTATCTATATTATCTATCAATCAGTCTATTTGTTATCAATCTTCTATCTTAAGCCCCCGTCTCACACAGCGATCTCACTAGCGAGATCGCTGCTGAGTCACTAGTTTTGTGACGCAGCAGCGAGCTCACCAGCGATATCCTGTGTGTGACATTCAGCGACGATCAGCCCCCCTGCCGGGTACCCCACTTGTAACACAGGGCCCAGGACAGAGCCTTGTGGTACCTCACTTGAAGTACTCTTCCAATTTTATGTGCAACCATTTATTACCACTCTTTAGGTACGATCACTGAGCCAGTTATGAATCCACCTAACCTTAGCCTTGTCAATCCCATACTTGGTTATTTTTTTCAATAAGAATAGTATGAGATACTCTATCAAATGCTTTGCCGAAGTCGAGATATATATCTACTGCATTTCCGTGATTCACCCAGTGTCACAATCCATTTTTGGATCTGTAGCAGATTTTGCTTTTCATATTAAAACTTTTTTTTTCCTTTCAGGCCATTGGGGGTTAATGTCAGTTTTTCCCCTGGTGGCCGCTGGTGTAATTCCATTGCTGCTGAGTTTGCTGATGCAAGTGGTGACCACTCCCACCATCCTTTAACACTAGGACTACTGGACTCGTGACCCCGCCTAGAACTACTGAAAGGAGTCATTTTGACTCCTTGCTTGTTTTCGTTTATTTTTAGAGTTTCATTTGTGGTTATTTATTAATAATTATATTTTTTGTAATGTATTATTATTGTGAGATCCAACAGTAATGCTTTTGATTGTTTTTTTTTCTGCTTTTCTTATTTTTCTGCAGAAAATAACAATAATTATAATAGACGTTTTTCAAACATTTTTTTTTATTCAAGTGCACACATATAAACAACAACTGAAGAACAAAAAGCAGAGAAAATGTAGGTGGAGGAGCATAAAAATGAAAATATGGCGCAGAATTCACCCTCTAAACATTTGGTGTTTCGCATTTTAGGCATTGCCTTTGATTTATGGCAGTACATTGCCCACACAAAGACTTCTGCAAGCGTACAGTTCTTTATATGTGTCAATATATATGAATCAAAAAATAAACGCCATGCGCTCAAAGGACTATCGATAATGATATTTCTTCTGGCGTATCCTGTAGGGCCAGGTGCTTCTCGAAGAATATTTTGGCTGTCACGCCTACCAGGCAAGTGTTCTCCAATTTCAACAGGTTTCCATTGAATACCATCCGCTGAAACTAGTATTCCTTCAGATTCGCCTTCTCTGGTGTTTGTTGTTGCATTACCTTCGCCGCTATCGTTATCTGTTGTTCTTTCATTTCTGGGACGTTTTGCTGATTTTTTCTGTCCACGACCAGGAGGATGGTCACGAGGCAACATAACTGCATGAGCCCGATCCCCAGTTGATGTGCTTGGAATATCTGGAAAAAAGTTGATGAATATTTAGAATTTTTGTTTTGTAAGGGTCCGTGCACACTGGCTGGATTAGCGGCGGAATATCCGACCGGATATTCTCACCACAATCCGGCTCGTACCTGCCCGCTCAGGTACAGAGCGGAGTTTCATACCTGAACCTCCGCTCCGAACCCCGGCTGGAGCCGCTGTCTGGGACGGAGCCGTGCTCGCGCGTAAGCAAGCGCTGCTCTGTCCCTGACAGCGGCTCCAGCCCGGGGTTCGGAGCGGAGCTTCAGGCATGAGCGGACAGGTACGGCCTGTATTGCGGCAAGAATATCCAGATGGCTATTCAGCCAGAATTCTGCTAGTGTGCACAGGCCCTAACTCAGTGTGTGGAAGAACAAATAAATACACATAACTACTTACCTTCTGGATTTGTTCCTTCTGAGTCTTCAGATTCACTTGATATGTTCTGAGGAATGAAATCTTCATCACTGTCAGAATCAAATACATGTTCCTGCAATTCGGATTCCGATTCATCCTCCGGTATGGATTGCAAAGTAGCCAGAATATCCTGAGGCTTTATCAAACGTCTTCTCTCCATATTCCTCACAAATTCCATAATTCTATATAGTTCCCTGCTGAAAAATAGAAATGAAATGAAAACTAAAAGAAATAATAACTGTTCTGCCACCTTCAAAAGTAGGTGGGCTGAATCAGTTGACAGACAGCTAAACTATTTCATAACAATTCATACCTGTATGAGTCTTCAGAGCTCGTATGTCTGCGTCTGTTCTCTTTGTCTCTTCAGCTGAACTGAAAGTAAAGTTACTATCCAGAATACTGTCTCCTGCTAGGACCTTAGAAAAACACCACCCTTCATTAGCATAAGATAAGAGCCTAGAGTAAACAAGCTATTTTGTTCAGCATTACGCAGTAAAGGTACTGCCACACTACACAATCCCGCTAGCGATCTAGTTAGCGTTGCATACTAATGAGATCGCTAGCGGGATTGTTTCTATATCGCTAGTAGCTACCTATTTTAGCGATGTCGTTAGGACGCTATCGCGGTTAGCGATCTCCTTAACGACTTTAGCGGTACAAAAGTACCGCTAAATCGCTAAAAAAGGTGCCACACTCAGCTATTAGATACTTACCAGCGGGACGCCAGCGATGAAAATAGGGTCCGGAACGATCAGGACGACGGACGAGATCACAGCAGGGGCCACGTCGCTGGTAGATGCCGCACACAACATCGCTAACGGGATCGCTAAATAGTGACGTTTTTTAGCGATCCCGTTAGCGATGTTGTTTAGTGTGGCATACCCTTAATACAAGCAGGTAAAACACAAGGAAAATGTGAAAAGTTGACATGTAAATTGAACTACATCTATATGAACATCAGGGTAAATAAGACAGAGTGAAAAAATTATGCACAAAACTTTATAGCAACATTTAGTGACAAAAGGACCTCAAAATATAGTAGGGAGTCAAAATGACTCCCTTCAGTAGTTCTTGGTAAATTTTGAAAAAAACGCACAAATTTTTCACCAAAATTATTTATTCTCACAAAATCTTTTTTCACATCATATTTGAGGAAAAGTCACCGAGTTTCAAGCCGGAATTCTGAAAATGTAGTCACAGAAGAGAAATAAAAAACGAAAGGAGTCAAAATGACTCCATCAGTAGTTCTAGTGTTAAAAGGTCACCTGATGCATCAACTGACTGTTGGTGATACATTTCCTCTTTGGAAACCAACCAAGCTGGAATCAGGAGCTTGCTGAGTGCGGTGTTACTTCAGCTATTACCTTGATCTGGTGCCTTACTCTGCTGTGCGGTGCATTGCAGCAGAGAAAGCTAAGTTTTGTTTTTTAGTTGCCTTGTCCCCTAGGTGTCTGTCTTTTTTCTTTCTTTTTGTTACATTGGTGCAGTTCACTTTATTCCCTGTCTCACCTCCTGGGGATGGGGTTGGGGGGTTTAGCTCAGGGCTAAACAGGAGATAGGGACAGGTCGGTGACTTGGGCCTCCCTACCTTCAAGGGTACCCCCAAGTTAAGGAAAGACAGGGCACCCCCTAATCCTGAGGGGCAGTTCAGGGGCCCAGGTTCCTCGTCCCCTGTTTTCCCACTACTGCCCTGTGAAACCATGTCAGTGATTCCATCATAAATGGAAATTAGATTAGTCTGGCATGACTTGTTTGCTACAAACCCATGCGGGCTCTGGTTAATTACTGTATTCTTATCCAAGTACTTACATACATGCTGTTTAATAATTTGTTCACAGATCTTTCCTGCTATAGAAGTAAGGCTCACTGGCCTGTCATTTCCTGTTATAGAAGTAAGGCTCACTGGCCTGTCATTTCCTGGTATAGAAGTAAGGCTCACTGGTCTGTTATTTCCTGGCTCCGTCTTCTTTCCTTTTTGAAGATAGAGACAACATTTTCCCTTCTCCAATCTTCTGGGACTTCTCCTGTTATCCAGGATTTTTCAAAGATTCTGGCTAGTGCTTCTGGACTTTCCTCTGCTTACTCTTTCAGTACCCTAGGATGTAATTCATCTGGACCAAGAGATGTAAATTCCTGTAAATTGCTTAGTGTCCCCTCTGTTTATAGATAGTGTGGATTCTTTTATTCCTTTGCTGGCACCATGAAGATCAGTTGATGTTACAATTGTTTTCTTAGAGAACACAGATATAAAATAGGAATTGAAAAGTTCGGCTTCTCCACATCATTTCTGACCACTGCACTCTTTTCATCCTGTAAAAATCCTATAGCGACTCCTGTTTTGCTTTTGACAAACCCACAAAATCCTATTTTGCTGCTTTTAGTCTCCTTGCCAGTCTCACTTCATTACTGGCTTTAGCTCTTCTAACTCTTGCCCTGCATTCCCTGCAGACTGCATTATATTCTTCTTTCGATATGCCCCCTTTTCCTATTTGAGATACATTTATTTTGTTATCTATCTTCTATTTATCATCTATGTGTTATCTTTCTGTTATCTTTCTATTGTCTATCTATTATCTACAGTTGAACCCATCCACTATATAAAAAGACATCTGCAGGTTTTTCTCAATATCTGACATGAAATCAGAATAAACCTTTTTTGCTTTAGGACAATTAGGATTACCATAATTATTAATATTTACCAAATGACAGAATAATGAGAGAAAGAGAATGTTTTAAGGCATTTATTACTTACTGCAAAGTCAAAAGTTTCCATACACTAAGATTACTCGATCTGTCTTTCTAGCATCTATCAATTATCTATCTATCTATTTTCTATGTATTATCTATCATCTATGTATCTATTTATCTGTCTATTATCTGGCTGTTATCTATCTTATCCATTTATCTATCTATCTATTATCTATCTTTCTATTATCTATCTATTATATATGTTTATCTATCTCTATTTTCTACCTATCTATCTATTATCCATTTATCTGTCTATCATCTATCTATTTATCTATTATGTATTTATTATCTATCTTTCTATTATCTATTATATATGTTTATCTATCGATCTTTCTATCTATCTGTCTAGTTCACACCTGTGTCAGAGCCTTTCCAGGTCGTTTCCATAGTTTGTGTCTTTGACATGTCAGATCCGTCATATCTTTGTGATTTCCGTTTATAGGTGTGCACCTGAGGTGTAGCTAGGGGTTCAGCTCCGGGGGGCGAGACATCTGAGTGGCCCCTAACCCCTGAGTACAACTACGGTGGCGCACGCTAATCGTGGGTATCGGAGAACCTCAGCAGATGATCCTGCTGTATTACTGAAAAACATCTCCACAAAGTCCAACACTGATATTACCGCCATATTGTGACCATATAGTGATAGATACCAGCCCTACAAAGCATACAAGTGATTACAGTACAGTTATAGATGGTGACTTACAGAGGACGTTTTTTTTGATGGGTTTTCCACTTTTCCCCTCTTTTCCATCTGGCCCAGACCGACATGACGACTTCTCCAGCAGGATCCTTCCTTCCCATAGAGATGTAGACTTTAGTCTGGGAGAGGATTCACATTAGGCAGGTCCTGGCAACGAGAATCGCCTTATCGTGGCTGCCCGGTACACATGAATTGGCCAATTTATGCGCTAAGTATTCTCAATTTTTCATATTTTCTAGAGCAGTAATGCAATTCCGTTTTCAGATTTCATGTTTGCATGCTATAGCGCTACAGAGTGCTGCTTGTATAGTTATATATGGAGATGGCTACTCTTAGTAAGCGCCTGTGCACACCTGATTTCTGTTTGCACGTGAGAGTCAGTCTTTTGATATTTGCTGTATATTGGAGGCAGCCATCACAGGTACAGTGCCGCACCCAGCGTCCCAGGGGGCATGTGCTCCTCTGTCTCTCACCGGCTACTGCCCACGGTAGTGCCCGGAGATCATTACAGAGCTTAACCATATTGGCGGGCTGTGCACACTGATATAATTAAGGGTACTGTAGCTCTGGGTGGGCCCCTGTGAGCGGTTGGCCCGGGGTGACCGCACCCTCAGCCCCCCTGGTAGCTACGCTACTGGTGTGCACAGAAGTTTAAGGGTGTGTGCAGATGGTCAGTAATCGGCAGCACAAGTCCGCTGCGTCCAAAGTGCTGTCGGCTTTTGAATGCAGGTGATTCCGCATGTGTTCATTGAATCGTGCGGAGTCACCGCGTCCAATACATTGTACGTCTCTGGAAATACGTGCCGCATGTCCGTCTCCATGGGCGTTGGTGCACTCATAGCGGGCACAGGGTTTCTTGAAATTCCACCCACTACGCTGTAACATCTGGAAGTACGCAGCATCCAACCCGCATTGTTTACTGACCGTGTGCACCTACCCTAAGACCTCCAAACACAATAGGCTGGGGTTGGCTGAACCCTCCGATATCAGCGGCTCAGACGAATGTCTAATGAGTATGGGAGATAACGATTGGCACGTCCAGTTTTCGACAATCAGCACATCCAGTTTTCGACGATTGGCACGTCCAGTTTTCGACGATCGGCACGTCCAGTTTTCGACGATCGGCACGTCCAGTTTTCGACGATCGACACGTCCAGTTTTCGACGATCGACACGTCCAGTTTTCGACGATCGGCACGTCCAGTTTTCGACGATCGGCACGTCCAGTTTTCGACGATCGGCACGTCCAGTTTTCGACGATCGGCACGTCCAGTTTTCGACAATCAGCACATCCATTTTCGACGATTGGCACGTCCAGTTTCGACGATCGGCACGTCCAGTTTTCGACGATCGGCACGTCCAGTTTCGACATGGGCACGTCAGTTTTCGACGATCACACGTCCAGTTTCGACGATCGGCACGTCAGTTTTCGACGATCGCACGCCGTTTTGACGATCGCACGTCCAGTTTTCGACGATCGGCACGTCCAGTTTTTCGACGATCGGCACGTCCAATTTTCGACGATCGGCACTCCTTTTCGACGATCGACACGTCAGTTTTGACGATCGGACACTCCAGTTTCGACGATCGCACGTCCTTCGCGATCGCACGTCCATTTCGACGATCGGCACGTCAAGTTCGACGACGGCCGTCCATTTCGAATGCCATCCTTTTCCCATGTGATTAGCTGCCGTCAAGGAGTCTGGCAGCGTCTTTCTCATGCAGATCACTGGAGCGCCCGACAGAGATGGCTGCGCGATTGATGAATCACCGCTATCTGTTGCGTTTGGCAGTGAAATATTATTGTGAACGGTTCTTAATATTGATACATGACAATTTTCGATTATACAGCAGGATTGAGAATTCCATTTAAATCTATTTTTTATTCAATAAATCTAAAATAAGCGACCATAAAAGAAGGATAGTAGAATTCTAGATCATCACACACTATCCTAGCAGGTCCTTACACAGTGCTTGGTACATGATCAGTTTTCTGTTTAAAGAGGTCGCTGATCACCTGATGAATGAGCAAAGCAATGGTTCATTGGGGGACGAGATATTTTGGTCGGTGCATAACATTGTCATTGTCAGCGGTGCATTGTGCCGTGTACACAGGACTCGTGCTGCCGAGAGCAGTGGCTGCCCGTGCACCCTGTGCGATCGTTTACCGCAGCCTACCTGTGGAAATCACTGGTTAAACGCCCGCTGATCGGGAAATGGGTGGAGTAGGTGCACACAGTGCGGATTTGCACGCTAAGAATCTGCAGCATTATACAGCACCGACTCATTAGGTTTTAAGAATTGCATCTGCGCGTTGTGGATAATCACTTGACCTGCGATGCGGGTTAAATCTGCGACTCGTCGATTCTTCCGCTTTGCAATCAATGACTAGTGTGAAATTAGCAAACACAATTTTGTTTTGTGTCAAAAATGTTCCAGTTAAAAAAAACAAATGCTGAAAATTTTCTCCAAGATGGTTTTGTGTGCAGGTTTCTCTTCGGGGTCATTCAGACGCTGCAGTTTGCAGTACAAATTATGGGAGGAAATCAGCAGTGAATTCACAGCGGAGTCTCCGGGTAGGAAGTTACCGCGCCATCTCTGCAGATTTGGCCTTTTCTGTTTGTTGGAGTTTTTACTTTTTTTCTGGACAACATACCGAATAATCACGGCGAGGTTCCTTATGGACACATTGGAAAACTATAATAAGTCATTAAGGTCACAAGTGCAGTCGGTCTCCAGCACGTAATTCCGGTATGAAGACGTCGGATCATTTCATTCTGACGTGTGAAATGATGATTGTTACATTCATTAAATATCTGAACAAGCTTCTTTACTTTCCAAAAAAATTACCGTCACATCAAATTTTCTTTTTATGTTCAAGGAAAAAATGTCCCTATTTTTCTGGACTTTGCAGGAATTTCCGGACGGTTGGCACCTCCGTGTATCTAAACAGTTTCTGTATCTAAATCATCTAATAGGAAAGTGATGATTTCTCCCATCTGCTACATTGTATAGGGAGAAGTCCAGGCGGAATTCACTGCCCTCTGCTTCTCATACGTCTGTTTTGCTGCGTTGTTTTCACAAATTTGCAGCTTTTTGTATTGTTCATAGATGCACAGGACGAGTTACTGCCGTTCTCAATCACTTGTGGTAGATCCACAGGGAAATGATTCTCCCTGGATCCCCGCCACGCCGTCAGAAGCGGCTGCTTGGAGATGTGACCATGGACGTCACAGACAGAGGGTCACACTCTGCAGACATCGCTTTATTGGGGTCTTGAGATGACTTTTTTGGGGTTTTTTGCCATCACGTTCCCAGTCGCAGGCTCTAGTTGTGCCTTCTTTTCCGTGTGTTTTCTTATACACACATTTTTTTTTACTTCATGCTTTATCCAAAAACAAACTCGTGTAAGAAAAACGTCAGCAAAAAAATGTGTAAAAATCGTGGCGTCGAAGATGAAACATATGTATAAACGTGCAAAAGTGACTGCCAAACCCGCGCTGAGCATCGGCGCCCACCTGTGTAATGACTCTGACGCCTCGTGCATGTCATCACTCACAACATTTAGGCTGTGTTCACACCTTGCGTTTCTGCAGCGTTTTTTTATGCAGATTGTAAGCTGCGTTTTACAGCACCAGCAAAGTCTGTGAGATTTCAGAAATCTCCTGCGCACACATTTTGGGTTTATTTTCCTGACCGATTTTGAAAACTGCAGCCTTTCACTTCTTTCAGCGTTTTTTCTGTGCATTTGCAGCATTTTTTCACCCATAGTAAACAACGAGTAAGTTGAAAAATGAAGAAAAAATGCAGTAAAAAAAACACATGTATCAGTTTTTGCTGCAAGAACCTTTAGGAAGAAAAATCACGATTTGCACTAAGCTTTATCAGCGTGCACAAGAGGCAACAAAAACAGAGCAAAAAATCCAACAAATACTCAGCAAAAAAAATGCAGCAAAACCTACTTTTTATAGCCGCTTTGAGCAGGTTCTAACTGCAGAAAGTAAAATGCAGCAAGAACGCAACATGTGAACATATCCTTATAGTTTTATTTATTCAATATTAGATATTTTCAGTTTTTACTCTGTTTTTGTTGCTTTGTGGTTTTTGCTTTTTTTTCCTATTTTGTTTTTCTGCAGATTTTTTTTTTCTTATTCAGTTGGTACCAAGAAATCTGACAATTGTGAATTGATATTGTTCTGTAGGTTCTTTCTATTAAGAACCGCTATCCTTTCATGCCAGTGCGCGCCGTCTTGCCGTCGCCCCGGTGCCATCTCCTAGGCCACGGACGCTCTTCACGGGTCGCTGGGCTGTGGCTTCAGACTTCACAGACCAAACACATTTCTAAAACTGTCCACTTGGGATTTCATTCAACTTTTTTTTTTTTCCTCCTTTCCCCCCAGATAAGCAGAAATTCTCAATCCCAGCCCTGAAGGCTGCAGCCAGCGGACGTTCACTGGGCTGCGATATTCACTCTCTCCACAGGCGATCAACTTTATTAGTGCCAAGATAAGCTGATTAGGTCCTGTCAATCAAAGGTGCCAATATCTCAATTGTGAGCCCTTTTTTTTTTTTCCCTTTCTCTCCAGCATTGAATAAAGGCAACAAAGGCGAAGCTGTGCGCCTCGCGTCCCCTCGGCCGTCCCCACGCAGGGCGCGCCGCTCCTGTGATGATGTGATGACTGTATTAAAGAGGACATCAATTTGTCTTAAAGTGTTTTGATTTTTGATGGCGGTATTAAGAGAGCGCACATTATGGTTACAGATTTACTAGAAAGCGAAAGAGTTCTGGAAATGGGGAAAAAAAATAGAAAATAATAAAAAAAAAAAACATTGGGTCTTTGAAGGCAATCGGAGCTTTGAGTCTTGCTGTGCCAATGGGCGCGTCGGCGCTCTCGTCGCTGGCACACTCTGATCCAGCATTAACTTAGGTTCTGTTCTCCTGTCAAACCATCCGCCTGTGTCAAAGTCTCCAGCAATGTTCCTCCAGCTCCGCGCTTCCCGGCGGCGTCAGGCGCTCGCGTGCCCGCGATTACACTGGCGCATGAGCACGCGATGGTGGAGGGGCGGCAGCCGTCTTATCCCACTCATCACAGATTAATAAAGCTTTCTACTAGTTTTTTTCATCTTGATACATTTTTTTTTTGTTTTGCTTTTTTTTTTAATTTTCTAAATCTTCTTCGCGCTTACGGGATCCCCACGACGGTTGGGGTGATGACGTCGTGACCGCAGACCATCGCAGTTATGTCATCCCTCGCCTGTGTATGCGGAGTGAGGAGTATATTGGGGGAAGGATGGATATCTGTGGGCGTATTACCGTGTGATTCTGCCGATGCGACACAAGTCAGCAGCGCGTCTACCCATCAGATGCCACCCGAGTCCAAGGAAATGTTGGGGGGCAATGAAGGCGTTTTTGGGAAAACATAAATAAATGTTTTCTATGTGACACATTAATGATCAGTCACTGGCGAGTGCAAAACCACCTGCACCGCTGGGATTAGTTCATTCAGTAATCGATCATTTTTAGGCCGTCAAAATTCCGACTGCTCAGAAACTAAAGTTTTACTTCAACTTTTTTTTTAACATTTTTAATCTCTCTCCTCTGAAATGTTCTATTGTCTTTTATCTACCGTAATTAATGTTACAGTCTGCAGAGGCTTCATGAGATCATCGTGGGATGGTAACTTACGGGAACATAATTTTTGGACTGCAAGATTTATCTGTTTATCTCTTTTCTATTATCTCTCTATTAATCTATATATTTCAGAACTTTCCTTTATTTCTTGGTGTGCTTTTCTTTTTTTTTTCTTTCTAGTCTATCCATATTAGTCTTCTTTCTTAATTTTTCTTTCTGTCTGTTTTCTTTTCTTCTTTCTTTCTCTTTTTCTCTTGCTTTTTTCTTTCATTCTTCCTTTCTCTGTCTTTTTCATTTTTTGTCTTTTTCTTTGTTTCTCTTTTCTGCTTTATTTATTTTTTGTTCTTTTGGTCCTTTTACTTTTCTTTTTTTCTTTTCTTTTTTCTTTCTTTCTCTCCCTATTTTTTTTCTTTGTCTTTTGTCTTTCTATTTTTCTTTCTTCGCTTCTTTTTTTCATCTTTTCTTTTTTTCTCTTTTGTTCTCTTTCTGTCTTTCTTCTTTGTTTCTTTTTTTCTTTCCTTTTTTTCTTTCTCTCCCTTTTTTTTCTTTCTTTGTCTTTTTTCTTTCTATTTTTCTTTCTTCGCTTCTTTTTTCCATTTCTTTCTTTTTCTTTCTTTCCATTTTGTTCTTTCTGTCTCTTTCTTTATTCTTTGTATCTTTTTTCTTTCCTTTTTCTTTCTTTCTATCTATCCCTCTTTTTCTTCTGTCTTTTTTCTTTCTATTTTTCTTTCTTCGCTTCTTTTTTTCATCTTTTCTTTTTTTCTCTTTCTTTCTCTTTTGTTCTTTCTGTCTCTTTCTTTCTTCTTTGTATCTTTTTTTTCTTTCCATTTTTCTTTCTTTCCTTCCTTTTTTTTTTCTTTGTCTTTTTCTCTTTCTATTTGTCTTTCTTTGCTTCTTTTTTCATCTTTTCTTCTTTCTTTCTCTTTTGTTCTCTTTCTGTCTCTTTCTTTCTTCTTTGTATCTTTTTTTCTTTCCTTTTTCTTTCGCATTTTTTTTGGTTTCTCTCTTTCTTCTGGTCTTTATTTTTTTCTCGCTCTCATCTATATGTGTATATAGCTCTCTTCCCCATATATCTATATGACACCTTTCTGCCTTTTGGCAAATTCTTAATCAATTTCTTATTTAGTAAGTTTATATTCGCTTCCTCATACACAGAAGTTATTGGCCTTTATACATTGGGACTCAACAAGCAGAGAGAACATGAAGCGAAGCCCGGGAGAAGGGCGACCATGACCAGAGATTGCAATGATCACACGTGTACAGGAGGACTAGAAAGTGGAAGGAAACAGTACAGGATAGTGGACAGGAAGGAAAGAGCAAACTGAGGCAAAAATTATCATCCTAAAAAAATAAATAATTGTTCACTGGGCAGAAAACTTGTTCTATTGTTCTTTTTCTGCCGGACTCGGAGCTGATGTCTGAGCCGCAGAAAGGGACCAATGAAAGGGTTAATCTTTATCCCACTGAACCTGTCAACCAAAAAAAACGGGAACAGACACATTGTGGGAGAGCAAAGGATTCACTGACCTGGGGAACTGAGTGCAGGGGCCGCAAGGTGACAAGGGGGGGCAGCAAGGTGACGATGGGGGGCAGCAAGGTGACCAGGGGGAAGCAAGGTGACGATGGGGGGCAGCAAGGTGACCAGGGGGGGCAGCAGGGTGACGATGGGGGGCAGCAAGGTGACGATGGGGGCAGCAGGGTGACGATGGGGGGCAGCAAGGTGACGATGGGGGGCAGCAAGGTGACGATGGGGGGGCAGCAGGGTGACGATGGGGGGCAGCAAGGTGACGATGGGGGGGCAGCAGGGTGACGATGGGGGGCAGCAAGGTGACGATGGGGGGCAGCAAGGTGACAAGGGGGGCAGCAAGGTGACAATGGGGGGCAGCAAGGTGAAGATGGGGGGCTCAGGCTGAGCATTGTTCACCCACTCACTGACTGATGGAGACCTTGTATTTGTGGGTGTTGGGTCAGACCCCCGAAATACAACGTGGGATTAATTATAAAGCAGGTGAATAAAGGCGGAAGGAAAAGAAGAGCAGGAAGATTATATGGAGAAAGTGCGACATATTACACTCCGTATTATAAGTGCAGGATAATCTGTTACTGCGATTGTTTGCATTGTCAGTGTATAATAATGGAATATAGAGTAAAATGGGTTAAATAGAATATTATGTGGTCACAAATATAAGAGAAAAATGTATTTCACTAGTTAAATGTGATTATTATCATTATTTTTTCCCTGTGTGAACAGGTGTTCATTTCCATCCCTGCGTATGTGCGCCCGTCCCCCCAGATATCTGTATACATACACATCCTTTATCCTCCGCCCTTTGGTCATTCAGAGGTTAATGTGCTGGATCCTCCAGCAGTTATATGGTTAATCTCTACCTTTTTTCCCGCGTCGGTGTGCGATTAGCAGCACAGATCACGGAGTCGGGAGGAATTGTTATTTATTTATTTTTATTTTTTATTTTCCACAAAAAAAGAAATCTGTTATTTCTTTCTTTATTTAATGTATTTTCACTTGCGGGGGAAGAATCTGAGATCCGGATGAATCTGACTCGTATTTTGCGCCAGAGGCCGGGTGAAAGGTCGTCTCTGTGAACTGTGAGAGCGCCGAGGCTAAGATGTCTCCACATTAAAAAGGGGAGAAATCAATATTTGTTTTGTGCTTTCCCTCCAAGCACTGAGCGGCGCGGGGCCGGGCGGTCGAGCTT
Organism: Oophaga sylvatica; assembly: GCA_033576555.1. Classification (NCBI taxonomy): domain Eukaryota; kingdom Metazoa; phylum Chordata; class Amphibia; order Anura; family Dendrobatidae; genus Oophaga; species Oophaga sylvatica. Next base: position 598,700,359 of record JARQOD010000003.1, read on the forward strand.
TTATTTTTGCTGTTTCCCCTGCAGCCCGCGCTCCTTGTGCCGGATCCTTCGTCTGAAGTGTCAGAAGATAATGTGCCGGGGCCGGGGGACATCGGCGTGACGGGTGTCTGCCTCCTGCACATATTTACATGGATACAATGTATCTATATGGGCTCCATTGTGTTCCATTTCCATCCGTCTCCTAATGGATCATTTATTATTGTGTTTTCCCTTTAAAGATGGAATTTTCTATTCTCCTTTCTCTTAAGACATTTTTTTCCCCGCTCTCCCCAAGGCTGAGCTGTTATCACTCCTGTCCCCGTTCAATAAAAGTGAATTTTCTGCTCATTTCTTCTCCCCTAATCGTGCTCTGTCAGCGTGGCGCCTTATCGTTAGAGAGGAAAATGACACCGATCCTATCGGAAAAACAGAGGCGATGTCACTGCGTCCTCAATCAGCGCGGCTCACAAGCCTCGTCCTATCTACCTTCCCCACAAACGCCAGACTCTGCCTTTTCATAACCGACATCAAAACCCTGCGGAAAGTCATTAGAATTTCACCCTCGTCTGCGGATCAGCCGCAACCGGCGCAAAAAATGGGATCTAGGGAAAATCTGCCCCCACCCTCTTTATTTTCCTAAATGTGCTAATTCCTCCATCACGTGTTTTTTTTTTTTTTTGCAGCTTAATTTTAATCAGTTTTAAAAATGAAGACGAAATAAAAAAAAATAATAATAAAATAAAATCATCCGGCGCACAGAGTCGCGCTGTAATTCGGCTTCATCTGCAGAGCCGGTCGGTGGGAGGATTTCGAGGGTTCACTGCCGCACACAAAGTCTTTTTACGCTTGAACTGTGGTCGCTAAGGTGCAGCTCCTCGTTAAAATGGCAAACAAAGACCCCCGGGCGCACGGCTCTGACCCAATGTGGGTCCCCCGGCTGTTTCCAAACCTCCCTCCTATACAAACAGCCCCCCAGTTACAAAAACCAACCATGCGCCGTGGTATCTGCTGGTCTGTGCAAGAAAAATGGCCTCAGTGCAGAGGATAACGTGGCGCGCACAACGCTCGGGGAACGTGTGTCACATATCATGTTGTTAGTGTCTGTTCACACTGTGTACATCAGAGTGTCGGGGGGGATCTCCTGCTGTATGGCTCCTCTCCATAGGGATACAGGGGCATCCATCGCCCATAGGCTTCCCATACCTCGTTGTGTATGGAGTAGCGCCACCCACTGTGCACTGGAGGATACCAGACCGGGTGATGCACACGTACACCCGGGAGCGTTCCTCCTGCAGACCCAGAACGGATGCGACTACACCGTTATTTATTTTTTCACATCCCATTTGGGGTCTTGACGGATTCCATCTAATTTCCAGACTGATTTTTCTGTATTGGGATTGTGCGACACTAAGGATTACCCACGTGTGATCTGCGCCTGCCGGGCCATTCTTGTTCTAGGCCCAAACATTTCTGGGGGTCCCTGATCGTCCGTGACTCCGTGCATCTGCCATCTTATCGATTAATGAACAGTTAGCGGAGAACGTCCAGTGTGACGAGGAAGCGCGAAATATCCTGTAGATGCTGATATGGAGCAGGTCGGGGGGTTTTGGGCAAGGGGCGTAGTCCTGCATGACATGCGGACCCCAAAACTAACACTTCATTATTATTATTAGTGGGCTAGAAGACCCCAAAACTAACGCTCTTCTGTCTCCATCACTGATCTGTTGTATTGTCCCTCAGATGTCACAATTTATAATGACAAATGATCCCGTCCTGAACCTGCAACATTGTATCACAAATTCTACAATGTGACACTAATTCTACAACGTGACACTAATTCCACAACGTGACACTAATTCCACAATGTGACACTAATTCTACAATGTGACACTAATTCTACAATGTGACACTAATTCTACAATGTGACACTAATTCTACAACGTGACACTAATTCTACAATGTGACACTAATTCTACAACGTGACACTAATTCCACAACGTGACACTAATTCACAAGTGACACTAATTCTACAATGTGACACTAATTCCACAATGTGACACTAATTCCACAATCGTACACTAATTCCACAATGTGACACTAATTCACAAGTGACACTAATTCCACAATGTGACACTAATTCTACAAGTGACACTAATTCCACAACGTGACACTAATTCCACAATGTGACACTAATTCTACAATGTGACACTAATTCTACAATGTGACACTAATTCTACAACGTGACACTAATTCCACAATGTGACACTAATTCTACAACGTGACACTAATTCCACAACGTGACACTAATTCCACAATGTGACACTAATTCACAATGTGACACTAATTCTACAATGTGACACTAATTCCACAATGTGACACTAATTCACAATGTGACACTAATTCCACAATGTGACACTAATTCCACAATGTGACACTAATTCTACAATGTGACACTATTCACAATGTGACACTAATTCCTACAATGTGACACTAATTCCACAATGTGACACTATTCCACAATGTGACACTAATTCTACAATGTGACACTAATTCCACAATGTGACACTAATTCCACAATGTGACACTGATCTCAAGTACATATGTCAAGACACTGATTCCACAATGTGACACTAATTCCACAATGTGACACTGATTCACAATGTGACACTGATTCCACAATGTGACACTAATTCCACAATGTGACACTGATTCACAATGTGACACTGATTCTACAATGTGACACTAATTCTACAATGTGACACTGAATTCACAATGTGACACTAGATTCCACAATGTGACACTGATTCCACAATGTGACACTAATTCCACAATGTGACACTGATTCTACAATGTGACACTAATTCTACAATGTGACACTATTCTACAATGTGACACTATTCCACAATGTGACACTATTCCACAATGTGACACTGATTCCACAATGTGACACTAATTCCACAATGTGACACTAATTCTACAATGTGACACTGATTCCACAATGTGACACTAATTCACAATGTGACACTGATTCTACAATGTGACACTAATTCTACAATGTGACACTAATTCTACAATGTGACACTAATTCCACAATGTGACACTGATTCTACAATGTGACACTAATTCCACAATGTGACACTAATTCTACAATGTGACACTAATTCTACAATGTGACACTAATTCTACAATGTGACACTGATTCACAATGTGACACTAATTCTACAATGTGACACTAATTCTACAATGTGACACTATTCTACAATGTGACACTAATTCCACAATGTGACACTAATTCCACAATGTGACACTGATTCTACAATGTGACACTAATTCCACAATGTGACACTAATTCTACAATGTGACACTGATTCACAATGTGACACTAATTCACAATGTGACACTAATTCCACAATGTGACACTAATTCCTACAATGTGACACTAATTCCACAATGTGACACTAATTCCACAATGTGACACTAATTCTACAATGTGACACTGAATTCTACAATGTGACACTGATTCCACAATGTGACACTAATTCTCACAATGTGACACTGATTCACAATGTGACACTATTCCACAATGTGACACTATTCCACAATGTGACACTGATTCCACAATGTGACACTATTCTACAATGTGACACTGATTCTACAATGTGACACTGATTCTACAATGTGACACTATTCCACAATGTGACACTCAATTCCACAATGTGACACTAATTCTACAATGTGACACTAATTCCACAATGTGACACTAATTTCCCTACAATGTGACACTAATTCCACAATGTGACACTAATTCTACAATGTGACACCAATTCCACAATGTGACACTAATTCCACAATGTGACACTATTCACAATGTACACTAATTCTACAATGTGACACTGATTCACAATGTGACACTAATTCTACAATGTGACACTAATTCTACAATGTGACACTAATTCCACAATGTGACACCAATTCACAATGTGACACTAATTCTACAATGTGACACTGATTCTACAATGTATCACTAATTCCTACAATGTGACACAATTCACAATGTGACACTAATTCTACAATGTGACACTAATTCCACAATGTGACACTAATTCTACAATGTGACACTAATTCTACAATGTGACACTGATTCTACAATGTGACACTAATTCTACAATGTGACACTAATTCTACAATGTGACACTGATTCCACAATGTATCACTAATTCCACAATGTGACACCAATTCCACAATGTGACACTAATTCTACAATGTGACACTGATTCCACAATGTATCACTAATTCCACAATGTGACACCAATTCCACAATGTGACACTAATTCTACAATGTGACACTAATTCTACAATGTGACACTAATTCCACAATGTGACACTAATTCTACAATGTGACACTAATTCTACAATGTGACACTAATTCTACATGTGACACTAATTCCACGATGTGACACCAATTCCACAATGTGACACTAATTCTACAATGTGACACTAATTCTACATGTGACACTAATTCCACGATGTGACACCAATTCCACAATGTGACACTAATTCTACAATGTGACACTAATTCTACAATGTGACACTAAATTCCTCACTTTCATAAACATCACCCCTCCCCCATCTGTGATAATTGGCAGATATCTCTTGTCTGACCTGTATAATTTATTGCACACCCCAATATCTCAGGTACCGTGACTCTGCTGTGACTCCTCCTCACCACACATGTTTACTGCATACTAAATACATATTGGGTTATGATTTGGGGGCTGCATTGATTTCAGACGCCACAATTTGTGCCCCAGTTTTCCTTTTGTTGCATTCATCCCCCTACCTGAACCTCATCATGGAATGTGCTGCAGTATGTGATGTGACCACAGGGTGGCACTGCTCCATAGTTGTTGGTCACTTATTCATCCTATTCCAGATTTAATGGAGCTGAAACTTATGAAACTTGTTCTGTTCTCCAGCTGCTGACATCAGGGGAGCTCAGTGCGAGGGGCAAAGCCTCAGCGGGACCCCCGCTTTATATTCTGTGTTTATAATCAATGTGAGTGTTTCCCACAGATATAGAGTAATACAAAGTAACCCCTAGGAGAGGTCCCTTGCTTCCCCAATGACAGTACATCATTATGCTGTACCCCACCTGTCCACGTCATCCTGTACCCCAAGTATCAGTGTCATTATCCTGTACCCTGAGTGTCAGTGTCATTATCCTGTACCCCGAGTGTCAGTGTCATTATCCTTTACCCCGAGTGTCAGTGTCATTATCCTGTACCCCGAGTGTCAGCATCATTATCCCGTACCCCGAGTGTCAGTGTCATTATCCTGTACCCTGAGTGTCAGTGTCATTATCCTGTACCCTGAGTGTTAGTGTCATTATCCTGTACCCCGAGTGTCAGCGTCATTATCCTGTACCCCGAATATCAGTGTCATTATCCTGTACCCCGAGTGTCAGCATCATCCCGTACCCCGAGTGTCAGCGTCATTATCCTGTACCCTGAGTGTCAGTGTCATTATCCTGTACCCTGAGTGTTAGTGTCATTATCCTGTACCCCGAGTGTTAGTGTCATTATCCTGTACCCCGAGTGTCAGCGTCATTATCCTGTACCCCGAGTGTCAGTGTCATTATCCTGTACCCCGTAGTGTTAGCGTCATTATCCTGTACCCCGAGTGTCAGTGTCATTATCCTTTACCCCGAGTGTCAGTGTCATTATTCTGTACCCCGAGTGTCAGCATCATTATCCTGTACCCCGAGTGTCAGTATCATTATCCTGTACTCCGAGTGTCAGTATCATTATCCTGTACACCGAGTGTCAGTGTCATTATCCTTTACCCCGAGTGTCAGTGTCATTATCCTGTACCCCGAGTGTTAGCGTCATTATCCTGTACCCCGAGTGTCAGTGTCATTATCCTTTACCCCGAGTGTCAGTGTCATTATTCTGTACCCCGAGTGTCAGCATCATTATCCTGTACCCCGAGTGTCAGTATCATTATCCTGTACTCCGAGTGTCAGTATCATTATCCTGTACCCCGAGTGTCAGTGTCATTATCCTTCACCCCGAGTGTCAGTGTCATTATCCTGTACCCCGAGTGTCAGCGTCATTATCCCGTACCCCGAGTGTCAGTGTCATTATCCTTTACCCCGAGTGTCAGTGTCATTATCCCATACCCGAGTGTCAGCGTCATTATCCCATACCCCGAGTGTCAGTGTCATTATCCCGTACCCCGAGTGTCAGCGTCATTATCCTGTACCCCGAGTGTCAGTGTCATTATCCTTTACCCGAGTGTCAGTGTCATTATCCCGTACCCCGAGTGTCAGCGTCATTATCCCGTACCCCGAGTGTCAGTTCATTATCCCGTACCCCGAGTTTTAGCGTCATTATCCTGTACCCCGAGTGTCAGTGTCATTATCCTTTACCCCGAGTGTCATTATCCCGTACCCCGAGTGTCAGCGTCATTATCCTGTACCCCGAGTGTCAGTGTCATTATCCCGTACCACGAGTGTCAGTGTCATTATCCCGTACCCCGAGTGTCAGTGTCATTATCCTGTACCCCGAGTGTCGGTGTCATTATCCTGTACCCCGAGTGTCGGTGTCCTTATCCTGTACCCCGAGTGTCAGTGTTATTATCCCTTACCCCGAGTGTCGGTGTCATTTTTCTGTACCCCGAGTGTCGGTGTTATCCTGTACCCCGAGTGTCAGTGTCTTTAGTCTGTGCCCCGAGTTTTGTTCCCTGGTATCACTGTGCAGTACAGGAGCTTATGCTCAGGTCGGGGGGCTGTTTCGGCCCCTCGTTGTCTTCTGTGGGGTTAGTGACAGGAGTGAAGGCTTTGCGTCGCCTCGTCTGATGGTTTTTGGGATGAGGACCTATGTATCAGCAGATGACGCCCGTGATGTCTCCATCATCTTATGCTTTACCGTCTGTGCAGAACATCATGAACAGAGACATTTCCAGCTCAGTCTCCTGGTTTTCATGTGGTCTGGTCAGCGGGTCCTTCCTGCAGTTCCCACATCCGCACACAGGCCGCGCTCTTGAGCCACCAGACTCTCTTCGCCTTGTTGTTATCGGCCTGAGCCGCTCTCAGACCAGAGACCTTATGGGACAGAAGCGCTTCACTAAATCCATAAACTGAGAACTTTGGGTTTTTAGATGTTTTTGACCTGCAATCAAAGATGTCAAACCTGAGGCCGGGCCGTGTCCGTCTTCTGCAGCGACTCCTCCTATATGTGACAAGTAACAATGTACCGACGTCCCGGGACCAGTCCACGAACAGGAACATTATAGCCATATTATAATATTCTCTTACAGTGATGCACACTCGGTCCGGGGCCCTTGGCTCTGGGGTTCGGCTCTCATCCGCAGTGTAAAATGTGTCCTGGTTTATATATTAGAAGCAGCTGGGAGTCGGCAGCCGTGTTCACACCGGCACGTAATGACGCAGCGCAGCGTCTCCATGAAATAAGCATGGCTCCTGGTCCGATAGGCGCAGCACAACTGCCAGTCTTTGGTGCGGTCGTGGTTCACTCGGGCCCCTGGTGGTCAAATACTGCAACCTGCCCAGTGATGGCGGGGTCCCCACCTAGCGGGCATCACCGCCAAGATCCTTTCTACTAAGCACCAAGCATTCGCCCATTTTCTGCACCGCCATTAATAAATAATCCATTGCGGACTGAGCGGATGGTGCGGCCACGTCACAGTTTTTACATGATGCGATCTTATGGTCGCCTGCGGTGTTTGCTCAGATCGAACTGGTGTGATAATGTGTTTTTTTTTTGTTTGTATATGTGACGACCGGTACGTGAGACCCTGTCCCGAATGTGAGGGCGACGTAAGGGAACAGACACCGTTGGGTAATGTGTGTATCCAGGGCCGATGTGCACGGAGCGCGTGTGCTCTCATCGGGTTTTCTGTTTTACTCCCGCTCTCTCCGTCACTTTCTCTCCATCACTTTCTCTCCGTCACTTTCTCTCCCTCACTTTCTCTCCATCACTTTCTCTCCTCACTTCTCCATCACTTTCTCTCCGCATTTCTCTCCGTCACTTTCTCTCTGTCACTTTCTCACCGTCACTTTCTCTCCGTCACTTTCTCTCCGTCACTTTCTCTCCGTCACTTTCTCTCCATCACTTTCTCTCCCTCGCTTTCTCTCCCTCGCTTTCTGTCGCTTTCTCTCCCTCACTTTCTCTCCCTCACTTTCTCTCTCTCACTTTCTCTCCCTCACTTTCTCTCCCTCACATTCTCTCACTCACTTTCTCTCACTCACTTTCTCTCACTCACTTTCTCTCCGTCACTTTCTCTCCGTCACTTTCTCTCCGTCACTTCTCTCCGTCACTTTCTCTCCGTCACTTTCTCTCCATCTCCGTCACTTTCTCTCCATCACTTTCTCTCCATCTCTGTCACTTTCTCTCCGTCACTTTCTCTCCATCACTTTCTCTCCATCACTTCCTCTCCCTCGCTTTCTTTCCATCACTTTATCTCCCTCGCTTCCACTCCGTCACTTTCTCTCCGTCGCTTTCTCTCCATCGCTTTCTCTCCATCGCTTTCTCTCCATCGCTTTCTCTCCATCACTTTCTCTCCATCGCTTTCTCTCCCTCACTTTCTCTCCATCACTTTCTCTCCCGCACTTTCTCTCCATCACTTTATCTCCATCACTTTATCTCCATCACTTTCTCTCCGTCACTTTCTCTCCGTCTCTTTCTCTCCATCGCTTTCTCTCCATCGCTTTCTCTCCATCGCTTTCTCTCCATCACTTTCTCTCCATCACTTTCTCTCTGGCACTTTCTCTCATCGGGTTTTCTGTTTTACTCCCGCTCTCTCCGTCACTTTTTCTCCCACACTTTCTCTCCCTCACTTTCTCTCCATCACTTTCTCTCCGGCACTTTCTCTTCCTCACTTTATCACCCTCGCTTTCTCTCCGTCGCTTTCTCTCCGTCGCTTTCTCTCCATCGCTTTCTCTCCTCTCTTTCTCTCCCTCGCTTTCTCTCCGTCGCTTTCTCTCCATCACTTTCTCTCCGTCTCTTTCTCTCCCTTGCTTTCTCTCCGTCGCTTTCTCTCCGTCGCTTTCTCTCCATCGCTTTCTCTCCATCACTTTCTCTCCGTCACTTTCTCTCCGTCACTTTCTCTCCATCGCTTTCTCTCCCTCGCCTTCTCTCCGTCGCTTTCTCTCCATCGCTTTCTCTCCATCGCTTTCTCTCCATCGCTTTCTCTCCATCGCTTTCTCTTCCTCACTTTATCACCCTCGCTTTCTCTCATCGCTTTCTCTCCATCGCTTTCTCTCCCTCTCTTTCTCTCCCTCGCTTTCTCTCCGTCGCTTTCTCTCCATCACTTTCTCTCCGTCTTTCTCTCCCTCACTTTCTCTCCATCACTTTATCTCTGTCGCTTTCTCTCCATCACTTTCTCTCCGTCACTTTCTCTCCATCGCTTTCCCTCCATCGCTTTCTCTCCATCGCTTTCTCTCCATCGCTTTCTCTCCATCGCTTTCTCTCCCTCACTTTCTCACCCTCGCTTTCTCTCCCTCACTTTCTCTCCCTCACTTTCTCTCCGTCGCTTTCTCTCCATCGCTTTCTCTCCATCACTTTCTCCATCGCTTTCTCTCCATCGCTTTCTCTCCGTCGCTTTCTCTCCGTCGCTTTCTCTCCCTCACTTTCTCTCCCTTACTTTCTCTCCATCACGTTATCTCCGTCGCTTTCTCTCCATCACTTTATCTCCGTCGCTTTCTCTCCATCACTTTATCTCCGTCGCTTTCTCTCCGTCACTTTCTCTCCATCGCTTTCTCTCCATCGCTTTCTCTCCATCGCTTTCTCTCCCTCGCTTTCTCTCCCTCGCTTTCTCTCCATCACTTTCTCTCCGTCGCTTTCTCTCCATCGCTTTCTCTCCATCGCTTTCTCTCCATCGCTTTCTCTCCATCGTTTTCTTTCCATCGCTTTCTCTTCCTCGCTTTCTCTCCATCACTTTCTCCATCGCTTTCTCTCCATCGCTTTCTCTCCCTCACTTTCTCTCCCTCACTTTCTCTCCCTCACTTTCTCTCCATCGCTTTCTCTCCATCGCTTTCTCTCCATCACTTTCTCTCCGTCACTTTCTCTCCCTCGCTTTCTCTCCATCACTTTCTCCATCACTTTCTCCATCGCTTTTTCTCCATCACTTTCTCTCCATCGCTTTCTCTCCCTCACTTTCTCTCCGTCGCTTTCTCTCCATCGCTTTCTCTCCATCACTTTCTCCATCGCTTTCTCTCCATCGCTTTCTCTCCGTCGCTTTCTCTCCCTCACTTTCTCTCCCTTACTTTCTCTCCATCACGTTATCTCCGTCGCTTTCTCTCCATCACTTTATCTCCGTCGCTTTCTCTCCATCACTTTATCTCCGTCGCTTTCTCTCCATCACTTTCTCTCCATCGCTTTCTCTCCATCGCTTTCTCTCCCTCGCTTTCTCTCCCTCGCTTTCTCTCCATCACTTTCTCTCCGTCGCTTTCTCTCCATCGCTTTCTCTCCATCGCTTTCTCTCCATCGCTTTCTCTCCATCGTTTTCTTTCCATCGCTTTCTCTTCCTCGCTTTCTCTCCATCACTTTCTCCGTCGCTTTCTCTCCATCGCTTTCTCTCCCTCACTTTCTCTCCCTCACTTTCTCTCCCTCACTTTCTCTCCATCGCTTTCTCTCCATCGCTTTCTCTCCATCACTTTCTCTCCGTCACTTTCTCTCCCTCGCTTTCTCTCCATCACTTTCTCCATCACTTTCTCCATCGCTTTCTCTCCATCGCTTTTTCTCCATCACTTTCTCTCCATCGCTTTCTCTCCATCGCTTTTTCTCCATCGCTTTCTCTCTTCCTCCTTCGTTCTCATTTGCAGTGTTTGTGTTATAATCCACATTTGTGATTGCTACAATCTCTATTTTATTTTATCCTTTTCCCATTATTTGTGCATTGACGCGTTTTGCACAGCGAGTGCAGCGCTCGCTCTCCACCTGCGAGATTCCTGGCTTGGATCCCTGTGATTTTGGCCTCGTCCTGGAGAGCAAGGTGTAAGTGTCTCCGCTCAGCCGCTGACCACCTACGTTTCGCTGCCGCACATCATGTCTCTGTGGCCCAGCGTGCAGTTATAGTAATAATGAGCGGTTACACAGGAGGAATGGCGGGAGAGACGAGAGCTCTGCTGCCTCGTGGCTTCCTCCTCCCCAGCTCTGACGCTAGGACAGTCCTATCCCGCCTGTCTAGATGGCAGATTATCGGAATGATGGAGGCCGGCGCATCGTTCACACGCAGTCTGATCACATTGTAAACAGTTTTTCCGTTTCTACAGTCATGGCCAAAAGTTTTGAGAATGACACAAATATTACATTTTCACATGATCTGCTGCCCTCTGGTTTTTTGTGTGTTTGACAGATGTTTTTATCACAGACAGAAATATAATTGCAAACATATGAGTAACAAAAGCTTATATTGACAGTTAGAATGAGTTAATGCAGCAAGTCAATATTTGCAGTGTTGACCCTTCTTCTTCAGGACCTCTGCATTTCTCCCTGGCATGCTCTCAATCAACTTCTGGACCAAATCCTGACTGATAGCAGTCCATTCTTGCACAATCAATGCTTTCATTTTGTCAGAATTTTTAGGTTTTTGTTTGTCCACCCGTCTCTTGATGATTGACCACAAGTTCTCAATGGGATTAAGATCTGGGGAGTTTCCAGGCCATGGACCCAAAATCTCTATGTTTTGTTCCCTGAGCCATTTAGTTATCACCTTTGCTTTATGGCAAGATGCTCCATCATGCTGGAAAAGGCATTGTTGATCGCCAAACTGCTCTTGGAGGGTTAGGAGAAGTTGCTCTTGGAGGACATTCTGGTACCATTCTTTATTCATGGCTGTGTTTTTAGACAAGACTGTGAGAGAGCCGATTCCCTTGGCTGAGAAGCAACCCCACACATGAATGGTTTCAGGATGCTTAACAGTTGGCATGAGACAAGACTGGTGGTAGCGCTCACCTTGTCTTCTCCGAATGAGGTGTTTTCCTGATGTCCCAAACAATCGAAAAGGGGATTCATCAGAGAAAATAACTTTCCCCTAGTCCTCAGCAGTCCACTGCCTGTACCTTTTGCAGAATATCAGTCTGTCCATGATGTTTTTTCTGGAGAGAAGTGGCTTTTTTGCTGCCCTCCTTGAGACCAGGCCTTGCTCCAAGAGTCTCCGCCTCACAGTGCGTGCAGATGCACTCACACCTGCCTGCTGCCATTCCTGAGCAAGCTCTGCACTGCTGGTAGCCCGATCCCACAGCTGAAACACTTTTAAGAGACGGTCCTGGCGCTTGCTGGTCTTTCTTGGGCGCCCTGGAGCCTTTTTGGCAACAATGGAACCTCTCTCCTTGAAGTTCTTGATGATGCGATAGATTGTTGACTGAGGTGCAATCTTTCTAGCTGCGATACTCTTCCCTGTTAGGCCATTTTTGTGCATTGCAATGATGACTGCACGTGTTTCTTTAGAGATAACCATGGTTAACAGAAGAGAAACAATGATGCCAAGCACCAGCCTCCTTTTAAAGTGTCCAGTGGTGTCATTCTTACTTAATCATGACAGATTGATCTCCAGCCATGTCCTCATCAACACCACACCTGTCTTAATGGAGCAATCACTGAAAAGAGGTTAGCTGGTCCTTTTAAGGCAGGGCTGCAATGATGTTGAAATGTGTTTTGGGGGATAAAGTTCATTTTCTAGCCAAATATTGACTTTGCAAGTAATTGCTGTTAAGCTGATCACTCTTTATAACATTCTGGAGTATATGCAAATTGACATTAGAAAAAGTGAAGCAGTAGACTTTGTAAAAATTAATATTTGTGTCATTCTCAAAACTTTTGGCCATGACTGTACTCTCCAGTCACCTCCAGAGCTGCGCCCTCAGTTCTGCTTGTTGATATTTTTTGCATCCTGGCGCTCGGCGTGATGATCATTCTCTAGCTGAAACCGACATTGTTGACATGAGAAGGCGGCTGTTTATCGTAGATCGACTGTTTCTCTCGGCAGCGCATCTCGTTGTGTTAATGATCGCGCATACAACCCCCGCGATCACTGTGCCGTGTGAATGAGAATAGGCCGGCACTGATCCACTTCTTATATCCGGAATTAACGCTTTTGGGGGGTGATGATGCCGCCTGAGAGCTAACAGAAATATAACCGCATAACATGGTGGTAGGATCATAAGTGGTGGATATACAATAGGGGGCGTAACAGTGCCCCCAGCAAGTGATCAGCAGCCACCGGCTCAAGGTCTGGGCGAACCCCAGGAACGGTGACCCTGGTGGTGCCTGAAATACCTGGGGACCGCGCATGGATCGTGGCAGGGGAATCTGTATAATTCTGCTCAGATCACGGCCGCGCTCTCAGGACATTTATTATACCGAGTGTTAAGGGTGCATCCTGGTGAGGGGTCTAGTGGGGCTGGGATGTGGCCCTTACTCTGGGGTCCCTGCACTACACAGAACAATAAATACTATTTCCTGCCATGTCTTTTGTTTCTTTCTTTTCTTTCTTTTTTTTTTAGTCTTTCTTTTATTTTTCATTTTTTTCTATTTCTGTCTTTCTTTTTCTCCATTTTTATTCTTTCCTTTTCTTCATTCTTTCTTTTTTGTCTTTTTTTTTGTCTTTTTTATTCTTTCTTACTTGTTTCTTTCTTTTCTTGTACTCGTGAAGCAGGAGGCACCGGATGAGCAGGATTGGAGATTGCTGTTACTTTTGGCGATGATCTTTTATAGTAATGTCTGATTATCGTAGCTGGCTCTCACGTGGTGCGATTGCTCTGATATATATATCGGTTTTGATGTGAGATTTGCTTCCACCGGCGTGTATGGAGGAGTCTGCGCCAAACCCCAAAGTGCAAGTGAAATTTCCATCATCCACTAGAATGACCTCTGTGTTCGGCCCGATGTCGGCGCGGCACCTCGGCCCTCGTTCCATCGGCTCCATTAACCTGTTTAATGTCATGTTACGATACATCCAGCCTCATATGATGCCAGATAATAGGGGTTAACTCCACAACATTACAAATTACCGTCATTAGGGGAAATGAGATGCAAATCACAGGGGAAGAGACTGATCATTTGCATCTGTAATTCACCAGCCTGCGATGTGTCAGGGCAGAAGCTTCCCTCCTGCGCTGCATCGTGTTTGCTGAGAATGGACGGGCACGGCGGGCGCCGCTGATCTCCTAGGAGAATGGACGGGAACGGCAGGCACTGCTGATCTCCTATGAGAATGGACGGGAACGGCAGGCGCCGCTGATCTCCTATGAGAATGGATGGGCACGGCGGGCGCCGCTGATCTCCTATGAGAGTGGACGGGAACGGCAGGCGCCGCTGATCTCCTATGAGAATGGACGGGCACTGCAGGCGCCGCTGATCTCCTAGGAGAATGGACGGGCACTGCAGGCGCTGCTGATCTCCTAGGAGAATGGACAGGCACATCGGGCGCCGCTGATCTCCTAGGAGAATGGACAGGCACATCGGGCGCAACTGATCTCCTAGGAGAATGGACGGGCATGGCAGGCGCCGCTGATCTTCTAGGAGAATGGACGGGCACTGCAGGCGCTGCTGATGTCCTAGGAGAATGGACAGGCACATCAGGCGCCGCTGATCTCCTAGGAGAATGGACGGGCAAATTCCTCTTCATCTGCAGATTTTTAGCAGAGGCTGGAAGGTTTTAATGTAAAATTGACTGATATTTGGACAGTTCATAATCCCCTGCACCTTCACTAAAGCCCCAGTTTCTTCTACTGAAAACCAGCCCCACAGTACAATGCTGCCCCCACCTTGCCTCACTGTGGGGATGGTGATCTTCTGGGGATGAGCGGTGTCGGCTTTGTGCCATGAGGTTTTGGCAGAACATCGCCGGGCTTGAATGTTTTTCTCTGGATGAAAAGGCTTCTGTCTTCCACCCGTCCCACAATCTGGAGATGTGACGAATACAGGAGATTGTTGTCACATGAAGGATTCAACCATGACTGGCCAGAAATTCTGCAGCTCCTTTAATGTTGCTGTTGACCACTCAGCAGTCTCCTGGACCTATTTTCTTCTTGTCTTTTCATGAATTTCTGTGGGACTTCCAGTTCTCAGTAATATCACTGTTGTGTTAAATGTCAGCCTCTGCTTGTGACATCTTTACTGTCCATGGTAGAATGTTTTTTTACCTTCTCCCGACTAACAACTCAAGGAGATCCTTTGCTGTGTTGTCGGCTGTTTATGGACCAGAAAATGTCAGGATAATCCTCCCAGAGCAGCGACACTTTCTCTGTTGTTAATCAGAATGGCTGTAAATGACGGCGGCTGAGTGCTGACTACTATGAAACATGGGGGGAAATATGTGATCGGCTGATTCTGAACACAACCACATCCTGAATTTATTAGAGGGTCTTCGCACTTATCCAACCATATTATTTTAGTTTTTTTTAATTTTCCACCCATATGATATCAGTTTTGTTTTTTTAATTTATTTGTAAAGGATTTTTTTTTACATGACAAAAACCTTGCATTTTGTCAAGGGTGTGTAGACTTTTTATATTGAGGGCGTGAAGATATTAAAATGATGATTTTTCCAATATCTGCTTGTAATACTGCGGTCAGTGGTGCACTAGTTATATAGTCGACTACTGGGATGAGCGTATCGTTATCATGGGAGGGCACACGTGCGCAGTCTACTACACGTGATCTACAGAAGCCTCACTGCTGAAAATAAAACCATAGATAATTCCTTATGTCTCATCACTGATGTCCATTAAGTATAAGGAATAATTGATGGACAGTTTGTATCGTCAGTGGATCAAATTTATGTTAGGACCCAAAAATATGGCATGAGCATGTAAAAAAATGAATTTCTCCTTCTGAAAATTTCACTAGAATAAAATATTGGCCAAAGAGTTTTTCATTATTTTCCAAAAATACGTAAAGAGCTCTCCGGAGTCCGCCAGGGACTGCAAGGTCGTCTTCTATCAGATGGACGTCTCGCTTTCTGCCATTTCAGGTGTATTTTCCGGCTCGGCCTTTGATATGATAATGTCCAGATTACTATTTAGATTATGCAGCCGCGGGATAGCCCCCTTCTCAGATTGGCTTGACTCGCTCTTTGAAGGCTACGTCCACATTTCTGACGCCTGTCATGAACCTACAGAGTTTAGACATTGCTACAAATGAATCAATAATCTGCGGTAATTCAACCGGATCGGAGCTCTCCGGACCTGCAGGAATTTTTTTTGCGTGTTATGATTTTATCTTTTTTTTTTTTGATCAGGTAAAAATTATCATAAACAAGTGATTTCGATTTGCTGAAAAGGTTTACATCCTGTAACAATTGTCAGAGGTCTCCATAACGGCCATCATATAATGGAAGATAACCCATCGTCGGTCACCTCTTCATGTGCTATAGAGACCTCCTTGTTCGTGGGTCTTACAAGGGTCCCAGCAGTATTCGTAAGCTGTAATGGTTTATTCCAAGAGAGTAAATATGCAGCTGTTGTGTGGTCCCTGGAGAAGAATGGAAGGACCCTGGAGAAGAAGGGAAGGACCCTGGAGAAGAAGGGAAGGACCCTGGAGAAGAAGGGAAGGACCCTGGAGAAGAGGAGAAGGGCCCTGGAGAAGAAGGAAAGGACCCTGGAGAAGGGAAGGACCCTTGAGAAGAAGGGAAGGACCTTGGAGAAGAGGAGAAGAAAGGAAGGGCCCTGGAGAAGAAGAGAAGGTCCCTGGAGAAGGAAAGGTCCCTGGAGAAGAAGGAACGGACCCTGGAGAGAAAGGAAAGGTCCCTTAGAAAAAGAAAAGGACCCTAGAGAAAAGGCAGAGGGCTCTGGAAAAGAAGGGATTGACCCTGTGGAAGAGAAGGGTCCTGGAGAAGAAGGGAAGGGCCCTGGAGAAGAAGGGAAGGGCCCTGGAGAAGAATGGAAGGGCCCTGGAGAAGAATGGAAGGCCCTGGAGATGAAGGAAGGGCCCTGGAGATGAAGGGAAGGGCCCTGGAGTTGAAGGGAAGGGTCCTGGAGATGAAGGGAAGGGCCCTGGAGATGAAGGGAAGGGCCCTGGAGATGAAGGGAAGGGCCCTGGAGAAGAAGGGATTGACCCTGGAAAAGAAGGGATTGACCCTGTAGAAGAGGAGAAGGTCCCTAGAGAAGAAAGGAAGGGCCCTGGAAAAAAAAGGAAGGGCCCTGGAGAAGAGGAGAAGGTCCCTGGAGAAGGAGAGGTCCCTTAGAGAAAGAAAAGGACCCTGGAGAAAAGGCAAAGGGCCCTGGAGAAGAATGGAAGGACCCTGGAGAAGAAAGGAAGGTCCCTGGAGAAGAGAAGGTCCCTGGAGAAGAAGGAACGGTCCCCTAGAAAAAGAAAATGGTGCTAGAGAAAAGGCAAAGGGCACTGGAGAAGAATGGAAAGGCCCTGGAGAAGAAGGGAAAGGCCCTGGAGAAGAAGGGAAAGGCCCTGGAGAAGAAGGGAAAGGCCCTGTAGAAGAAGGGAAAGGCCCTGGAGAAGAAGGGAAAGGCCCTGGAGAAGAAGGGAAAGGCCCTGGAGAAGAAGGGAAAGGCCCTGTAGAAGAAGGGAAAGGCCCTGGAGAAGAAGGGAAAGGCCCTGGAGAAGAAGGGAAAGGCCCTGGAGAAGAATGGAAAGGCCCTGGAGAAGAAGGGAAAGGCCCTGGAGAAGAAGGGAAAGGCCCTGGAGAAGAAGGGAAAGGCCCTGTAGAAGAAGGGAAAGGCCCTGTAGAAGAAGGGAAAGGCCCTGTAGAAGAAGGGAAAGGCCCTGTAGAAGAAGGGAAAGGCCCTGTAGAAGAAGGGAAAGGCCCTGGAGAAGAAGGGAAAGGCCCTGGAGAAGAAGGGAAAGGCCCTGGAGAAAAAGGGCAAGGGCCATGGAGAAAAAGGGCAAGGGCCCTAGAGAAAAAGACAAGGACCCTGAAGAAAAAGATGACTTAGTGGGTTCATTGCTAATTTGGGGTTAGGGGAGGCTTTAGTAGTTAATAAGGCACCTGCTGGGCTTTAGTACTTTTTAGGCTAAGTGCACACGTTCAGGAATATTTGCGTTTTTTCCACGATTTTCCGCAAGCAAAAAAAAACGCAAGCATTAAGCATCCTATACATGTTAATTGATTCCGCATGTTTTGGCCACATGTTGCATTTTTTTCCGCGAAAAAAACGCTTCGCGGAAAAAATAGCAACATGTTCATTAATTTTGCGGAATGTAAGCGGTTCATGTGCGGATGGTACCCAGGGTCTGGAGGAGAGGAGACTCTGCCCTGGGTACCATATCCCTGGTAAAACAATAATTAAAATAATAAATAATGATATTCTCACCTTCCAGCGGCCCCCGCAGCTTTCCCGCCTTCAGCGACGCTCCCGGCAACTCCCGGTCCCAAGAGTCCTTTGCGAGAATCACCCAGATGGCGTAGCGGTCTCGCGTGATGCTACGTCATCGGGGTGATTTGTCGCAATGCATCCTTGGGACCGGGAGTTGCCGGGAGCGTCGCTGAGAGGCGGGAAAGCTGCGGGGCCGCCGGGAGGTGAGAATATCATTATTTATTATTTTTTTTATTATTTTTACATTAGATCTTTTTACTATTGATGCGACATAGGCGGCATCAATAGTAAAAAGTTGGTCACACTTTTCAAACACTATGTGTGACTCGTGTGACCAACCTGTCAATCAGTTTTCCAAGCGATGCTACAGATCGCTACGCTTACAAAACGCTATTATTCTGGCGGGAATCAGCATACAAAAAAAGTGCGTATTTCCCGCGGGAGAAGTGCGGGATTGCCGCGGAAATTTCTGCGGCAATTCCGCAACGTGTGAACTTAGCCTCAAGGTGCGCTTGGGTATTCGAGGGAATCTGTCAACAGGCTTTTGCTATGAGGTAGGGGTTAAAACACTGAATACAGCGATGTGTCACTTATCAGCTGTGTGCGCTTGTTTGCTTACAATGAGGCTATACGCAGACGTTGCGGCTTTTTCGCGTTTTTTCGCGGCAGAAACACTTAAAAAATGCATGAATTAAGCATACTGTTATTTAGAATGAATTCTGCAATTTTTGTGCATATGGTGCGTTTTTTCCACGAAAAAAGCGCATTGCGGGAAAAAAACGCATCATGTTCATTAATTTCGCTGTAAATCTGCGTATTTCCCGCTATATTATTGACCTAGAATGTTCAGGAAACATTTGTGGTAAAAACGTGCAAAAAACGCACCAAAGACGCGATAAAAACGCATGCGGATTTTCTGGGAAAAAGTCCGTTTTTCCTCAGAAAATTTCTGCAAACATTCTGCAACGTGTGCACATAGAAGTACAGGCTAAAATATAACTTTTAATAACTGCCTTTAAAAACGAAAAAATGTGTTCAGTAATTAACACATAACCAATAAGTGTATCCTAACCACCAATAACTTGTGAATTAACAAAAATATTTAAAACCGTCAGCAAAGCAGACTTAACTTAATAATGTGATAGATGAGGATAGATCTATTTAGGAACCATCCACAATAATCAATACATCTCAGTAATTATCAGATGAGTATGTGTGCTCTTTTTCAAAACTTTCACAAATAGCACATTTAAGTAAAAAGAACAGTCTTACCATATGCTGAATACTTGTAAATGGGGGACAATCTCCCAACGCGTTTCTCTGGCTGGATCATCAGGGGAGAGTTATGCCATTATTGTCAGCTGTTAAGGTAGATGTTGGGCGGGTGCATAACTCTCCCCTGATGATCCAGCCAGAGAAACGCGTTGGGAGATTGTCCCCCATTTACAAGTATTCAGCATATGGTAAGACTGTTCTTTTTACTTAAATGTGCTATTTGTGAAAGTTTTGAAAAAGAGCACACATACTCATCTGATAATTACTGAGAT
Organism: Oophaga sylvatica; assembly: GCA_033576555.1. Classification (NCBI taxonomy): domain Eukaryota; kingdom Metazoa; phylum Chordata; class Amphibia; order Anura; family Dendrobatidae; genus Oophaga; species Oophaga sylvatica. Next base: position 598,720,180 of record JARQOD010000003.1, read on the forward strand.
GTATTGATTGTTGTGGATGGTTCCTAAATAGATCTATCCTCATCTATCACATTATTAAGTTAAGTCTGCTTTGCTGACGGTTTTAAATATTTTTGTTAATTCACAAGTTATTGGTGGTTAGGATACACTTATTGGTTATGTGTTAATTACTGAACACATTTTTTCGTTTTTAAAGGCAGTTATTAAAAGTTATATTTTAGCCTGTACTTCTACCTTGCATTATACACTCCATTTTTGATTGGTAGATCCTTATTATTTATAACGTGTGCACATAGCCTAAAGGTTTTTATCACTGGGTGATTATCATTGCTGTAACCAGCTGGCAGGTGAGGCAGGTGGGCCATAGTCAGACCACCCCTTCCTGTGATAAGCAGCTCACTATCAATAGACAATGTAAATACAGAGCCTGGCGGGCTGTGGTTAGCTGTGATGTGGGCGGGGTCATCTTTAGTGGGGTGGGGCCATATATGGTGGTGTGGGGGCGTGGTCATCTGCTGGGGGCGGGGCAGCTTTCTCAGATCTGCTTCATGTTACATCTAAGAACTCTGATTGTATCACAACGGCTGCTCCCGATATAATAAGTGACACATCGCTGGATTCAGGGTCTCTGTCCCTACATTATGCTGCTCTCAGATCAGGTAACAAAATCTTAGTGAGAGATTCCCTGTCATTGTTAAGGTCGCACTCGGGGGACATTATTACTTAGTAAGGAACTTTCCGCACAACACTTTATAATCGTCACCTGCATCATTATTAATTATAAGGGACACTCACAGCTTTATAGCTTCATAAGGGGGCACTGAAGTTACTATTGGGGCACTCAGGGCATTATTTGTTTATAAAAGGGTACTCTGGGTATTATAGAGGTACTTGTTGGGGGCACTCGGGCATTATTTGTTTATATAGGGGTACTCTGGGTATTATTATAGGGGTACTTGTTGGGGGCACTCAGGGCATTATTTGTTTATATAGGGGTACTCTGGGTATTATTATAGGGGTACTTGTTGGGGGCACACGGCATTATTTGTTTATAAAGGGGTACTCTGGGTATTATTATAGGGGTACTTGTTGGGGCACTCGGGGTATTATTAGTATATATAGGGGTACTCTGGATATTATTATAGGGGTACTTGTTGGGGGCACTCGGGGTATTATTAGTATATATAGGGGTACTCTGGGTATTATAGGGGTACTTGTTGAAGGCGCTCGGAGCATTATTTGTTTATATAGGGGTACTCTGGGTATTATAGGGGTACTTGTTGGGGGCACTCGGAGCATTATTTGTTTATATAGGGGTACTCTTGGTATTATAGGGGTACTTGTTGGGGGCACTCGGGCATTTGTTTATATAGGGGTACTCTGGGTATTATAGGGGTACTTGTTGGGGGCACTCGGAGCATTATTTGTTTATATAGGGGTACTCTGGGTATTATAGGGGTACTTGTTGGGGGCACTCGGGGAATTATTTGTTTATATAGGGGTACTCTTGGTATTATAGGGGTACTTGTTGGGGGCACTCGGGGCATTTGTTTATATAGGGGTACTCTGGGTATTATAGGGGTACTTGTTGGGGCACTCGGGCATTATTTGTTTATATAGGGGTACTCTGGGTATTATAGGGGTACTTGTTGGGGCACTCGGGCATTATTTGTTTATATAGGGGTACTCTGGGTATTATAGGGGTACTTGTTGGGGGCACTCGGAGCATTATTTGTTTATATAGGGGTACTCTGGTATTATAGGGGTACTTGTTGGGGGCACTCGGAGCATTATTTGTTTATATAGGGGTACTCTTGGTATTATAGGGGTACTTGTTGGGGCACTCGGGCATTATTTGTTTATATAGGGGTACTCTGGGTATTATAGGGGTACTTGTTGGGGGCACTCGGGCATTATTTGTTTATATAGGGGTACTCTTGGTATTATAGGGGTACTTGTTGGGGGCACTCGGAGCATTATTTGTTTATATAGGGGTACTCTGGGTATTATAGGGGTACTTGTTGGGGGCACTCGGGCATTATTTGTTTATATAGGGGTACTCTGGGTATTATAGGGGTACTTGTTGGGGCACTCGGGCATTATTTGTTTATATAGGGGTACTCTGGGTATTATAGGGGTACTTGTTGGGGGCACTCGGAGCATTATTTGTTTATATAGGGGTACTCTGGGTATTATAGGGGTACTTGTTGGGGCACTCGGAGCATTATTTGTTTATATAGGGGTACTCTTGGTATTATAGGGGTACTTGTTGGGGGCACTCGGGGAATTATTTGTTATATATAGGGGTACTCTTGGTATTATAGGGGTACTTGTTGGGGCACTCGGGCATTTGTTTATATAGGGGTACTCTGGGTATTATAGGGGTACTTGTTGGGGCACTCGGGCATTATTTGTTTATATAGGGGTACTCTGGGTATTATAGGGGTACTTGTTGGGGGCACTCGGAGCATTATTTGTTTATATAGGGGTACTCTGGGTATTATAGGGGTACTTGTTGGGGCACTTGGAGCATTATTTGTTTATATAGGGGTGCTCTTGGTATTATAGGGGTACTTGTTGGGGGCACTAGGGGCATTATTTGTTTATATAGGGGTACTCTGGGTATTATAGGGGTACTTGTTGGGGCACTTGGAGCATTATTTGTTTATATAGGGGTGCTCTTGGTATTATAGGGGTACTTGTTGGGGGCACTAGGGCATTATTTGTTTATATAGGGGTACTCTGGGTATTATAGGGGTACTTGTTGGGGGCACTCGGAGCATTATTTGTTTATATAGGGGTACTCTTGGTATTATAGGGGTACTTGTTGGGGGCACTCGGGGCATTATTTGTTTATATAGGGGTACTCTTGGTATTATAGGGGTACTTGTTGGGGCACTCGGGCATTATTTGTTTATATAGGGGTACTCTGGTATTATAGGGGTACTTGTTGGGGGCACTCGGGCATTATTTGTTTATATAGGGGTACTCTGGGTATTATAGGGGTACTTGTTGGGGGCACTCGGAGCATTATTTGTTTATATAGGGGTACTCTGGGTATTATAGGGGTACTTGTTGGAGGCACTCTGAGCATTATTTGTTTATATAGGGGTACTCTGGGTATTATAGGGGTACTTGTTGGGGGCACTCGGAGCATTATTTGTTTATATAGGGTTACTCTGGGTATTATAGGGGTACTTGTTGGGGGCACTCGGAGCATTATTTGTTTATATAGGGTTACTCTGGGTATTATTATAGCACTTGGGTCAGACTTTGTTTTTATTAGAGCACTCAAGGCATTACGATACTTGTTTATGAGGGGGCACTTGAGGCATTGTTTCTTTTTATGGGGTACTTGGGACTTTATTTGCTTATAAAGGGGCACGGAGCATTACTTGTTTATAAGGGAGCATTTGGGGTGATATTTGTTTTTATGGGGGTTCTCTGGGCATTAATGCTTTACACATGAACACTCAAGGAAACATAACCTTCAAGGGGCACACGGGGGCTTCTACCATTCTTCCCATAGATCGTGCCTCACGTCCGTCTCCCAGGACAGAACACGGTAGGGTTTGGCCTAGTGAGAGGCTTTTTTTTTCCTTTTTCTATTTTTTCAATCAAATTTTATTTAAAAATTCCAAATACAACTTTTCCATCTTTCAGATCAGATAAATGACATAATAATTCCCTAGTATAAAACATAAAGTAACTCCAGCTCCCAACATCCCAGAGAAACATTGTAATTCTTCAGAGCAGTTCTAGAATAACGGAGTGTAACAATCGTAGAAAGGGGAGAAAAGAGGGCGAACAGTGAAGGGCTAGCACGGTGACTATCCTCTGGAATTAGGAGACTTGCGGGCCGCCCGGAGAGTCCGACCAAGGACGCGTCCTCTTTTCAGATTTGGGAATCGAGTTCAGTTTATGGCTCCTCTTTCCAACCAGATGACATTATTTCTCCCTCGTTGTAGTCGTCCCATAGATGGAGGTTGTGTCACCAATGAAGGCCAGAGGTTCTACGAGAGATACCTGCGAATAGGGGCAAGTCGGGATCCACTCCAATAGACATATACGGGGATCTGTTAACACTTTCACTCCATACACCCTTTCTACTCTTTCTACCAAAATGGCCTTTGTCTCCATTTCTGTCTCCATTCCCACATCACATGCATCCTCTGTGCCTCATCGATCCCACACCTGGGACGTCGCCATGATGACAATGCCCCATCTTGAGTAACACGCGTGGAGTTTTGTATCCTCTGTGAGTAGGATATAGTTTCGTGAGAGGCTTTTACCCCAGGTCTCGGGGGCACCGCTTCTCCTCGTAGAGACCACCCGGGAGTCTTGTAATCTCTGCATGTGGCCGCTTGGCATCCTTTTGAGTACAATCTTCTCCGTCATCCTCCCACAAAACCTACTAGATAAAGTCTAATTATGTGCAATTTGGACGTTTGTAACCTAAACTTCAGATGAGTGACAACCAGCCGGAATATCCAGACGCGTTGTCAGTCATCAGTCAGACTGTTGGACAGAGAACGTGACACATTAATGGGCGACGATTGGGAGAGACAGTCAGAATCGTACTTTTCGGCTGACAGTCACCCCACTCTGTCACCGGCTGTCCTGTTCTCCGACCGTGGATGATGGACGCTGGGGGATCGCCTCCTCTCCGCTGACAGATGAGCGGTGTGGCATCGGCACGAAGCTCAGACATGTTCCTGAGACCAGGCGGCCGTCCTCGCGGGTTCGTTCCACTGTAAAGTCAGAATTCGGAGGTGACCCCAGATCACAGCTCTGCTCTTCAGTCACTCGTGGCAGGAGTTTTCGGAAAAGAGTGGGTGTGATCCACGTCTTACCCTGAGCGGGACTGAGACGTTCTCCGAGATCCGGCTGCACACTAATGAGGGGACTTCTTGTCAGTACTTGGGTCCACTCGGACATTATGAAAGGATGGTCCTCACCGAGCGGCAGCAGTCTCCAGCCTGACCTCTCCTGACACATGAAAGCTCCGCTGTAACAAAGTGTTCAAGAAGAAAGCCGAAAGTATTGAGACCGAGCAACAGGTCTCCGCAGATTTTAAGTCCTTGTGATGTAGTTGAAATCTTCATTTAATGATCAGTAATTCTGTAGAGATTCTACATTACTCGTCTGATATTGCGCCACGAATTATGCTCCAGTCACAGCCAGAGCTGCAGTCAAAATGCTGGAAGTTCTGATCAACTCCTAATGGGGTCCCCAGGAGTTATGATGACGTGTCCTAAAGCTGGCTGCCGACTATCGCTTCTGTGGACAGTGATTCCTCCCGGCTCCTCTGGCAGCTGCTTGTCTAACCTCCGCGCATAATTCAGCAGGCCGGATCCTTCTCTGCCCCAACATCATCTGTCGGGAGAGTCCGAAAGCCCCCAAACACATTACATGCTAGGCACGTGCCACCAAAATCCATGTGTGCTGATGACTTTTATCTAATGTGTATGGAGACCTTTTAGAATAGGTCAATAATATCAGATGGGTCCGACACCCAGCAACGGCACCGATCAGCTGCTGCCGAGGACGGAAGTGCGCAGTGTAAAGAGCTGAAACTGCACAGCCCCGTACATTGTGCATGCTCCGTACAGTGCGCAGCTCCATGCACCGCGCATGCTCCCTACACCACACATGCTCCATACAGTGTGCAGCTCTGAACACTGAGCATGCTTCGTACAGTGCGCAGCTCCGAACACTGCGCATTCTTCGTACAGTGAACAGCTCCGTACAGTGCGCAGCTCCGAACACTGCACATGCTTCTTACAGTGTGCAGCTCCGAACACTGTGCATGCTCCGTACAGTGCGCAGCTCCATGCACTGCGCATGCTCCGTACACCACACATGCCCCATACAGTGTGCAGCTCCGAACACTGCGCATGCTTCGTACAGTGAACAGCTCCGTACAGTGCGCAGCTCCGAACACTGCGCATGCTTCGTACAGTGCGCAGCTTTGAACACTGCGCATGCTTTGTACAGTGCACAGCTCCGTACACTGCGCATGCTCCGTACACCGTGCAGTTCCAAACACTGCGCATGCTTTGTACAGTCATGGCCAAAAGTTTTGAGAATGACACAAATATTATATTTTCACATGATCTGCTGCCCTCTGGTTTTTATGTGTGTTTGACAGATGTTTTTATCACAGACAGAAATATAATAATTGCAAACATATGAGTAACAAAAGCTTATATTGACAGTTAGAATGAGTTAATGCAGCAAGTCAATATTTGCAGTGTTGACCCTTCTTCTTCAGGACCTCTGCAATTCTCCCTGGCATGCTCTCAATCAACTTCTGGACCAAATCCTGACTGATAGCAGTCCATTCTTGCACAATCAATGCTTTCATTTTGTCAGAATTTTTAGGTTTTTGTTTGTCCACCCGTCTCTTGATGATTGACCACAAGTTCTCAATGGGATTAAGATCTGGGGAGTTTCCAGGCCATGGACCCAAAATCTCTATGTTTTGTTCCCTGAGCCATTTAGTTATCACCTTTGCTTTATGGCAAGGTGCTCCATCATGCTGGAAAAGGCATTGTTGATCGCCAAACTGCTCTTGGAGGGTTGGGAGAAGTTGCTCTTGGAGGACATTCTGGTACCATTCTTTATTCATGGCTGTGTTTTTAGGCAAGACTGTGAGAGAGCCGATTCCCTTGGCTGAGAAGCAACCCACACATGAATGGTTTCAGGATGCTTAACAGTTGGCATGAGACAAGACTGGTGGTAGCGCTCACCTTGTCTTCTCCGAATGAGGCGTTTTCCTGATGTCCCAAACAATCGAAAAGGGGATTCATCAGAGAAAATAACTTTACTCCAGTCCTCAGTAGTCCACTGCCTGTACCTTTTGCAGAATATCAGTCTGTCCATGATGTTTTTTCTGGAGAGAAGTGGCTTCTTTGCTGCCCTCCTTGAGACCAGGCCTTGCTCCAAGAGTCTCCGCCTCACAGTGCGTGCAGATGCACTCACACCTGCCTGCTGCCATTCCTGAGCAAGCTCTGCACTGCTGGTAGCCCGATCCCGCAGCTGAAACACTTTTAAGAGACGGTCCTGGCGCTTGCTGGTCTTTCTTGGGCGCCCTGGAGCCTTTTTGGCAACAATGGAACCTCTCTCTTTGAAGTTCTTGATGATGCGATAGATTGTTGACTGAGGTGCAATCTTTCTAGCTGCGATACTCTTCCCTGTTAGGCCATTTTTGTGCATTGCAATGATGACTGCACGTGTTTCTTTAGAGATAACCATGGTTAACAGAAGAGAAACAATGATGCCAAGCACCAGCCTCCTTTTAAAGTGTCCAGTGGTGTCATTCTTACTTAATCATGACAGATTGATCTCCAGCCATGTCCTCATCAACACCCACACCTGTGTTAATGGAGCAATCACTGAAAAGAGGTTAGCTGGTCCTTTTAAGGCAGGGCTGCAATGATGTTGAAATGTGTTTTGGGGGATAAAGTTCATTTTCTAGCCAAATATTGACTTTGCAAGTAATTGCTGTTAAGCTGATCACTCTTTATAACATTCTGGAGTATATGCAAATTGCCATTAGAAAAAGTGAAGCAGTAGACTTTGTAAAAATTAATATTTGTGTCATTCTCAAAACTTTTGGCCATGACTGTACACTGCTTATGCTCCGTACACCGCGCATTCTCCATACAGTCAACAGAGAAAGAAACCGACTATAAAAACCCAAATAGTGTGACAAAAATATTTTATTGTTCAAAAAAATAATAAAAATAAAGACAAAACAAAATAATGGCAGGGATAGATACAAATACTAAGCGGGCATGACAGAGGACGCAAAACCCAACGGACTAAGATAGTAAGAGCAGCATAAATTTGATAATTAAAAGTAAATAGATCATATAGAAAAAAGTGCAATTTATCTAACAGGTGCTGCAAAATTACTTCGTATTGCCTTTGATCCCCTGACGAAGGCAATAGCCGAAACGCGCGTCGGGGTGGATGCATCCCTGGGACTACTTTGGACCCCTTTGGATTCTTGTCACTTTATCCTACCTCTTCACATAGGTAATAGCATATACTCATTATTTTTGTGGCATCATTATAATTGGTATTAACCACTTGTCATTTATTTAATATGACAGCACTTGCACCTTATTTGCTTGCCACACAGTATATTAATCTGTGACTACTTGTTATTATCTTTCTGGCCATATATATGGCAGCACTTGCACTTTCAGTCGTTATCCAGTATAGATTATCCTTGTGGGGCCCGTCCTCTTTACATTGTACAATTAGTTCAGTAATTTTGCAGCACCTGTTATATCAATTGCACTTTGCACTTTTTTCTATATGATCTATTTACTTTTAATTATCAAATTTATGTAGCTCCTACTATCTTAGGCCGGTTTCACATTTGCGGTTTAGTCCGCTGCGTTTCATGCGCATACTTCCGCATACGTCCTGGTACCTATCTTTAACATGTGGTACGCAGGGACATGCGTTCGTGTGCATTTTCATACGGTTGCATCTTTTCACTGTATGCGGCAAGGCGCGCTGAATGCATCTTGTTGCATTTTTTGCTGGTGTCAAATATCAGCAGTCATCCGCATGCGGATGACGTGCGTAAAAAAAATGCATTACTGGCTATGTAAACGCAAGCGTACGCAAGAATTTACATAAGACACGCCCATTGGGCGTGGCTTGTGTAAATTCAAAAATTTGCAGGGAAAATAGCACTTGCCCATCGTCCGCAAACGCATGCATTTGCGGTTGCGGATGATACGCTGTGGACTCAACCGCAAATGTGAACCTAGCCTTAGTCCCTGGGGTTTTGCGTCCTCTGTCATGCCCGCTTAGTATTTGTATCTATTCCTGCCATTGTTATTCTTTGTCTTTATTTTTATTATTATTTTTTTTAACAATAAAATATTTTTGTCGCACTATTTGGGTTTTTATAGTCGGTTTCTTTCTCTGCTGACTGTATTTCTTCCGATACGCCCTCTGTCATATCCAGGTTACACATGATAAGCCGGTAACATTTATTATACTTTATTATCAATTTGAATTTTTTTACATGTGTATTTCGTCTCTTGAGTAATTGTATTTAATACTGCGTACAGTGCGCAGCTCCAAACACTGCGCAGTTCCGTACACTGCACAGCTCCAAACACTGCGCAGCTCCGTACACCTCGTAGGTTCGAACGCCGCGCATGCGCCATACAGTGTGCAGCTCCAAACACTGCGCAGTTCTGTACACCACGCAGTTCCAAGCAGTGCACATGCTCTGTACACTGTGCATGCTCTGTACACCGCGTAGCTGCGAACGCTGCGCATGCTCCGTACACTGTGCAGCTCCGAACACTGCGCAGTCCTGTACACCGCGCAGTTCCAAGCAGTGCGCATGCTCTGTACACTGTGCATGCTCTGTACACCGCGTAGCTGCGAACGCTGCGCATGCTCCATACACCGCACAGCTCCAAATACTGCGCAGCTCGTACACCTCGTAGGTCGAACGCCGCGCGCGCCCTCAGTGGCAGCTCCAAACACTGCCAGTTCTGTACACCACGCAGTCCAAGAGTGCACATGCTTGTAAGCGTGATGCTCTGTACACGGTAGTCTGCGAACGCTGCGCATGTCGTACACTGTGCAGCTCGAATGGCAGCTGTACACCGCGCAGTTCCAAGCAGTGCGCATGCTCTGTACACTGTGCATGCTCTGTACACGCGTAGCTCGAAGCTGCGCATGCTCCATACACCGCACAGCTCAACACCGCGCAGTTCCTACACTGCGCAGTTCCATACTGACCCTCCCCAATGATGACCCATGTAGGATAGATCCTCATGATACAGTCCTGGACCTTGGATAGGCAATATGGCCAACAACTAGACATCCACGCTGGGTCATCTGTTTCCAGAGTGCACTGGCTGATCACAGAGTGTGACAGATTGCTCCTGCACACCCTCCACACCTCATACACTCGTATGCTCCGGGAGCGTCTACACTTTGACCCTTTGAGGGTCTCCGGGCAGGAGAGGACCTGCCACGACTCTGCTCGTGCTTCTCTCCTCGCTCCCTTCTGCTGGCCGTGGTGTGCTTTGCTTCCCCTGTGGCTGCTCCTGTATGATGTGATGGAGCGATATGGCTCCTGGTGCACGTGAGATTATTGCTCCACATATCTACAAGAGAAGCCCCCACAGCTGTACGACAAGACTCCTTTGAATGGGACATTGTGGGGTCCGGGGATCAGGAAGGGTCTGGTGTCTGTGAAGAAGTCTCCTTGGCGCGGAGCTGGAAGCAGAGGATGTGGTTGACGACTTTGGGTTGACCGCCCTGGAGTCATGGTCAGCGCTCAGCGCACAGAGGCGAAGCACATTAAATGCAGCTCCGAGAAACCGCAGCCGTCACTTCTGTCCTCACAACAGGAACAGAAATATCAGCTGCAGCTATTTGTGACCCGCGCCCAGCAAGGATTCTTCTATTCCTCTAAATGATGTCTTCTTTTGGCAGGAGATGGAGGGGATGCAAAAAGTTATTTGTGGCGTCAGTAAAACTTGTGGTATGAAGACGGGCGACCGCCCAGCCGCTTGTTTACTGGTTATTGCGAAAGTAGATGATCCCTGTGACCACGTGCTACTATGTTGTTCTGAAGTGTCCGACGCTGGCAAGTAACCCCTTAACTGCAGGTCACGTTATACCCCAGGAGTATGGCTAGTACTGTGCAGGGGTCTCAAACTCGGCAGAGTAATTGGGTCACACGTAGGCACAATGTGCTGCGGTCATTGCGGGGCAAGATGCCTTTTCAGTGATATCATTTGTTTTTTCTGTACAACTTTTCATCACTTTTTATTCCATTTTTGTGCATCACTATAATGAAAATGCTCCATTTGTTTTATTTTTGTAATACTGTTTATCGTATGACATTATGTTAGAGTTTTATAGCTTGGGCCTTTCCGGACGCGACGGTACCAAACATATCTAGTTTTTTTGTTTACTTTTGTTTTTTACATAAAACTGAATTTTTAGTTTCAAAATATAGTTCCATTATTTTTCCATACGTGGCTGCAGATGACCCTCAGGGGCTGCAGATGACCCTCAGGGGCTGCAGATGACCCTCAGGGGCTGCAGGTGACCCTCAGGGGCTGCAGGTGACCCTCAGGGGCTGCAGGTGACCCTCAGGGGCTGCAGATGACCCTCAGGGGCTGCAGATGACACTCAGGTGCTGCAGATGACCCTCAGGGGCTGCAGATGACCCTCAGGGGCTGCAGATGACCCTCAGGGGTTGCAGGTGACCCTCAGGGGCTGCAGATGACCCTCAGGGGCTGCAGATGACCTCAGGTGCGCAGATGACACTCAGGGGCTGCAGATGACACTCAGGGGCTGCAGATGACCCTCAGGGGCTGCAGATGACCCTCAGGGGCTTGCAGATGACCCTCAGGGGTTGCAGGTGACCCTCAGGGGCTGCAGATGACCCTCAGGTGCTGCAGATGACCCTCAGGTGCTGCAGATGACCCTCAGGTGCTGCAGATGACACTCGGGCTGCAGGTGATCCTCAGGGGCTGCAGGTGACCCTCAGGGGCTGCAGGTGACCCTCAGGTGCTGCAGATGACCCTCAGGTGCTGCAGATGACCCTCAGGGGCTGCAGATGACCCTCAGGGGCTGCAGATGACCCTCAGGGGCTGCATGTGACTCCCGGGCCACGTGTTTTACACCCCTGATATAACGCATAGTCCCCTTCTCTGAGCCGGAGCGCAGACGCAGGCACCAGCACCGAACCCCGAACCTCCAGCCAAACACAGGAGACGGTTTATGTCCGGTATTATACTTATATTCCACTTTGGCAGCAGGTAGCTGTACGATCGCTACCTTTCGCCATATTGGGGGATAATACCCAGAATCTTCCCCTCTTCCCTCTCCCTGGCAGTCTCACGCAGTGCGCCATCTTTCCCATCTACTTAGTGCAGAACATGGGAGATAAATGTGTCTAGAACTAGACTAGAACGGTCGGCAGAACAGTAATGTATCTCTAGAAAACTACACAGAACCCGCTTACAGTAATCTAGCACTATAAACATAGTTTTCATAATTGTTATTGATTTTTTTTTCATATTGAAAGATTTTGAAATATTGCAGTTCTCACACCAACCACAAGAGGAAGCATTAGAGACTGGGGATTGCTGTTCTGTCTAGCTCACTTGTCAGCTTTTCTGTATAGATTGGGCTAGAGCAACAGAGCTATGTCATTACCGTAGAGGGTCATTATTATTCTAAGGCAGACTCAATAGTCATCTCATCCTTAAACAGTGGAGTCAGCAGTAATCTCATTGTCATTAAGAGGCAGGGTCAGCAGAGTCATCTCTCATTAGAGGGCGGAGTCAGCAGAGTGATCTCATCATTAGAGGTCATGGTCAGCAGAGTGATCTCATTATCATTAGAGGGCGTGGTCAGCAGAGTGATCTCATTATCATTAGAGGGCGTGGTCAGCAGAGTGATCTCATTATCATTAGAGGGCGTGGTCAGCAGAGTGATCTCATTATCATTAGAGGGCGTGGTCAGCAGAGTGATCTCATTATCATTAGAGGGCGGAGTCAGCAGAGTGATCTCATTATCATTAGAGGGCGGAGTCAGCAGAGTGATCTCATTATCATTAGAGGGCGTGGTCAGCAGAGTGATCTCAATATCATTAGAGGGCGGGGTCAGCAGAGTGATCTCATTATCATTAGAGGGCAGGGTCAGCAGAGTGATCTCATTATCATTAGAGGGCGTGGTCAGCACAGTGATCTCATTATCATTAGAGGGCGTGGTCAGCAGACTGATCTCATTATCATTAGAGGGCAGAGTCAGCAGAGTGATCTCATTATCATTAGAGGCGGAGTCAGCAGAGTGATCTCATTATCATTAGAGGGCGGAGTCAGCAGAGTGATCTCATTATCATTAGAGGGCAGAGTCAGCAGAGTGATCTCATTATCATTAGCGGGTGGGGTCAGCACAGTGATCTCATTATCATTAGAGGGCAGGGTCAGCAGAGTGATCTCATTATCATTAGAGGGCGGTGTCAGCAGAATGATCTCATCATTAGAGAGCGGAGTCAGCAATGATCTCATTATCATTAGAGAGCAGGGTCAGCAGTGATCTCATTATCATTAGAGAGCAGAGTCAGCAGTGATCTCATTATCATTAGAGGGCGGAGTCAGCAGAGTGATCTCATTAGAGGGCGGAGTCAGCAGAGTGATCTCATTAGAGGGCGGAGTCAGCAGTCATCTTATTATCATTAGAAGGTGGGCTCAGTAGTTATCTCATTTTTAATAGAGGATGGAGTCAGCAGAGTCACCTCTTTATAATTAGAGGGCAGGGTTGTCAGAGTCTTCTCATCATTAACGGGCACCCGCAGCAGGATCATCTCAGCATTAGCAGGCATTGTCAGTAGAGTGATATCATTATCATTAGCGGGCGGGGTCAGCAGAGATATCTCATCATTAGAGGGCAGGGTCATTAGAGTCATTTCATCATTAGAGGGCAGGGTCAGCAGAGTTATCTCATCATTAGAGGGCGGGGTCAGCAGTGGCATCTCATTAGAGAGCAGGGTCAGCAGAGTCATCTCATCATTAGAGAGCAGGGTCAGCAGTTATCTCATCATTAGAGAGCAGGGTCAGCAGAGTTATCTCATCGTTAGAGAGCAGGGTCAGCAGAGTTATCTCATCATTAGAGGGCGGAGTCAACTGAATTATCTCATTATCATTAGGAGGTGGGCTCAGTAGTCATCTCATTTTTAATTGAGGGTGGAGTCAGGAGAGTCATCTCAACATTAGAGAGCAGGGTCAGCAGAGTGATCTCATTATCAGAGGGCGGGGCCAGCAGAGTCATCTCATCATTAGATGGCAGGGTCAGCAGAGTCATTTCATCAGTAGAGGGCAGGGTCAGCAGAGTCATCTCATTATCATCAGGGGCGGAGTCATCTCATTATCATTAGAGGGCGGGGTCAGCAGAGTCATATGATTATCAGAGGGCGGGGCCAGCAGAGTAGTCTCATCAGTAGAGGGCGGAGTCAACAGAGTTATCTCATTATTAGGAGGTGGGCTCAGTAGTCATCTCATTTTTAGTAGAGGGTTAGAAGAATTTTTGAAACTTTCTGAAACATTTCCGAGTCCTATGACACACGCAGCTGACGTCCGGGGTGCCCATTCGCTCTGGTTTACACTGGACCAGTCAGCAGTCAATTAAGGGACTTTTTTTGGCAAAACTTTAAGGAAAAGTTTTGAAAATTTTGTAAAAGCAGAAAAAAAACCCACAGCAATTTCCAACCATCCAGACCGCGCTTCAGTCTCGCTTTTACATGTTGCATAAACCTTCCAAGAGGCGCCTGCCTGCTGACAGAGCACCGGCCGGACCATGGAAGGGCCGGCGTACTCCTGGGTAGTGGTTTGTGTCATCTGCAGCCATTGTGGTGCCACCTCTTGGGTCCCCGTCACTTGAACTGTCGGAGTCCTGCTTTATTTCTCGAGGAGCGCTGCTTTGCCTCTGAGATAACCTTCTACATCAGATCTCGCTGTTCCCTGACAATCTTAAAGTTTCTTCATGTGCTTCTTCTGTTCGTGCCCCGCTCCTCCCACCACACCACAAAACCTCACTCATTATTTCTGGGGGCAAAGTGGAGACAACATGCAGAGAGGCCCCATTTTTCCACCTCTTGATCACAAATACCTCCTCCAACATTTCGATTAATCTTCGCCAGTCTTCGACGAATGAGACACTCGCCGGCTGATCTCCTCTTGAACCTTCGCTGCATGCAGTCTTTACCCCACATGCTGTCATTTTTCTCTCCTACCCCTCTTACTACCATCTATAGTGCGTCTCGCGCTTTTCTTCCGATCCTGAACACACATTTTTGGAATAATTATCCAGGTTCCGTCTACAATCTTCTCACCTTATGACCCATTTCTTCACTCTTTGACATTTTTCAGGATTTTTCTTCTTGTCGTTTGTTGATTAAATCCTCTGCGTCTTGTCACTTATGAAGTGAATGCGATCTCCAACTTTATATATTGTCACAAGCTCCTGCCATTCTCCAGCCATTGCCCAACACAACAGGAAAGGGCATCTCCTATCAATTGTCACAATACACAGTATGTACACAGTGACTGCACCAGCAGAATAGTGAGTGCAGCTCTGGAGTATAATACAGGATGTAACTCAGGATCAGTAATGTAATGTCTGTACACAGTGACTGCACCAGCAGAATAGTGAGTGCAGCTCTGGAGTATAATACAGGATGTAACTCAGGATCAGTAATGTATGTACACAGTGTCTGCACCAGCAGAATAGTGAGTGCAGCTCTGGAGTATAATACAGGATGTAACTCAGGATCAGTAATGTATGTACACAGTGTCTGCACCAGCAGAATAGTGAGTGCAGCTCTGGAGTATAATACAGGATGTAACTCAGGATCAGTAATGTAATGTATGTACACAGTGACTGCACCAGCAGAATAGTGAGTGCAGCTCTGGAGTATAATACAGGATGTAACTCAGGATCAGTAATGTATGTACACAGTGACTGCACCAGCAGAATAGTGAGTGCAGCTCTGAAGTATAATACAGGATGTAACTCAGGATCAGTAATGTAATGTATGTACACAGTGACTGCACCAGCAGAATAGTGAGTGCAGCTCTGGAGTATAATACAGGATGTAACTCAGGATCAGTAATGTAATGTATGTACACAGTGACTGCACCAGCAGAATAGTGAGTGCAGCTCTGGAGTATAATACAGGATGTAACTCAGGATCAGTAATGTAATGTATGTACACAGTGACTGCACCAGCAGAATAGTGAGTGCAGCTCTGGAGTATAATACAGGAGGTAACTCAGGATCAGTAATGTAATGTATGTACACAGTGACTGCACCAGCAGAATAGTGAGTGCAGCTCTGGAGTATAATACAGGAGGTAACTCAGGATCAGTAATGTAATGTATGTACACAGTGACTGCACCAGCAGAATAGTGAGTGCAGCTCTGGAGTATAATACAGGATGTAACTCAGGATCAGTAATGTAATGTATGTACACAGTGACTGCACCAGCAGAATAGTGAGTGCAGCTCTGGAGTATAATACAGGATGTAACTCAGGATCAGTAATGTAATGTATGTACACAGTGACTGCACCAGCAGAATAGTGAGTGCAGCTCTGGAGTATAATACAGGATGTAAATCAGGATCAGTAATGTAATGTATGTACACAGTGACTGCACCAGCAGAATAGTGAGTGCAGCTCTGGGGTATAATACAGGATGTAAATCAGGATCAGTAATGTAATGTATGTACACAGTGACTGCACCAGCAGAATAGTGAGTGCAGTTCTGGAGTATAATATAGGATGTACATCAGGATCAGTAATGTAATGTATGTACACAGTGACTGCACCAGCAGAATAGTGAGTGCAGCTCTGGAGTATAATACAGGATGTAACTCAGGATCAGTAATGTAATATATGTACACAGTGACTGCACCAGCAGAATAGTGAGTGCAGCTCTGGAGTATAATACAGGATGTAACTCAGGATCAGTAATGTAATGTATGTACACAGTGACTGCACCAGCAGAATAGTGAGTGCAGCTCTGGAGTATAATACAGGATGTAAATCAGGATCAGTAATGTAATGTATGTACACAGTGACTGCACCAGCAGAATAGTGAGTGCAGCTCTGGAGTATAATACAGGATGTAAATCAGGATCAGTAATGTAATGTATGTACACAGTGACTGCACCAGCAGAATAGTGAGTGCAGCTCTGGAGTATAATACAGGATGTAACTCAGGATCAGTAATGTAATGTATGTACACAGTGACTGCACCAGCAGAATAGTGAGTGCAGCTCTGGAGTATAATACAGGATGTAACTCAGGATCAGTAATGTAATATATGTACACAGTGACTGCACCAGCAGAATAGTGAGTGCAGCTCTGGAGTATAATACAGGATGTAACTCAGGATCAGTAATGTAATGTATGTACACAGTGACTGCACCAGCAGAATAGTGAGTGCAGCTCTGGAGTATAATAAGAGTAAATCAGGATCAGTAATGTATGTACACAGTGACTGCACCAGCAGAATAGTGAGTGCAGTTCTGGAGTATAATACAAAGTGTAACTCAGATCAGAATGTAATGTTGTACACAGTGACTGCACCAGCAGAATAGTGAGTGCAGCTCTGGAGTATAATACAGGATGTAAACTCAGGATCAGTAATGTAATGTATGTACACAGTGACTGCACCAGCAGAATAGTGAGTGCAGCTCTGGGTATAATACAGGATGTAACTCAGGATCAGTAATGTATGTAACAGTGACTGCACCAGCAGAATAGTGAGTGCAGCTCTGGAGTATAATACAGGATGTAACTCAGGATCAGTAATGTAATGTATGTACACAGTGACTGCACCAGCAGAATAGTAGTGCAGCTCTGGAGTATAATACAGGATGTAACTCAGGATCAGTAATGTAATGTATGTACACAGTGACTGCACCAGCAGAATAGTGAGTGCAGCTCTGGAGTATAATACAGGATGTAACTCAGGATCAGTAATGTAATGTATGTACACAGTGACTGCACCAGCAGAATAGTGAGTGCAGCTCTGGAGTATAATACAGGATGTAAATCAGGATCAGTAATGTAATGTATGTACATAGTGACTGCACCAGCAGAATAGTGAGTGCAGCTCTGGAGTATAATACAGGATGTAAATCAGGATCAGTAATGTAATGTATGTAGACAGTGACTGCACCAGCAGAATAGTGAGTGCAGTTCTGGAGTATAATATAGGATGTAAATCAGGATCAGTAATGTAATGTATGTACACAGTGACTGCACCAGCAGAATAGTGAGTGCAGCTCTGGAGTATAATACAGGATGTAAATCAGGATCAGTAATGTAATGTATGTACACAGTGACTGCACCAGCAGAATAGTGAGTGCAGTTCTGGAGTATAATATAGGATGTAAATCAGGATCAGTAATGTAATGTATGTACACAGTGACTGCACCAGCAGAATAGTGAGTGCAGCTCTGGAGTATAATACAGGATGTAACTCAGGATCAGTAATGTATATATGTACACAGTGACTGCACCAGCAGAATAGTGAGTGCAGCTCTGGAGTATAATACAGGATGTAACTCAGGATCAGTAATGTAATGTATGTACACAGTGACTGCACCAGCAGAATAGTGAGTGCAGCTCTGGAGTATAATACAGGATGTAAATCAGGATCAGTAATGTAATGTATGTACACAGTGACTGCACCAGCAGAATAGTGAGTGCAGCTCTGGAGTATAATACAGGATGTAAATCAGGATCAGTAATGTAATGTATGTACACAGTGACTGCACCAGCAGAATAGTGAGTGCAGCTCTGGAGTATAATACAGGATGTAACTCAGGATCAGTAATGTAATATATGTACACAGTGACTGCACCAGCAGAATAGTGAGTGCAGCTCTGGAGTATAATACAGGATGTAACTCAGGATCAGTAATGTAATGTATGTACACAGTGACTGCACCAGCAGAATAGTGAGTGCAGCTCTGGAGTATAATACAGGATGTAAATCAGGATCAGTAATGTAATGTATGTACACAGTGACTGCACCAGCAGAATAGTGAGTGCAGCTCTGGAGTATAATACAGGATGTAACTCAGGATCAGTAATGTAATGTATGTACACAGTGACTGCACCAGCAGAATAGTGAGTGCAGCTCTGGGCTATAATACAGGATGTAATCAGGATCAGTAATGTATGTACACAGTGACTGCACCAGCAGAATAGTGAGTGCAGCTCTGGGGTATAATACAGGATGTAACTCAGGATCAGTAATGTAATGTATGTACACAGTGACTGCACCAGCAGAATAGTGAGTGCAGCTCTGGAGTATAATACAGGATGTAACTCAGGATCAGTAATGTAATGTATGTACACAGTGACTGCACCAGCAGAATAGTGAGTGCAGTTCTGGAGTATAATACAGGATGTAATCAGGATCAGTAATGTAATGTATGTACACAGTGACTGCACCAGCAGAATAGTGAGTGCAGCTCTGGAGTATAATACAGGATGTAACTCAGGATCAGTAATGTAATGTATGTACACAGTGACTGCACCAGCAGAATAGTGAGTGCAGCTCTGGAGTATAATACAGGATGTAATCAGGATCAGTAATGTAATGTATGTACACAGTGACTGCACCAGCAGAATAGTGAGTGCAGCTCTGGAGTATAATACAGGATGTAACTCAGGATCAGTAATGTAATGTATGTACACAGTGACTGCACCAGCAGAATAGTGAGTGCAGCTCTGGGCTATAATACAGGATGTAACTCAGGATCAGTAATGTATGTACACAGTGACTGCACCAGCAGAATAGTGAGTGCAGCTCTGGAGTATAATACAGGATGTAACTCAGGATCAGTAATGTAATGTATGTACAGTCATGGCCAAAAGTTTTGAGAATGACAGAAATATTATATTTTCACATGATCTGCTGCCCTCTGGTTTTTATGTGTGTTTGACAGATGTTTTTATCACAGACAGAAATATAATAATTGCAAACATATGAGTAATAAAAGCTTATATTGACAGTTAGAATGGGTTAATGCAGCAAGTCAATATTTGCAGTGTTGACCCTTCTTCTTCAGGACCTCTGCAATTCCCCTGGCATGCTCTCAATCAACTTCTGTACCAAATCCTGACTGATAGCAGTCCATTCTTGCACAATCAATGCTTTCATTTTTGTCAGAATTTTTAGGTTTTTGTTTGTCCACCCGTCTCTTGATGATTGACCACAAGTTCTCAATGGGATTAAGATCTGGGGAGTTTCCAGGCCATGGACCCAAAATCTCTATGTTTTGTTCCCTGAGCCATTTACTTATCACCTTTGCTTTATGGCAAGGTGCTCCATCATGCTGGAAAAGGCATTGTTGATCGCCAAACTGCTCTTGGAGGGTTTGGAGAAGTTGCTCTTGGAGGACATTCTGGTACCATTCTTTATTCATGGCTGTGTTTTTAGGCAAGACTGTGAGAGAGCCGATTCCCTTGGCTGAGAAGCAACCCCACACATGAATGGTTTCAGGATGCTTAACAGTTGGCATGAGACAAGACTGGTGGTAGCGCTCACCTTGTCTTCTCCGAATGAGGCGTTTTCCTGATGTCCCAAACAATCGAAAAGGGGATTCATCAGAGAAAATAACTTTACCCCAGTCCTCAGCAGTCCACTGCCTGTACCTTTTGCAGAATATCAGTCTGTCCATGATGTTTTTTCTGGAGAGAAGTGGCTTCTTTGCTGCCCTCCTTGAGACCAGACCTTGCTCCAAGAGTCTCCACCTCACAGTGCGTGCAGATGCACTCACACCTGCCTGCTGCCATTCCTGAGCAAGCTCTGCACTGCTGGTAGCCCGATCCCGCAGCTGAAACACTTTTAAGAGACGGTCCTGGTGCTTGCTGGTCTTTCTTGGGCGCCCTGGAGACTTTTTGGCAACAATGGAACCTCTCTCTTTGAAGTTCTTGATGATGCGATAGATTGTTGACTGAGGTGCAATCTTTCTAGCTGCGATACTCTTCCCTGTTAGGCCATTTTTGTGCATTGCAATGATGACTGCACGTGTTTCTTTAGAGATAACCATGGTTAACAGAAGAGAAACAATGATGCCAAGCACCAGCCTCCTTTTAAAGTGTCCAGTGGTGTCATTCTTACTTAATCATGACAGATTGATCTCCAGCCATGTCCTCATCAACACCCACACCTGTGTTAATGGAGCAATCACTGAAAAGAGGTTAGCTGGTCCTTTTAAGGCAGGGCTGCAATGATGTTGAAATGTGTTTTGGGGGATAAAGTTCATTTTCTAGCCAAATATTGACTTTGCAAGTAATTGCTGTTAAGCTGATCACTCTTTATAACATTCTGGAGTATATGCAAATTGCCATTAGAAAAAGTGAAGCAGTAGACTTTGTAAAAATTAATATTTGTGTCATTCTCAAAACTTTTGGCCATGACTGTACACAGTGACTGCACCAGCAGAATAGTGAGTGCAGCTCTGGAGTATAATACAGGAGGTAACTCAGGATCAGTAATGTATGTATGTACACAGTGACTGCACCAGCAGAATAGTGAGTGCAGCTCTGGAGTATAATACAGGATGTAACTCAGGATCAGTAATGTAATGTATGTACCCAGTGACTGCACGAGCAGAATAGTGAGTGCAGCTCTGGAGTATAATACAGGATGTAACTCAGGATCAGTAATGTAATGTATGTACCCAGTGACTGCACCAGCAGAATAGTGAGTGCAGCTCTGGAGTATAATACAGGAGGTAACTCAGGATCTGTAATGTAATGTATGTACACAGTGACTGCACCAGCAGAATAGTGAGTGCAGCTCTGGAGTATAATACAGGATGTAACTCAGGATCAGTAATGTAATGTATGTACACAGTGACTGCACGAGCAGAATAGTGAGTGCAGCTCTGGAGTATAATACAGGATGTAACTCAGGATCAGTAATGTAATGTATGTACACAGTGACTGCACCAGCAGAATAGTGAGTGCAGCTCTGGAGTATAATACAGGATGTAACTCAGGATCAGTAATGTAATGTATGTACACAGTGACTGCACCAGCAGAATAGTGAGTGCAGCTCTGGAGTATAATACAGGAGGTAACTCAGGATCAGTAATGTAATGTATGTACACAGTGACTGCACCAGCAGAATAGTGAGTGCAGCTCTGGAGTATAATACCTTAGTACATGTGTAATCTATGTCTGATACGGGGCTGTGATAAATGCTGCATTAACCGTGCGGGACTGTGGGGGCGTCCGGCTCCTGTCTCATGGTAATCTCCACATTACAGACCACTATATATAGGAAGCTCCTTTATTATGATGGTGCTTTGCATTGTTGATATGAGCCGACATAAACTGCAGATTGTGCCCTGAGCGAGTTTGTGAAGTGATGATGGAGGGGAGGATGGATGCCCCTTGACAGATGCTAAATATTCGGGAAGATTGTGAATAGGATAAGCGTCCGCACTGTCAGAGCCTCGCTCCTTCCAGACTCCCATAAACACATGTAAATGCCCCGAGTGTCCAGGATTTATGCCAGAGGGAAGTGCAGCTCTGGACCCCTAAACAAAGTGGCAGCTCTGTATACAAAGCAGACAACCAGTGTCAATTACTGCTCCATATCCAGAGCGCCATAAATGATTCAGCTCGTCCCGTCGCTGACAGTATGTGTTTATCTTATGTATATACCGGTGACATATTCAGATGACCAAGCCGTGTCCAGCGCCACAATCTCCCTCAGTCTGGTGCACAGGAAGCCATTTCTGGCCTATTGATGTGAATGGTAAGAGATGTGACCTCCAGACGGAGTCCAGGTAGAGGCACGGGCTAGATCTGAAGGCTGTGGAGACCTTCAGCCCCTGCGCTGCCATAGGGAACTGGCGGGACGTACCCTAGAAGTCAATATTTGACACCACCGTCTTCTTCAGAAGGAAGAGACACCGATATTCAGATGACAGATCCAGGTTTACCCCTCATCATTGCCGGGCAGGGGCCCCCCTCATAGGTTACACTGGAGATGCTGCTTTGCTTTACTTATAAGACTGGTTAGTAGATCCTGCACAGCGTCGTACACCATACCGCTACGATGATGACCTACTAATCAGAGGAGGATCTGGGGATACGGGCAGGTAGAGGAAGGTTCACACTGTCCTAGTCTGGCAGCCACTGAGCCAAGGTCCTGTTATAAAGCTTTCTATGCCCGCTGCCAATCACCTGTAAAGGCCTCTTACCCAGCCGAGTAGTACCTTGCCATGTACTGATGAGGAGCAAGAACCCCGAAACAGTTGTCAGCAGATGCTTGTGTTTTCCTGTGGGAGGAGACTGTGGTAAGGCGTTGATTGTGATGGTACTGCAGACCCAATGCCGGTCAGGATGCCTCCTGGAGGTCGTGTAGAGAGACCACTTCCTCGTGGAGGAGATCTACTTTGCATGCCCTGTTTTTAGGAAGCATTGCCTCACTTATAATTTCTCTTCTCCAGCTGTCAGTCTCTACAAGGAGAAATCTTACCTCTGTCCGTCACAGGATATTCTATGTGCGAGGGACAAACGCTTCCCCGTTACTTTTGCCTTTTGTATTCCGTTAATAAGAAGCTCGTGAGATGCCGGTAGAAGAGTGATTCTCGCCCGCCGTCTCCCTGTGTTTCACAGTAACCGTCCCCGAGGTCCTCGTCCGGAGCTGAGCGGTAACAATGTAGCCGGAGGGTTGAGTTTATGAAGGGCTCGTTATACAATAGGCGAGCAGAGAATAAACCCATTAACCCCAGTGTCCCCGGAGCCGAGTTACATGTGTTCAGGGAGCGGCGGGCCTCAGACGCCATCCATGGCCATTTATACAATGCTGCGCCGCTGTGTGCGTCCTCCTGTAATGTCATATAATCCATGAGTGCGGAGAGTGGCGGTGATGTCGGTAACCTGTAGTGACAGAGGTGACGGAGGATTAAACATTCATGCCTCCGCACATGGCAGGCGCTGAAAAATTCATGCCTCGCTATATATCTGGCTTCTGATTAGAGCGCGTGTTTATTAATGTCCCTGCGACCATTGAGGCTGTGACGCCTGACGCTCAATTAGCCGCAGGTTCGTTATCCGGTTGATGGACGTCACCCATGCTGAGGGCATAATCGCTGGTGGGTGAGACTATGCAGAAGCTGTATCAGGTCCTTCTCCACCACCGCTGGTGGCCTCTGGCTTTTTGTCTTCTCCTGGTCCTGGGCTTCCTGCAGCCTCTGCGCTTTGTATGACTTTACCACTATATGGGACACGCTAACTTTTTAGGAGTTTTAAGCCGGGGCAGAACCCTCGGGATCTATTATTGACTGCATGTGGTTCGCGTTGCTCCCGCACAAGTCGCCGAATCTGCAGGAGTACACCACTGCCATTTCTCCCAACTTCTTCTTGCCCCTGAAGAATGACCGCTCTCCTGATGATATGACTGAGCCGTTGCTCCCGAGACTGCTCTCTCCCATCTTACTTCAGGAGGAGCGCAGGGACATTGGGACTGCACAAATCCAGCAATCCAGCCAGCTTCAGAGCAGCACTCACAAGCGTTATAGGAAACAGCCTGCAGTCGTGCTCCTTGCCTAGGAGTGCAGCCTCCTCTGAGATGGCCGATAACCTCGGCAAGAAGCTCTACGCTGCAGAATTAAAAATCCCTCTGATCTTGAGAATGGAGCATTTTAGCAATAGGTTACGTTCTTATTTTTACAAGTAATTTGCTATTTTACGCATTTAATAAGATGAGAGGTCCTTTTATTTGCTTGTCCTTCTTTGGACTCTTTTCAATGCTTTTTTTAATGGACCGGTACCCAAAACTTTACTGCACCAGTCCATAGTTGCGATTGTTTTACCTGAGAAATGACTTTTGACTCCTGACGGTCAATCATAAGATGTGGTTACATCGGTGTCCATGAAAGGCTGAAGCTGTGTTTTCTTCTGCATCAGCCATGTCTTTAATAATACAAGTCATTATCTCGTTGGCTGTTGAAGCAGCAGACTGGCATTGAGTGCTCAAATGTCATTTGTTATAAACGATTACAACAATTCGTCCCCAGGACGAATAGTCACATAATCGAGATGAATAGCATGTTTGTTTGAGCACCAAATCATAAAACCTCTTATAAATATATTTGTAAAATCTATAAAGTTCTCATATTCACATTGAAGCATGGATTACATGGGGCTAATTTATCTCTATGACCTCCAACTCTGCAGCTGAGACCCTCTATCTCCCCCACTGCAAACAGAGTTGGTCTTCTGATAGATCACAGACACCATTCCATTTTTCAACTTTCAGAAGAATGGGGCAGGTGACAGATTTATGGCCCTTGCCTGCATGTGGCACTGAACTTCCAGGCAAACTACCTTAAGCTGCTTTGCAAGTTATGAACCTTGAGGTTTTTATGAACAGCTTAGACATGACACGTGTGAGTCATATTTTTGGAGTAGTGGCGATTATAATGCATTGTTCTATGTCACTGGGCAGTCAAATTATTTTTAGTCAAATGGATGATGTTATCCTTGCCATGTTTTCGATCTATAGAAAGGTGTAACGAATGGAAGCGGAGGCAGAGGTGGTGAAGTTCACATTCGTTTTTATTTTTTAATGTGGAACCTCGAGACCGCGGTC
This sequence comes from Oophaga sylvatica, assembly GCA_033576555.1. Taxonomy (NCBI): domain Eukaryota; kingdom Metazoa; phylum Chordata; class Amphibia; order Anura; family Dendrobatidae; genus Oophaga; species Oophaga sylvatica. The sequence goes on from JARQOD010000003.1 coordinate 598,745,359, forward strand.
CGGGGGGCTCTGAAGGGGGCGTAACTAGTGAGCCCCGGGTACCCGTAGTAAGGCCCCTCGAACAGGACCAGAATGGAATACCCGGAGGACACAGGTGCTACCTCCAGTTAGACCCCGGACACGTGGCAGCTGTCCCAGAGGGACCAAAAGGGTAACAAGTATTTACAGAGTCCGTGGAAAGTTCTTGACGGAGAAGGGTAAGGTCCTGGTCCAGAACGGATGGTAGAAGGCTGGCTTCAGTGACCTTGTCACGGTCCACGGGTACGGATGGCTGATGGCGGAACGGGATGACACTTGTGCCAGTAATAGCCGAGATTGTCCAGATTAGCCAGATACGGGTTAGCAATGATCTGAGGAGACAAACAGTATCAGCGAAGCACAGAGACTGCAGACGCAGCGCAGACAGAACAGGCACAGAACCGGATGTAGCAATGATAGAACACGTTGCTCCGGCACTCCCCTAATGGTGGAGTGACCAGATATAGTACTGAGTGCGCAGCCATTGGATAATTAGCTATTTCAAAAGATGCACGCTGCCCCTTTAAGAGAGGCGGTGGGCGCGGCCTCGCGTCCTAAGCCGACTGTCTGGAGGCCTGCCAGCAGCGTGCCAGGAAGTGGAGAAGGACTCAGGATGCCGGAGAGCAGATGGGACAGGGGACCCCAGCCCACGCACAGACCGCCGCAGAGGGACAGCCCGAGGAACAGGTGAGTGAGCAGAACGGAGTGCAGAGGCAGCGCTGGGACCGGGTGTAACAGTATCCCCCTCTTTACTCCCCCTCTATTTCAAGCCTGCGTGAAATCTTTTAAGAAGAAGAGGGGCCTGGATGTTCTCTTTAGGCTCCCAAGACCTCTCCTCAGGACTAAAACCCCTCCAGTCCACCAGGTAATAGATCCTACCTCTTACTCGCTTAGAGGCCAAGATATGTTTTACCTCAAAACATCATCCTCAGAGACCGGATCAGGAGTGGTACCCAGGTCCTTAAAAAAGGAGCTCAACACTACTGGTTTGAGGAGGGAAACATGAAAGGAGTTAGGTACTCTTAGAGAATTAGGCAATTTCAGTTTATAAGAGACCGGGTTGATCTGTCTCAAAACTTCAAAGGGACCAATGAAACGAGGACCCAATTTGTACGATGGTAACTTCAGACGGATGTACTTGGAGGAGAGCCATACCTTGTCTCCTGGACGAAAGATGGGAGCCTCCAAACGTCTTTTGTCCGCATGCGTTTTCATACGTTGAGAAGCTTTCTCCAAAGCCGACCTGGTCTCTCTCCAAATGTCCGAGAAATTCTTTGGCAAGGTATCGACTGCCGGAACATCCGACAATCCCGAGACAGGAAGAGGAATTCCGGGTTGCAGTCCAAACACAATCTGAAAGGGAGACTTTCCAGAAGATTCACTTACTTGATTGTTGTAGGAGAATTCCGCCCAGGGCAGTAATTCTACCCAGTCATTATGATGAGCGTTGACGAAGTGACGCAGGTATCCAGCCAGGATTTGATTGATCCTCTCCACTTGCCCATTAGACTGGGGATGATATGCAGAAGAAAAATCTAGTTCAATTTTTACCATTTTACAGAGTCCTCTCCAGAACTTAGAGGTGAACTGGACACCCCTGTCGGACACGATGTGGAGAGGAAATCCATGTAGACGAAAGATGTGCTGGATGAAGTGAGTGGCCAGTTCTGGAGCAGACGGGAGGCCAGATAGCGGAACGAAGTGAGCCATTTTAGAGAAGCGGTCCACCACAACCCATACCACTGAGCAGCCAGAAGAGATGGGAAGATCCGTGATGAAATCCATCGCGATGTGCTGCCAGGGAGCGGACGGAATCGGAAGAGGCAGAAGCCTGCCGGCTGGTAGATGTTTAACAGTTTTGTTACGAGCACATGAAGGACATGCTGCGACGAACTCCTGGATATCCTTGACCATGGTAGGCCACCAGTAATACCGGAAGATGAGTTGCTGCGTCTTTTTCTGACCAGCATGGCCAGCCAACTTAGAAGAATGACCCCAGCGCAGAACACGAGTACGGTCAGAAGCAGACACGAAAGTCTTCCCAGGAGGAAGCCGGGCCAGGTCAGTGGAGGCAACAGAGACTAACCTAGAAGGTTCAATAATGTGCTGAGGTTCCTCCTCCAGTTCAGGAGGCAAGAAGGCCCTAGAGAGTGCGTCTGCCTTGATGTTCTTGTCAGCTGGACGGAAATGAAGTACAAAATTGAAACGGGCAAAAAATAATGCCCAACGGGCCTGACGGGATTCAGTCTTAAAGCAGATTGGAGATAGGCAAGGTTTTTATGGTCAGTGAATATGATTACCTGGTGATGAGCTCCTTCAAGAAGATGTCTCCATTCCTCCAGAGCCAATTTGATGGCCAACAGTTCGCGATCACCGACAGAATAGTTCCTTTCTGCAGGAGAAAAAACCTTGGAAAAAAAACCACACGAGATCATCCGCCCGGTAGACGACTTCTGGGTCAGAACTGCTCCTGCACCTATGGAAGAAGCGTCAACTTCAAGAAAAAATTGCTCATTTGAATTAGGACGATGGAGAACGGGTGCGGAAGCGAAGGCTTTTTTGAGAGAAACAAAGGCCTCTTCTGCCTCGGAGGACCATTCCTTAGAGTTTACTCCTTTCCGGGTTAAGGCTGTGATTGGAGCCACTCGGGTGGAAAAGTGTGGAATGAATTGCCAGTAGTAATTGGCGAATCCGAGGAACCTTTGTATGGGTTTTAGCCCAGACGGACGAGGCCAGTTGAGAACTGCAGACAACTTCTCCGGATCCATCTTTAATCCTGTGGAAGATACAATGTACCCAAGGAAAGGCAAAGAGGACTGCTCAAAGAGGCATTTCTCATATTTGGCATATAGCCTGTTCTCTCTCAGTCTTTGTAAGACCAGGCGTACTTGCCTCCGGTGTGACGTCAAGTCAGCAGAAAAAAATCAAAATATCGTCCAGGTAAACCACGACACAAGTATAGAGCAAGTCCCTGAAAATGTCATTAACAAATTCCTGAAAAACCGCAGGTGCATTGCTTAGGCCGAATGGCATTACCAGGTATTCATAGTGGCCGTCACGGGTGTTAAAGGCTGTTTTCCATTCGTCTCCCTCTCTGATTCGGATCAGGTTGTAGGCCCCTCTGAGGTCCAATTTGGTGAAGATCTTGGCCCCTCGGAGACGATCAAACAGCTCTGAAATAAGAGGCAATGGATACCTGTTTTTTTACCGTGATTTGATTTAGACCCCGATAGTCAATGCAGGGCCGCAAGGATCCGTCCTTTTTCTTCACAAAGAAGAATCCAGCTCCTGCCGGTGACGATGACTTTCGGATAAATCCTCTAGCCAAATTCTCTTGAATGTAGTCCGACATGGCCTGAGTCTCTGCCTGTGAAAGAGGATAAACTCTCCTGCGAGGGAGTGATGCTCCTGGAAGAAGCTCTATCTGACAGTCATACGACCTGTGTGGAGGTAGTCTCTCAGCCTCTTTTTTCCCAAAGACGTCAGAGAAGGACCAATAGGCGGAAGGCAACCCTGGCAGGGTATCAGGCTGGACTGGAAGCGAAACAGGTTGAATCCGGGTTAAGCAACGATTCATGCAGGTATCTCCCCAACGCAGAACTTCTCCAGTTTTCCAATTAAGGACTGGTTCATGCATCTGGAGCCAAGGTAAACCTAGACGCATGGGATGGGATAAACCAGGATATACATAAAATCGCATTCGTTCAGTATGCATTAGACTTACCCGGAGTTCCACCAACTCGGTTTGAAACTGGACGGGCTCGGTCAGCGGTTTGCCATCCACGGCGGACACCTGTAACGGATCAGGAAGACGCTGGACTGGTAAGCGGTAATGGTCCACAACCGCCTGCTGGATGTGCAGCTCCAGAATCCAGTAGACAGTGTTCGGAGAATTTTATTGCTCCATAGGACACGGTGACAGAGATGTGTAAAGAGGGAGAGGACTGCTCTTTACCTAGGTTGGCCCCTCCTACCGGACCTAGGCACTGGAGTTTCCCGACTTTTTAGGACAGAAATGAATCAAATGTTCAGAACTACCGCAGTAGTAACAACTTCCCTCCTTGCGACGTGCCTCCCGGCGGCGGGTGGCCAAACTTACATGGTCCACCTCCATGGCCTCGGAGGCGGAGGGTGAAGTACCTGTTTTGTACCAACTAGAGTCCAGGTGATAGGACCTTTTGTCCCGCTTGATCTCCATGGAGCGCTCCTGAAAACGCAGGTCAATTCGGGTTGCCAAGGATATTAGCTCTTCCAAGAGAGTAGGTCTGTCCCGTCCCGCCAGCTCATCCTTGATTCTTCCGGATAGGCCTTCCCAGAAGTTAGCAACCAGGGCCTCATTGTTCCACGATAATTCAGACGAGAGGGTGCGGAATTTAACAGCATACTGAGCTACCGTGAGAGTACCTTGGCGCAGGCGGAGCAGAGCTGATGCAGTCGAAGTGGTACGACCAGGTTCATCGAAAGTCCTGCGAAAAGCCTCTAGGAAAGATTGAAGATCGTTAACCACCGGATCCCCTCTCTCCCATAGCGGATTTAGCCAGGCGGAGGCTTCTCCTCCCAGGTGTGACAAGATGAAGCCCACCTTGGCTCGGTCAGAAGCAAACATATGCCCCAAGATTTCGAAGTGTAGAGTGCACTGATTGAGGAAACCCCGACACAGAGTAGGATCACCCTGGAAACGGGTAGGAGCCGCCAGACGGGGACCTTGATTTGCCATGGGAACTGGTACCTGATTATTGATAGAAGAGTCAGGTGCAGACGAGGACCCTAGGGAATCCATGCGGGTAGACAAGCTGCGTAGATAAGTCGTGATCTTGTCCTGTTGAACTCCCAAACGGGCCACCTCCTGGCACAGATCCGTGGTCGGAGGTCTCTGGGATCCAGCGGGTTCCATGGCCGGAGCAATCTGTAACGAATGGAAGCGGAGGCAGAGGTGGTGAAGTTCACATTCGTTTTTATTTTTTAATGTGGAACCTCGAGACCGCGGTCCGGGGGGCTCCGAAGGGGGCGTAACTAGTGAGCCCCGGGTACCCGTAGTAAGGCCCCTCGAACAGGACCAGAATGGAATACCCGGAGGACACAGGTACTACCTCCAGTTAGACCCCGGACACGTGGCAGCTGTCCCAGAGGGACCAAAAGGGTAACAAGTATTTACAGAGTCTGTGGAAAGTTCTTGACGGAGAAGGGTAAGGTCCTGGTCCAGAACGGATGGTAGAAGGCTGGCTTCAGTGACCTTGTCACGGTCCACGGGTACGGATGGCTGATGGCGGAACGGGATGACACTTGCGCCAGTAATAGCCGAGATTGTCCAGATTAGCCAGATACGGGTTAGCAATGATCTGAGGAGACAAACAGTATCAGCGAAGCACAGAGACTGCAGACGCAGCGCAGACAGAACAGGCACAGAACCGGATGTAGCAATGATAGAACACGTTGCTCTGGCACTCCCCTAATGGTGGAGTGACCAGATATAGTACTGAGTGCGCAGCCATTGGATAATTAGCTATTTCAAAAGATGCACGCTGCCCCTTTAAGAGAGGCGGTGGGCGCGGCCTCGCGTCCTAAGCCGACTGTCTGGAGGCCTGCCAGCAGCGTGCCAGGAAGTGGAGAAGGACTTAGGACGCCGGAGAGCAGATGGGACAGGGGACCCCAGCCCACGCACAGACCACCGCAGAGGGACAGCCCGAGGAACAGGTGAGTGAGCAGAACGGAGTGCAGAGGCAGCGCTGGGACCGGGTGTAACAAAAGGTAAGATCATGATAGGAATCTCAACAGTAATATCTCCCTCATGGGACCTCCATTTGCGAAGACATCATAGAATTTGGGAATCACCTAATTTTCTAAAACAAAAACTAGTCACTTCCCCTGACCCGCCCTGTTATGAGTCATAGGAGAGGAGGTACGTGGGTGTGACTTTTTTTTAGTAAAATCAAATGCCGAACTATGATCAGTGTCAGTCCTTGGAGACACAGTGCGCTGTGATTCTGTACTGTTACCACCCAAAAAACAAAGAGCTCTCCTTCATAAAAGAGAGCCAGACCTGCCACATCAAGTTTAGTACATTTCTTATGTTTATCCTTTTTATTTTCTGTAATTGTTTATACTGTATTGTATTGTCCATTTTGTATCATCTTTGTTTATTTCTTTTTTTGTAAACACTGGCTTCTCTTTGGATTAAATGAATAAAATGTAATAGCTCTGTTCCTTTTGCTCTGTAAACCGCACCCCTGAAGCCATACCCTACCTTTAACTGGCATCCAGTCGACGTGTATAAACGATTGGTGGTGGAAGCTGGTAGTTCTTTTGTTATTGTGGAGTTTCAGTGACCGTCCCAGATATATACAGTGGGGATTTAAGTATTTGATCCCTTGCTGGTTTTGTAAGTTTGCCATCTGACAAAGACGTGAACATTCTATAATTTTAAGGGTAGGTTAATTTTAACACTGAAAGATGGAATATCAAAAGTAAAATCCAGAAAATCACATTGTATAAATTATATAAATTTATTTGTATTTTCCAGTGAGAAATAAGTATTTGATCCCCTACCAACCATTAAGAGTTCTGGCTCCTACAGACCAGATAGACACTCCTAATCAACTCGTTGCCTGCATTAAAGACAGCTGTCTTACATAGTCACCTTTATAAAAGACTCCTGCCCACAAACACAGTCAGTCAGACTCTAACCTCTACAACATGGGCAAGACCAAAGAGCTTTATATCAGGGACAAGATCATAGACCTGCACAAAGCTGGAATGGGCTACAAAACCATAAGTAAGACGCTGGGTGAGAAGGAGACAACTGTTGGTGCAATAGTAAGAAAATGAAAGAAATACAAAATGATTGTCAATTGACATCAATCTGGGCACCATGCAAAATCTCACCTCGTGGAGTATCCTCGATCATGAGGAAGGTGAGAGATCAACCTAAAACTACACAGGGGGATCTTGTTAATGATCTCAAGGCAGCTGGGGCCACAGTCACCAAGAAAACCATTGGTAACACATTACACCGTAAAGGTTTAAAATCCTGCAGTGCCCGCAAGGTCCCCTGCTCAAGAAGGCGCATGTGCAGCCCGTCTGAAGTTTCCCAATGACACCTGGATGATTCTGTGAGTGATTGGGAGAAGGTGTGTTATGATTCAGTAAACGAGGAGGATAATAGGGAGATAGGCTAGGCAACCAGATACCCAGAGAGGTTGGTAACTTAGCTGATTGCAGATCCCTAAACTGACAACACACCTAGAATTAGCCGTGGGACGTACCTACGATGCCCTAGACGCCTCGACACAGCCAAAGAGTTAACTAAGCCTAAAGAGAGAAAGTGGAAAGCTAAACTGCCCCGGAGTAGAGCCCCAAAGGAATAGACAGCCCCCAAACATATATTGCCGGTGAGACAAGATGAGGCACAAAACACAGGCATAAAATAGAATAAGCAAATGATGGGGCCAAAACTGTCTGGATAGAACAGGACAGGAAAGGATACTGTCTGCAATCCCACCAAAACCCTAAGAAAAATTCCAACACGTCTGATATGCAAAAATACTGAGGCGACACGAGCTCTCCCCCACTAAAACTCTGGTGTGAACTGGACGCAAAACAACAGATACTGAAATAACAGGGGACTAGAAATACAGAAAAGACTGACAAGCTGTGGCAAATGAAAACAGAGTCCAGCACAGGTCCCAGCAGTGAACCCGGCTGAACTCACAAGCAAGGCAGAAATCAGAGAAAAGCAAAAAGGGAAAAAATGCCACAGATTAAAACAGACAAATAACTTATCTGAAAGATGCAGGACAAAGCAGGAGGCAAGCAGACTTCCAAAAGGCTCAGGAAGAAAACCAAATCACCGGCAACAACTAAAGGAAGGCTGCTCACTTAAATCTCCCCAGTCTGTAACACCTGATCTCCAATCATCCTCTTCAGGTGATTGACTTCTGTCAGCCAGACCAGCTCCAATACCAGCAGCAACCACCAGAGTGAGCCCCAACTCAGAAGCCAGATCAAAAGTGTTCACAACAAAGGTGCTGTGGTCAGATGAGACAAAAATTGACGTCTTTAGTATTAACTCAACTCACCGTGTTTGGAGGAAGAGAAATGCTGCCTATGACCCAAAGAACACCATCCCCACTGTCAAGCATGGAGGTGGAAAAATTATGTTTTAGGGGTGTTTCTTTTCTAAGGGCACAGGACTACTTCACCGCATGAATGCGAGAATGGATGGAGCCATTTACCGTAAAATCCTGAGTGGCAACCTCCTTCCCTCCGCCAGGACATTAAAATGGGTCGTGGCTGGGTCTTCCAGCAAGACCGTGACCCAAAACATACAGCCAAGCAACAAAGGAGGGGCTCAAAAAGAAGCACATTAAGGTCTTGGAGTGGCCTAGCCGGTCTCCAGACCTTAGTCCCATAGAAAACTTATGGAGGGAGGTGAAGCTCCGAGTTGCCAAGTGACAGCCTCAAAATCTTAATGATTTAGAGATGATCTGCAAAGAGGAGTGGAGCAAAATTCCTCCTGACATCAAACCTCATGATCAACTACAAGAAACGTCTGACTGCTGCGCTGCCAACAGGGGTTTTACCACCAAGTATTAAGTCTTGTTTGCCAGAGGGATCAAATACTTATTTCCCCCACTGTATATTCCATGTGTTGGAATCGGAGGTGTATATACCGTACGCTCACTGTGAGCTCCCCAATAACCGGCCTAGTGGTCGGAGCGGCCGCGTCCATCACTTGTCAGTCAGTTGTGTAACTGTCCTGACGATCGGGTGCAGCGGAGTGTTGCTACCTGACATATTGGTGGCAGCCGGGAGATCTATGTGATTCCCCCTGTTGGAGCCTTGACAGTTTGGTGACCGTGATGCGATCTGTGCAGCCTGCGCGGTCAGACATGTGCCGACCTTCCCTGTTACAGCGCGTTTCAGGCCTCTTCTCTGTGTGCAGTATCACGGCGCAGGCGCATGCTCACTGCGCAGGACGAGCAGCGCACACAGATGCATCATGGGAAGAGTAGCATTTCCCGCATTAGCATCAGTGCGGCAGGAGATTGGTAAACGCATATTTTATGTGCAAAAATACAATATTTTCGGAAATTAGTAAGATCATACAACTTTAAAGCATAATTTTGTATAATTCCGTGGGACCCCCTCGATCCTGAAAATGAAGGGTCTGCGGCCTGATTTAACCCCTTTCTGGTTCTTCCCGTCGTGTGCTGCTTTGCCGGGAAGGCGTGGGCTCATCACTGGACCGGCACCACCGCCTCGTCATTCTTGGCTGCTGATTGTCCCAGAAGTCGCACGTACTTGATCGTAAAGTGCTGCCATGTCCTTGTTTTATGCCGCTGTTTGTGAATATCGCTTCAGGACTGGAATGTTCCAGAATACAGTTTATAGATCGGGAATATGATCTCCGTTCCGGCGGTCAGAATTGACCCACCGAGACCTCATCGCTTGGCCACTCATCCGGCCGACTCTTCCCCTTCCGTTAATGAAGCTATTGTGAAGAATGGCGCGCTTTGCTGCTAGACGAGCGGCGTTCTCAAGGCCTGTCCATTAGTGGGGCCGCGAGAATCTCAATGCAGCCAGATGAAAGGACGCCTGGCGCAGCAGCAGTAGAGCGCCGCTCCGCAGCATTTGATGCACCTTCCCCATTGTGGGACAAACATCACTTGAAGTTAAATCTCGGACACAGCGAGCAGTCAGCGGTTTAATTTGCCGGGGACCTCGGTGGCATTTCATTTCTGAGTACAAGAGGCGCACACTACAAGTAAATGAATGTAGACAGTGATTAACAATGAGCTCCCGGTGCTGCTAATCAGATCACAATTGGCTTCAGCGTCCCCTAATAAAAGACTTGTAGCAAAGTGTATGAAGATTAACCGATCGGCATCTGGAGCAGACAATTCTATCAGGAGGACGCACGGACGTGACTCTGCGGTGCGGGGGAGGGGAGCCATACACCGGATATTTATAGGTATTATTTATATGACCGCATCGTGCACATGGTGATATAGTGCAGCTTTATGGCGCCCATCCGTAATACGGCACCCACCGGGCCCAGACATTCTCCCCTGTAGAAGCCTAAGGGCCTGTGCACACGTTGCGGATTTGCCTGCGGATTTTTCCGCGCCGAATCCGCACCTCTTGGCAGAAAATGCATGTCCTTTTTTGACGCGGTTTTTCATGCTTTTTTCTCATGCGTTTTTGACAGCTAAATGAAGATATGTTATTTAACAAAAAAAGATTTGTGATGTCATTTCTTGTCCAACCTGCTCTTTTACATTTGTCCAACCCACACTCCATTACACACACAGATAGATACCATACATAGATAATAGATAGCAATAGTTAGATAGATAGTTAGATAGATAGATAGAAAATACATAGATAGATGGATAATAGATATTTAGAAATATATATAGAAAGATATATAGGTAGATAGATGATAGATAAATTGGTACATAAATAGTTAAAGACACACACGCGCACACACACACAAAATCTTAGCGCAATATAGTTAATAAAAAAAAAAAGTAGGAAAAAAAATGGTGTTGGTTCCCGTGCAATTTTCTGCGCCAGAGGGGGAAAGCCAACAGCCGGGCCAATATTTCTAGCCTGGGAAGGGGTTAATACCCATGGATCTTCCCAGGCTATGAATATCAGCCCGCAGCTAGCCTTCACTGGCTATTAAAATAGGGGGACCCCCCCAAAAAAATTACTTGGGGTCCCCCTATAATTTATAGCCAGAAAGGCTAGGCAGACAGCCTAGGAAGGGGCCATGGATATTGGCGCCCCCCCTGGCTAAAAATACCAGCACCCAGCCGCCCCAGAATGGGCGCATCTGTGCGATGCGCCAATTCCGGCACTTAGCCCCTCTCTTCTCACTCCCCTGTAGCGGTGGGATATGGGGTAATAAGGGGTTAATATCACCTTGCTATTGTAAGGTGATATTAAGCCCGGTTAATAATAGAGAGGCGTCAATAAGACGCCTATCCATTATTAATCTTATATTAATAAAGGGTTAAAAAAACAACACACGCATAAGAATAAATTATTTTAATGAAATAAAACAACACGGTTTTCATCTCTTTATTACACGCTCAGATCCAAGCGACGCCCTCGATCTCCCGTAATAAAACGTAAAAAAATACAACAACCGTATACTCCCTGTCCGACGCAGTCCAATTAATAACAAATGTCCCACGACGGTCTCCCCTATAGAACAGTGACATCAGGTTATGCCACTGCTCTGTATGGCCTCCCAGTAGGGAGGCCCTCTGTAGGGCCTCTGACAGGAGACAATGGCTCCTGCAGTGCATCACTGAGGTTACCTGAGTTCATTCTCTCACTTTATGGCAATGCTGCGTGGGAATTTTCTCACCCAGCATTGCCGTGAGAGAATGAACTTTAGTGACGTCATACTCTCCCGGCGGCAGAGCGGTACACACAGATCGATGGCGTCTGGGAATAGGTGAGTATGTGCTCAATGTTATGTGTTGTATGTCATGTGTATGTTTTATGTTGTATGTAATGTATGTGGGTTTTTTTTTTACATTCAGCACATTAGCCTGATGATGGGACTACTACTGTCCCATCATTGGCTAATGTGTCAGTCACTGTAGCAGGCATAGCCGGATGGGACTTGTAGTCCCATCCGACGATGCCTGCATACGCGGAGAAACACACACAGCCCCGCACACCGCCGCACATATACCGATCACGCACACAGGCCCGCACACCGCCGCACATACACCGATCACGCACACAGGCCCGCACACCCGTGAACATACACCGATCACGCACACAGGCCCGCACACCGCCGCACATACACCGATCACGCACACAGGCACGCACACCGCCGCACATACACCGATCACGCACACAGGCCCGCACACCCGTAAACATACACCGATCATGCACACACGCCCGCACACCCGTGAACATACACAGATAACGTAGACACCGGCACACATACACGTCCACACTCCGCCCACACGCACAGCGCCGCACACTATACACGCCCACGCACCGCCCACACACACAGCGCCACACACTATACACGCCCACACTCCGCCCACACACTTCCTCCTCGCGAACTGGAGCGGTTTCACCCACAGCAAAACCGCAGATCTTTTTTAGACCTGCGGTTTTGCTGCGGAAGTGCCCGAGTCAATGCAAGTCAATGGGTGCAGAAACGCTGCAGTTCCGCACAAAGAATTGACATGCTCTGGAAAATAAAGCGCTGCGAAACCGCGCGTTTTTTTCCGCAGCATGTGCACAGCAGACATGCGGTTCCCATTGGATTACATTGCATGTGCACTGTGCTGCGGGTTGGATGCGTTTCCGCACGTTGAAAAACGCAGCGGAAACGCATCTAAAAACGCAACGTGTGCACAGGGCCTTAGGCCAGTGTCACGCTGGACAAGTAGCCAAAAGGTCCAACACTGGTTTTCAAAGTCACAGCGAGTCCAGGGAGCTGACCCCGGTCCAGGGAGCTGACCCCGGTCCAGTGCCCACCGCCGGACCATAGCCCTGTAACCCGCGTCCTACCCGCTGGCATCATCATTGTGGTGGGATGCACACGAGACTTAGGAGGTCTCCAGGGCTCCGGTTTGTAGGGCTGGTGATATTTTCACAGATAAGATGTATTAATGTATTTTATTTTATATTTTATTTAAATATATTTATTTTCGATGCCTCAGAAGTCTGTTTGCTGGATCTGACCCTCATGACACCCACCAACCTCCCGGACAGGAGATCTCTGTATAGTGAGTATAGGGCTCAGCTCGGCTCTGTCCGTCCTAATGGCACCAAGACCATTCTGCCGCCTTGACGGACTTGGGGGTCTCACCCTAACCATCATCGGGGGTCGTTGATCTGTCTCCAGTTGATGCTGGTCTTATACGTGAGATCTCTGTGTGCGGACAGATCCTCTCTACATCTGCAAGCTTTATGAATCGCCATATTCGCACCCCGCACTGATCAGACTTAACAACATTCAGTGGATTAGCTGCAATATCACACAATAAATAGAAGAGCAATGGGTTAATAACCCAGGAAATGACCACACTAGTGACTAATAACCCCACCGCCCTCCCGCCTCCATACTTTACACTGCAGGCTGTGCTCACGCGCGTTATTTCATTTCTGATAGGTTTCTATTAGTTTTATGCAAAATATCAAAATCTGGTTCACTGCTGTATCTGAGAAAAAACAGAAGAGATGACACCAGACTGACCTAATACTCAGGTTGTTTTTTTTTTTTTCTGTTTTTCCTTTTTTTTAATTTACAATTAAACAATTTTTATTTTATGAAGTTTAGACTTCTGAGCAGTACTACAAGTCCCAGCTTCTCCTGTGGTCCTTAGTCCTTACACCAGTCTTATTTGGATAATGCTCGGTTTGGTTAATCGGTTTCTCGGTGCGACGTTCTTGGCTTATGACCATCATAAAGTATCAGGACGGTAAACGCTGTTAACAGCTTGCGGGACCTCGATGAGCGATGGATTTATGGCTGCGGGAGAACTGGCGTCACCACAGTCAGATTCTCTGGCACTCACACCAAACGAGCGCAGGACGGATTTCTTTAGAGGAGGCGAGAGCTCGATCTTGGGCTCCCGGACACAGACTCGGGTGACATGACAGCCCGGCAATGTGTGACAGTAGAAGACATCCGGCTTAGGTTTCTTTTATGGCAAATTCAGACATTTCATTTTACCATTGTTTTATAATCCGCTGACATCCTGATGTGATGTCCAGAATTTATTTTACTCTTTACGGTAATTTTCACAGTTCTTCCTTCTCTAAGAAGTATAATGTTATAGCCTGCCTGCTGTAATACTGCTTACTGTGTGCAGGAAAATACTACTATAATACTGTCCCCTATGTACAAGAATATAACTACTATAATACTGCTCCTATGTACAAGAATATAACTACTATAATACTGCCTCTATGTACAAGAATATAACTACTATAATACTGCTCCTATGTACAAGAATATAACTACTATAATACTGCCCCTATGTACAAGAATACAACTACTATAATACTGCCCCTATGTACAAGAATATAACGACTATAATACTGCCCTTATGTACAAGAATATAACTACTATAATACTGCTCCCTATATACAAGAATATAACTACTATAATACTGCTCCTATGTACAAGAATATAACTACTATAATACTGCCCCTATGTACAAGAATATAACTACTATAATACTGCTCCCTATATACAAGAATATAACTACTATAATACTGCTCCTATGTACAAGAATATAACTACTATAATACTGCCCCTATGTACAAGAATATAACTACTATAATACTGCCACTATGTACAGGAAGATAACTACTATAATACTGCTCCCTATGTACAAGAATATAACTACTATAATACTGCTCCTATGAACAAGAACATAACTACTATAATACTGCTCCTATGTACAAGAATATAACTACTATAATACTGCCCCTATGTACAAGAATATAACTACTATAATACTGCTCCTATGAACAAGAACATAACTACTATAATACTGCTCCTATGTACAAGAATATAACTACTATAATACTGCCACTATGTACAGGAAGATAACTACTATAATACTGCTCCCTATGTACAAGAATATAACTACTATAATACTGTCCCCTATGTACAAGAATATAACTACTATAATACTGCCCCTATGTACAAGAATATAACTACTATAATACTGCCCCTATGTACAAGAATATAACTACTATAATACTGCCACTATGTACAGGAATATAACTACTATAATACTGTTCCTATGTACAAGAATGTAACTACTATAATACTGCCCCTATGTACAAGAATATAACTACTATAATACTGCCCCTATGTACAAGAATATAACTACTATAATACTGCCACTATGTACAGGAATATAACTACTATAATACTGCCCCTATGTACAAGAATATAACTACTATAATACTGCTCCTATGTACAAGAATATTACTACTATAATACTGGATATCCTAGGAATAGGGCTAAGCAACAGCACATGTGAAAAAGACTTGGGTATACTAATAGATCAGAGACTGCACATGAGTCAACAGTGTGATGCAGCAGCAAAAAAGGCAAATGCAATTCTAGGATGTATCAACAGAAGCATACAGTCTAGATCACGTGAGGTCATTATTGCCCTCTACTCCTCTTTGGTCAGACCTCATCTGGAATACTGTGTCCAGTTTTGGGCACCACATTTTAAAAAAGACATCAACAAACTGGAGCAAGTTCAGAGAAGAGCCACCAGAATGGTGTCCGGTCTGCAAACCATGTCCTATGAGGAACGGTTTCAGGATTTGGGAATGTTTAGCTGCAAAAAAGAAGACTGAGAGGAGACTTAATAGCTGTCTACAAATATCTCAAGGGCTGTCACATTGTAGAAGGATCATCTTTATTCTCATTTGCACAAGGAAAGACTAGAAGCAATGGGATGAAACTGAATGGGAGGAGACACAGATTAGATATTAGAAAAAACTTTTTGACAGTTAGGGTGATCAATGAGTGGAACAGGCTGCCACGAGAGGTGGTGAGTTCTCCTTCAATGGAAGTCTTCACACAGAGGCTGGACAGACATCTGTCTGGGATGATTTAGTGAATCCTGCTCTGAGCAGGGGGTTGGACCAGATGACCCAGGAGGTCCCTTCCAGATCTACCATTCTATGATTCTATAACTATTTGGCAGACAGAATTTTCAGAGCTTTGAATCACTGAGCTGATGACTTAGTATGGGACCTTATACAGACACTCGGAGGATCCCTCTTCATTATGGCATCTAGTGAAACCCTTTCTGTATCTTTCTTCTTGTCAGAATTAATAAGGTTCCATGTAAAACATCCGTTCGTCTTGGTTAAGATGATTTGCAGGTTGTGTATTTTCATAGGTGCCATTATCCAGCATTTAGCCCATTAAGTTCTCATTTCGTGTGCGCTCAGCCAGGACCCGAGGAGCACTGACCGGTGAATATCAGTGTGGATAGCAGGTTTCAGATTTGTTATATATATATTTTTTTCACTTTCCTCATAGTAGTTGTCATATTTCACCCTTTACTGTCTGTCAGGAGAGGAGCAATGCGGATTATTTGATTTTTATCCTAAATTCTCTTTGTTTAAGGAATCTCTCTTAAGTTCTGTTGTAGACCAGGATGAAATCCTCTGAAGGCAGAAGGTGGCACCGCCGAAATGTTTACACTTATCTGACAGATTAAAGCCTTACGCTATATAATAAAGGATGTTTGGGTCTTTAGTTTTTCGTAACTTGACTACCCAAAATCAGAAGCGACAGGCACAGGGAATACTTATTTTAGTGCCTTTCTTCTGTATTCACCTTTTAAAGGGGAAGTCCACCTACGAGTGCTCTTTTGATATTACATCGGTTTAAAGGGAACGAGAAGAGGACAGAAGAGTCTGGAGGAAGAGGTCAGAGGATCCTTGAGCAGGTCAGAGGAGCCTTGAGGAGGTCAGAGGAGCCTTGAGGAGGTCAGAGGAGCCTTGAGCAGGTCAGAGGAGCCTTGAGCAGGTCAGAGGAGCCTTGAGCAGGTCAGAGAAGCCTTGAGGAGGTCAGAGGAGCCTTGAGGAGGACAGAGGTGTCTTGAGCAGGTGATAAGGAGCCTTTAGGAGCTGAGAGGAACCTTGAAGAGAACAGAGAAGGCTGGAGGAGTTCAGAGGATCCTTGAGCAGGTCAGAGGAGCCTTGAGGAGGTCAGAGGAGCCTTGAGGAGGTCAGAGGAGCCTTGAGGAGGTCAGAGGAGCCTTGAGCAGGTCAGAGGAGCCTTGAGCAGGTCAGAGGAGCCTTGAGCAGGACAGAGGTGTCTTGAGCAGGTGATAAGGAGCCTTTAAGAGGTGAGAGGAACCTTGAAGAGAACAGGGAAGGCTGGAGGAGTTAGAGGAGTCGGGAGATAAAGTGGACAGTGCCTGAATGAGGAGGTGATATTAGCCTTTGGGAGGTGAGAGGAGCCTGAGGAGGTTAGAGGAGTCTTGAGCAGGTTAGCGGAGCCTTGAGCAGGTTAGTGGAGCCTTGAGGAGGTCAGAGAAGCCTTGAGGACGTGATAGGAGCCTTTAGGAGGTGAGAGGAGCTTTGAGGATGTCAGAGGAGCCTTGAAGACAATAGAGAAGACTGGAGGACTTAGACAGAGGAGTCGGGAGGAGGAACATAGAGGAGCTTTGGGAGGACACAGAGGAGATTGAAGGAGGAAGATGATGTGGGAGTATGGAGGAAGAGAATGGAGCCTGGAGGAGGACAGAAGGGTCTGGTGTGGACGGAGAGTTATGTAATAAGTCTATTTGGGAAGAGCGGAGTTGGAAGCTGATGAAGGTGTTGGGAAGAGGAGACAGTGGTCTCGAAGAGGTAACAGAAGGGTCTGGAACAGGACATATGAATTTGGAGGGGATTTAAGAGGTCTGGCAGCATCTTTTATCCATCCTATTTGCTCCTGAATCTATGGCTGAGCCTGATGTGTATGTATACAGTGAAGTCGGGGACCAAACACCGTGGATATGTGTTGAAGGTGTTGAGGGTCCTCTGATCTTTGAGTTGTGTGACGGTCTTCTGTCATTGGAGTCATCAATCAGGTTGGGGTCTCTGTAGTTTTGTTTAGAAAATTCCAGAAAAAATACATAGACAGGTAGAAAATAATTGCATCATGTAACTCCTATCTGGATGTATCAGCTGAACAATAAGCGAAAAAACTGCGGTATCATAAAGTGCGTACGGAAAGTATTCAGACCCCTTTACATTTTTCACTCTTTGTTTCAATGCAGCCATTTGGTAAATGCAATAAAGTTCATTTTTTCTCATTAATGTACACTCTGCACCCCATCTTTACTGAAAAAAACAGAAATGTAGAAATTTTTGCAAATTTATTAAAAAAGAAAAAGTGAAATATCACATTGTCATAAGTATTCAGCCCCTTTGCTCAGACCCTCATATTTACGTCACCTGCTGTCCATTTCCTTGTGATCCTCCTTGATATGGTTCTACCTTCATTGGAGCCCGGCTGTGTTTAACCCCTTAGTGACCGGGCCACATTTTTTGAAATCTGACCCGTGTCAATTTATGTGCTAATAAGTCTGGAACGCTTCAACAAATCCCAGTGATTTTGAGATTTTTTTGTGTCAGATTATAATTATAATGTAAAAAATATCAAAAATTTGACAAGAATTTTTTAAAAAATGTGCATTTTTCAAACTTTGATTATCCCTTTAATCCAGATATTCATACCACAGAAAAGCATTAATAAATAACATTTCCCTCATGTCTGCTGTACATCAGCACCATTTGTAAAATGTTATTTTATTTTGTTTGCATTTTAGGGGGTTTAAAAATGTAGCAGTAATTTTTCATTTTGCCAAGGAAATTTACATTTATTTTTTTAGGGACTTATCCAGGTTTGAAGTGACTTTGGGGTTCCTATATATTGGAAAACCCCAAAAGTGATACCATTTTAAAAACTGCACCCTTGACGTATTGAAAACTGATTTCAGGTAGTTTATTAACCCTCCAGTTGATTTTCAGGAATAAATGCAATGTGGCATAACAGAAACAAAAAAGTGTATTTTTACCACCTAAATGTCGCTAACTTCTGAACTGGCTGCTATAGCCGGCAGACTCTAAGGAAGCTATTTGGTCGTGAATTGCCATGGCAAACATAAGGACCACACAATCATGATCTTTGGGTGCCCATGGGGTTAAATAGGAAGTCCCCACACTCTGTTAACCATTTATATGATGTAGTCACTTGACAGCAGCATCTAAGGGGTTAAACAGACATGGACGGTGCCAACGCTGATCGTTGCTAATGCAGCAAGTTGTCAGCTATAGCGTACAGCCGACAGCTGCTGGATTGTCACCTGTATGTTGATGATATTCTCCCATATCTCAGGTCAGTAAAAGACATAATGGCAGTCAGTAAGGGTTAATTAAACTGATAGGACTTGATTTGTAAAGACGCACACCTGTCTATATAAGACCTCACAGCTCATAGTGCATGTCAGACCAAATGAGAATCATGAGGTCAAAGGAACTGGCCAAGGAGCTCAGAGACAGAATTGTGGCAAGGCACAGATCTGGCCAAGGTTACAAAAGAATTTCTGCCATACTCAAGGTTCCTAAGAGCACAGTAGCCTCCATAATCCTTAAATGGAAGAAGTTTGGGACCACCAGAAGTCTTCCTAGACCTGACCGTCCAGCCAAACTGAGCAATCGTGGGAGAAGAGCCTTGGTGAGAGAAGTAAAGAAGAATCCCAAGATCACTGTGGCTGAGCTCCACAGATGCAGTAGGGAGATGGGAGAAAGTTTCACAAAGTCAACTATCACTGCAGCCCTCCACCAGTTGGGCCTTTATGCCAGAGTGGCCGACGGAAGCCTCTCCTCAGTGCCAGACATATGAAAGCCGCATAGAGTTTACTAAAAACACATGAAGGACTCCCAGACTATGAGAAACAAGATTCTCTGGTCTGATGAGACGAAGATAGAACTTTTTGGTAATTATTCTAAGCAGTATGTGTGGAGAAAACCAGGCACTGCTCATCACCTGCCCAATACAATCCCAACAGTGAAACATGGTGGTGGCAGCATCATGCTAGGGGGGTGTTTTTCAGTTGCAGGGACAGGACGACAGGTTGCAATTGAAGGAAACATGAATGCGACTAAGTACAGAGATATCCTGGATGAAAACCTCTTCCAGAGTGCTCTGGACCTCACACTTGGCCGAAGGTTCACCTTCCAACAAGACAATGACCCTAAGCACACAGCTAAAATAACAAAGGAGCGGCTTCAGAACAACTCTGTGACCATTCCTGACTGAACCAGCCAGAGCCCTGACCTAAACCCAACTGAGCATCTCTGGAGAGACCTGAAAATGGCTGTCCACCAACGATCACCATCCAACCTGACGGAACTGGAGATGATCTGCCAGGAAGAATGGCAGAGGATCCTCAAATCCAGGGGTGAAAAACTTGTTGCATCATTCCCAAGAAGACTCATGGCTGTACTAGCTCAAAAGGTGTTTCTCCTCAATACTGAGCAAAGGGTCTGAATACTTATTACCATGGGAGATTTCAGTTTTTCTTTTTTAATAAATTTGCAAAAATTTCTACTTTTCTGTTTTTTTCAGTCAAGATGGGGTGCAGAGTGTACATTAATGAGGAAAAAAGGAACTTTTTTGTATTTACCAAATGGCTGCAATGAAACAAAGAGTGAAAAATTTAAAGGGGTGTGAATACTTTCTATATAGAACTAAAGAGAATGGAGTTCTGACTTCATAAATATGAAAAAATATATTTTATTAGTCAAAATCAATCATAAAAATTTATATATACATATACAAGGTGTACATCAAGAAGGAAACAACAAGTGTCGTCTTGTGTGACCTCTGTTAGAAAGCGGACTCTAAACGCGCGCCGGGGCGGTCCCCGGGGAACATTGATCTGCTCTTGCACCTTAACTATGGGTAAGCTGTGTCCTCAGCGGAATAGGCATTGATTTATAAGCACTTTAGATACGTTTGCACGAGTCACCTATATATGTCATTCCTCTTTGGGATAAGTATACCACTAGGACATGGATGGACTTGAGACATGCTCACGATAGTAGGGATTTGTATATGTGTGACTCCTAATATTGAACTATATGCTTAAACAATTCCTCTGTACTGTGACAGCCCAATCACTGTGACTGTTCCCCAGGTGACGCGTGTTGTTTCCTTCTTGATATACACCTTGTATATGTAGATATATATTTTTATTATTAATTTTGACTGATAAAATGTATTTGTTCCTATTTATGAAGCCAGCACTCTGTTCTCTTTAGTTCTCTGTAGTTTCGGTCTGAGCTCATGAATTTTAGGGGATCACTATTGATTGTCGGTTCCCCTCAATGTGTAAAGTTTTACCACTCAGACTAGTAATCAGATTATTACTGTGCACAGTAACGTGCCGGTCAGGTGAACATTAGATTCCTGCAGCTCCTCTACATTGTACTGGGGCCCCTGTATTCACCGGAGAAACCGCCCAAAGAGGGAATCCAAGTTCCTAAAACCTTTCTTGCTGACAATGCTACTGTAATTCCCTTAGGAGGAGTCGATTTTTAGCTAATCACATGATAAGACGACAGCCTTGTGATTGGCTAAACATGCATCGTATGTTACTCTTGTACATTTATATTAGCTTTATTCCTTGCATTTATGTCACTTTTATTTGTGGGTTGTGAATCTAGAATAAAACGATTTAATTTTTTTTTTCCTCGTTTTATTACCGAGGCCAGAAACATTCCTCCTTTTGCTACAGTCATATTATACCGGGGCTTGTGTCAATGCTTTGTAAGCCCCATTTAGAAAATATTTCCTTGGCAGCCTCGCCGATGAGGGCAAACTATTTTCATCGCAGCTTTCAGTACCCCGTGCCAGTTCTAGGTCAGTGGCAGGTGCTAATCTTCACAGGAAATGGGAGTGGAAATAGCTTGGACCCGATGGCGTGCTCACTGAACCAACATGGAACATGTTCTTCTCGTCAGACGGGCTCCAGAATCCTAATGACTTTCCTCTTTACCACGTGGTCGCAGGACGCTTTTCTATTGGTTACAGATGTCCAAGATGTAAACAGTCGCTGTGGTTTCTCCAAACTTCGTATGAGCGGCCCAAGTGAACATAAGAAGCTGTTATATATCACAGGAATCTACATCTTTCTCTACGTCTCAGCCATTTCTCCTCCCCCGGCCTCCTGAACACCCGTTTTCTGCACAGTTTGTATTGTAAAATGCGTTCTACCAATTAGAGGAAACAGCAGAAAGAGCGGTGACTCCTTCATCAGGATGGATATTCAACGCTTTCATTGGGTTGATAAAGGAGTCAACTTGACTTCAAAACGCGTTGTGTGAATGAATAATGGCTCAGAAAACATACACCCTCGTCTTCATTGTGCGGCATCGCCCGGGAATCACCGCGAATGAATAATGGCCCAGAAAACATACACCCTCGTCTTCACCGTGCAGCATCGCCCGGGAATCACCGCGAATGAATAGTGGCCCAGAAAACATACACCCTCGTCTTCACTGTGTGGCAGCGCACGGGAATCACCGCAAATGAATAATGGCCCAGAAAACATACACCCTCGTCTTCACTGTGCGGCAGCGCCCGGGAATCACCGCGAATGAATAGTGGCCCAGAAAACATACACCCTCGTCTTCACTGTGTGGCAGCGCACGGGAATCACCGCAAATGAATAGTGGCCCAGAAAACATACACCCTCGTCTTCACTGTGTGGCAGCGCACGGGAATCACCGCAAATGAATAATGGCCCAGAAAACATACACCCTCGTCTTCACCGTGCAGCATCGCCCGGGAATTACCGCAAATGAATAATGGCCAAGAAAACATACACCCTCGTCTTCACTGTGCGGCAGCGCCCGGGAATCACCGCAAATGAATAATGGCCCAGAAAACATACACCCTCGTCTTCACCGTGCAGCAGCGCCCGGGAATCACCGCGAATGAATGGCCCAGAAAACATACACCCTCGTCTTCACCGTGCAGCAGCGCCCGGGAATCACCGCGAATGAATGGCCCAGAAAACATACACCCTCGTCTTCACCGTGCAGCAGCGCCCGGGAATCACCGCGAATGAATAATGGCCCAGAAAACATACATGCTCATCTTCACTGTGTGGCAGCGCCCGGGAATCACCGCAAATGAATAATGGCCAGAAAACATACACCCTCGTCTTCACCGTGCAGCATCGCCCGGGAATTACCGCAAATGAATAATGGCCAAGAAAACATACACCCTCGTCTTCACTGTGTGGCAGCGCCCGGGAATCACCGCGAATGAATAATGGCGCAGAAAACATATACCCCCGTCTTCACTGTGCGGCAGCGCCCGGAAATCACCGCAAATGAATAATGGCCCAGAAAACATACACCCTCGTCTTCACCGTGCAGCAGCGCCCGGGAATCACCGCGAATGAATGGCCCAGAAAACATACACCCTCGTCTTCACCGTGCAGCAGCGCCCGGGAATCACCGCGAATGAATAATGGCGCAGAAAACATACACCCTCGTCTTATGTGCGGGAAGCCTGGGGAAACAACGCGAATGAAAAATGGCCGAAAAAAATTTCACCCCCGTCTTCACTGTGCGCACGCCTGGGAATCACCGCGAAAAATAAGGGCGAAAAAATACCCTGTCTTCATGTGCGGCAACGCCCGGGAATCACCCCAAAAGAATTTTGGCCAGAAAACTTTCACCCTCGTTTCACTGTGCGGCAACGCTGGGGAAACACCGCGAAAAGAATAAGGGTGAGAAAGGTACACCCTCGTCTTCACTGGCGGGAAAAGCCCCCCCCCAAACCGCGAATGAATAATGGCCCAGAAAAATACCCCTCGTCTTTTACGTGAGCAGCGCCCCGGGGAAACCCGCGAATGAATAAAGGCCCAGAAAAAAACACCCTCATCTTCATGTGCGGCATTTTCCGGGAAACACGGAATGAAAATTTGGCGCGAAAACATAAACCCCCATTTCACTGTGTGGCATTGCCGGGGGAAACGCCCCGAATGAAAAAGGCCCAGAAAAATAACCCCCCGTCTTCACTGTGCGGGAGGCCGGTAAACACCCCAATGAATAAAGGCCCCGAAAAAAAACACCCTCGTCTTCACTGGCGGCGGGCCCGGGAAAAACCGGGAATGAATAATGGCCGAAAACATACACCCCCGTCTTCATTGTGCGGCAGCGCCGGGAATCACCACGGGAAAATGGCCCGAAAACATAACCCCCGCTTCATGTGCGGCAGGCCGGGATCACCCCGAATGTAAA
>JARQOD010000003.1:598769311-598850630 GCA_033576555.1 Oophaga sylvatica
CTCCATTCTTGAGTCGTCCATGGCCAGTTCCGCATGGATCCTGTCTTCTCACACCACTGTATGGTCTGGGCCCCCGTGCTGCAGCTCAGTGTTAGGGAGTTGGCTGTCTTCTTGTAGCCTCGGCCATCTTTATGTAGAACAACAATTCTTTTTTTTGCAGATCCTCAGAGATTTCTCTGCCCTGAGGCGCCATGATAAACTTCTAGTAAAAAGTATGAGAGTTTGAGAGTGAAAGTGCCACATTTACCACCCCTGCTCCCCAGTCACACTTGAGACCTTGTAACACTAATGAGTCACATGACATCGGGAGACAAAATGGCTCATTGGGCTCAATTTGGCATTTTCACTTAGGGGTGTACTCACGTTGTTTAGACATTAATGGCTTTCTTGCATTATTTAGGGGGAGCCATATTACACTATTGTACATTGTATTACAGGGTGAGATTTTCACTTTCGTCCATGAAAAGGTATAAAATATTTCCAGAAATGTGAGGGGTGTACTCATTTTTGCGACATACTGTATGTAGGGCTTGGACGTCCACTCCTCTTTGTCAGTCTAATTGCTGAACGATCAAACAATCTCCATTTACATAACACAATTTTTAATGATGAATGAGGATTTTTTGGCTTGCATACATTTTTCCATGTACAGTGAAGAAGCATTTCTGAACACATCGTTCAGTCCCTCACTCTATTCATATTATATAATTATTGACAACGAGGGGTTGTCACCATTAGAATATGACGGATTATCAGCTGGTGTAAATGCAGCTTTAGTCTTATCTTTCTACACTGCCCCGTCTGTCTGTCCTCAGTGTGCTATCCCCTCTTTTTCCTCAGTACACTGCCCCGTCTGTCTGTCCTCAGTGTGCTATCCCCTCTTTATCCTCAGTACACTGCCCCGTCTGTCTGTCCTCAGTGTGCTATCCCCTCTTTATCCTCAGTACACTGCCCCGTCTGTCTGTCCTCAGTGTGCTATCCCCTTTATCCTCAGTACACAGCCCCTTCTGTCTGTCCTCAGTACACTTCACCTTCTGTCTATACTCAGTACACATCCTCTTCTGTCTATCTTCAGTACACTTCACCTTCTGTTTATCCTCAGTACACTTCCCCTTCTAGCTATCCTCAGTCCACTTCCCTCTGTCTATCCTCAGTACAATTCCCCTCTGTCTGTCCTTAGTACACTGCTCCGTCTGTCTGTCCTCAATACACTTCCCCCTCTGTCTGTCCTTAGTACACTACCCCGTCTTTCTGTCCTCGGTACACCTCCCCCTTTGTCTATTCTCAGTACATTTCTCCCTCTGTCTATCCTCAGTACACTTCCCCCAGTACACTTCCCCCTCTGTCTATCCTCTGTACACTTCCCCCTCTCTATCCTCAGTACACTTCCCCCTCTATCTAGCCTCAGTACACTTCCCCCTCTGTCTATCCTCAGTACTCTTCCCCCTCTGTCTCTCCTCAATACACTTGCCCCCTCTGGCTATTCTTATTACACCTCCTCCCTCTCTCTTTCCTCAGTACACTCCTCCCTCAGTTGATCCTCTGTAGACTCCTCCCTCTTACTCTCCTCTTTCGACTACTCCCTCTTTCTATTCTTTGTAGATTCCTCCCTCTGTCTATCCTCTGGAGTCTCCTCCCTCTGTCTATCCTCTGTAGACTCCTCCCTCTGTATCCTCTGTAGACTCCTCCCTCTGTCTAGCCTCTGTAGACTCCTCCTCTGTCTAACCTGTAGACTCCTCCCTCTCTATCCTCTGTAGATTCCTCCTTCAGTCTATCCTCTGTAGCTTCCTCCTTCAATCTATCCTCTGTAGACTCATCCCTTTCTATCCTCTGTAAATTCGTCCTTCAATCTGTCCTCTGTAGACTCATCCTTCTCTATCCTCTATAGATTCCTCCTTCAATCTATCCTCTATAGACTCATCCCTCTCTATCCTCTGTATATTTCTCCTTCAATTTACCCCTGTAGATTTCTCCTTCTGTCTATCCTCTGCAGATTCCTCCTTCAGTCTATCCTCTGTAGACTCATCCCTCTCTATCCTCAGCAGATTCATCTTTCAGTCTATCCTCTGTAGACTCATCCCTCTCTAGCCTCCTTAGATTCCTCCTTCAGTCTATCCTCTGTGGACTCATCCATCTCTAACCTCTGTAGATACCTCCTTTAGTCTGTCCTCTGTAGACTCATCCTTCTATCTGTAGATTCCTCCTTCAGTCTATCCTCTGTAGACTCATCCCTCTCTAGCCTCTTTAAATTCCTCCTTCTGTCTATCCTCTGTAGACTCATCCCTTTTTATCCTCTGTAGATTCCTCCTTCAGTCTATCCTCTGTTGACTCATCCCTCTCTATCCTCAGCAGATTCATCTTTCAGTCTATCCTCTGTAGACTCATCCCTCTCTAGCCTCCTTAGATTCCTCCTTCAGTCTATCCTCTGTGGACTCATCCATCTCTAACCTCTGTAGATACCTCCTTTAGTCTGTCCTCTGTAGACTCATCCTTCTATCTGTAGATTCCTCCTTCAGTCTATCCTCTGTAGACTCATCCCTCTCTAGCCTCTTTAAATTCCTCCTTCTGTCTATCCTCTGTAGACTCATCCCTTTTTATCCTCTGTAGATTCCTCCTTCAGTCTATCCTCTGTTGACTCATCCCTCTCTAGCCTCCTTAGATTCCTCCTTCACTCTGTCCTCTGTAGACTCATCCCTCTCTATCCTCTGTAGATTCCTCCTTTAGTCTATCCTCTGTAGACTTCATCCCTCTCTATCCTCTGTAGATTCCTCCTTCAGTCTATCCTCTGTAGACTCATCCCTCTCTATCCTCTGTAGATTGCTCCTTCAGTCTATCCTCTGTAGACTCATCCCTCTCTATCCTCTGTAGATTCCTCCTTCAGTCTATCCTTTGTAGATTCTCCTTCAGTCTATCCTCTGTAGACTTCATCCTCTCTATCCTCTGTAGATTCCTCCTTCAGTCTATCCTCTGTAGACTCATCCCTCTCTATCCTCTGTAGATTCATCCTTCAGTCTATTCTCTGTAGACTCATCCCTCTCTATCCTCTGTAGATTCTCCTTCAGTCTATCTCTGTAGACTCATCCCTCTCTATCCTCTGTAGATTCCTCCTTCAGTCTATCCTCTGTAGATTCTCCCTTCAGTCTATCCTCTGTAGACTCATCCTCTCTGTCCTCTGTAGATTCCTCCTTCAGTCTATCCTCTGTAGACTCATCCCTCTCTATCATCTGCAGATTCCTGCTTCAGTCTATCCTCTGTAGACTCATCCCTCTCTATGCTCTGTAGATTCCTCCTTCAGTCTATCCTCTGTAGATTCCTCCTTCAGTCTATCCTCTGTAGACTCATCCTCTCTATCCTCTGTAGATTCCTGCTTCAGTCTATCCTCTGTAGACTCATCTCTCTCTATCCTCTGTAGATTCCTCCTTCAGTCTATCCTCTGTAGACTCATCCCTCTCTATCCTCTGTAGATTGCTCCTTCAGTCTATCCTCTGTAGACTCATCCCTCTCTATCCTCTGTAGATTCCTCCTTCAGTCTATCCTCTGTAGACTCATCTCTCTCTATCCTCTGTAGATTCCTCCTTCAGTCTATCCTCTGTAGACTCATCTCTCTCTATCCTCTGTAGATTCCTCCTTCAGTCTATCCTCTGTAGATTCCTCCTTCAGTCTATTCTCTGTAGACTCATCCCTCTCTATCCTCTGCAGATTCCTGCTTCAGTCTATCCTCTGTAGACTCATCCCTCTCTATCCTCTGCTAGATTCCTCCTTCAGTCTATCCTCTGTAGATTCCTCCTTCAGTCTATCCTCTGTAGACTCATCTCTCTCTATCCTCTGTAGATTCCTCCTTCAGTCTATCCTCTGTAGACTCATCTCTCTCTATCCTCTGTAGATTCCTCCTTCAGTCTATCCTCTGTAGATTCCTCCTTCAGTCTATTCTCTGTAGACTCATCCCTCTCTATCCTCTGCAGATTCCTGCTTCAGTCTATCCTCTGTAGACTCATCTCTCTCTATCCTCTGTAGATTCCTCCTTCAGTCTATCCTCTGTAGACTCATCTCTCTCTATCCTCTGTAGATTCCTCCTTCAGTCTATCCTCTGTAGATTCCTCCTTCAGTCTATTCTCTGTAGACTCATCCCTCTCTATCCTCTGCAGATTCCTGCTTCAGTCTATCCTCTGTAGACTCATCCCTCTCTATCCTCTGTAGATTCCTCCTTCAGTTTAGCCTCTGTAGATTCCTCCTTCAGTCTATCCTCTGTAGACTCATCCCTCTCTATCCTCTGTAGATTCCTCCTTCAGTCTATCCTCTGCATGTTTCCCCCTCTATATGAACCATCTGCTAAATGTCTTACACAAGCAGCGAAGAGTAACAATCTGTATCCATATGGAGCGCAGCCTGCAGATACAAGAGAGCAATAGTGAGCAATGTGTTAAGTGCGAGTCCACAAGGTGCTGTGTGTATTGTGTGGACAAGTAAAACCAAATTATCTTCAAGGAAAACAGGAAGCCTCGTCCTTTACTAAATAACGGCAGCATCTCTCAGAACCGAAAAAAAGGAAAAACTCACAGCTGCAAATCAATAGGAAGACAGTGATGAATTATTCACATCCCTCTGACAGTGCTCAGTATAGTACGCCAGGCCTGATATAGAGCAATTATGCTCTACTGCTTGTTTGTGTGCATGCCATGCTAAACGGGCAACCTAAGAGGGCATCATTCACATCGGTTATCAATAGAAAAATATTTGGAGTTGAGAGTCCTCAGTGGTTGATACCTTTTAATGGCTAACTGAAAAGATGGTAACAAATTGCAAGCTTTCGAGACTACTCAGGTCTCTTCATCAGGCATAGACTAATACAACATCTGAAGAATCACATATTTATACACAAAATAGCACAGAAAAAATGCAATAGGTAGGACAAGTGACGTGAAGCAGAACTGTCATTATGGCAGAGGGATTAACATAAATATGACTAGTTCATAGATAGAAAAATATTTAGAGTTGAGAGTCCTCAGTGGTTGATACCTTTTAATGGCTAACTGAAAAGATGGTAACAAATTGCAAGCTTTCGAGACTACTCAGGTCTCTTCATCAGGCATAGACTAATACAACATCTGAAAAATCACTCAGAAAGACTCAGAAAGACTTTTTTGAACCAGGGCTACCATCCAAGAACAATTGAAAACCAAATTACAAGAGCCACCAGAATATCAAGGAATCACCTGCTACATTACAAAGCTAAAGAAGAAAATAACCGGGTGCCTCTAGTGGTCACCTACAATCCAAGTCTGGAGATGCTAAGGGGAGCTGCACGGAAACTACAACCTTTACTACAAAAAGATGCCCGATTACAATCCATATTTCCAGACCCCCACTACTATGTTTTAGGCAGCCCCCAAATCTAAGAAGCATCATTGTCAGAAGCTCCCTGTCCTCCCCAACAGCTGCAGGTACCTTTCCTTGCAAACAAAAGAAATGCAAAACCTGTACATCTATAATGACCACGGACAGGATAAAGATCCCCAACTCCCATCAGGACTACAAGATACCAGGTACTTTCAGCTGCATCACATCTAATGTGGTGTACCTAATTATATGTACTAAATGTCCAACTGGGGGTCTGTATGTGGGGGAGACCGGGCAAAAACTGAGAACAAGGATGAATTCTCATCGCCACACAATAAGAGAAAAAAGAATGGATTTACCTGTGGCCAAACACTTTTGTATGCCCGGTCATAGCATGACAGATATGGAATTACTTGTATTAAAATCTAACTTCAAATCTGAGAAGGATAGAAAAGTCTGGGAATATAAACTTATGATGACCTTTGACACTCTTAGTGCTGGGATGAATATATCCCAGAGTTTTATGTCGTTCTACAACAATTAAGGAATCTGCCTCCCTGACCTTTTAGGGTCATCACAACACAATACCAGACCCCAATCAGAGGGTAATAAAACCTTCACTCCTTATCTATAAACTAGTCATATTTATGTTAATCCCTCTGCCATAATGACAGTTCTGCTTCATGTCACTTGTCTTACCTATTGCACTATTCCTGTGTCCTCTTGTGTATATATAAATATGTGATTCTTCAGATTTTGTATTAGTTCAGCCTGATGAAGAGACCTGAGTAGTCTCGAAAGCTTGCAATTTGTTACCATCTTTTCAGTTAGCCATTAAAAGGTATCAACCACTGAGGACTCTCAAGTCTAAATATTTTTCTATCTACTGGCTAAAGGGTATGCCACACTAAACAATATCGCTAACGGGATCGCTAAAAAACGTCACTATTTAGCAATCCCGTTAGCGATATTGTTCAGTGCGGCAGCTTCCAGCGACGAGCTTCCTGCTGTGATCTCGCTCGTCGCTGGAATCGTTCCGGACCCTATTTCATCGCTGGCGCTCCCGCTGGGTAAGTATCTAATCGCTGTGTGGCACCTTTTCTTAGCGATTTAGCGGTACTTTTGTACCGCTAAAGTCGTTAAGAAGATCGCTAACGGCGATAGCGTCGTTAACTATATCGCTAAATGCGGCAGCATTTAGCGATATAGAAACAATCCCGCTAGCGATCTCATTAGTATGCAACGCTAACGAGATCGCTAGCGGGATAGCTTAGTGTGGCAGTACCTTAACACGGTACGAAGATACACATCTTTCCTATATCATAGTTCATAGATAAGGAGTGAAGGTTTTATTACCCTCTGATTGGGGTCTGGTATTGTGTTGTGATGACCCTAAAAGGTCAGGGAGGCAGATTCCTTAATTGTTGTAGAACGACATAAAACTCTGGGATATATTCATCCCAGCACTAAGAGTTATCAATAGGTTATCAATAGGCAGTAACCTATATGTGGTCTGCAGCTCTCCTGCTGGAAGGGCTCAAGCCAAGTGCTAAGTGACTTAATTTGCCCCCCGTAACGCGCGATTTCAATTAGGAATTAAGTTCTTTATTTGGAGAGGAATAAACCAGAAGAGCTTAAACAAGAGATTACAAGGATGCATTTGCCAAAGGAGAAGGCGCCCGGTTTTTAGCTGTTTACCTAAGGGTTAGAGGCTCCAGCGCCAAGTGGCTCAGAACAGCTGGGCTGATTATTGAAAATGCCTCTTGGTATGTGTCAGTCTGCGCGGATCGATATTAGTGCACAGCTTAGGATGGGAGGGAGCTGTTTAAACATTGAGCGCTCCTGGGATTACAGCCGATGAAAAAATAATGTTTAACAAATATGATGATGGGTTATAAAGCGGCTCGTGGCTCTTCGCTGGAAGGTTCGGGGTTAGGCGGAGAGTCTCTCAGCTACATGAGGATTTAAAACGCTTCACCGGTGAAGAGGAAAAGCTGAAATCGAGAAAAATCTGTAGCCCTCTAATATAAGAGTCCGATATTTGATGGCCTAGGAATGCAAAATGTTGTATACGAATGATGGTGGAGAGACACAGCAGCGATGCCACCACTGCTTCATCATCTATAATGGATATTGCTTTATTATTTATTGATTTTTACATTGCTTACAAAGCACCAACAGAGTCAGCAGTGCAGTACACCTCATGTGTGCCATCACTTACATCAGCCCCTTCACAATATATTCCGCGCCCGTTCATAGTTACCTGCCATTATACTATGAAGCCTAGGAGGAAACCCATGAGACTGTCACCCCTGGTCAGATCCATAGCCACTATGGCTGAGAAAGCGAAGGTCCCGAGAGATGGCATGGTGGGCCATGTTCCCCGGTGCCAGTGATGGGTACAGCCAGGCAAGTCTAGTGACTGTTTAGATACAAGGATTGGTCAGAAAACTGATGTAGTTAAAATCTAGTCTAGTGTGTGATCAACCCTCAAAAAACCTGAAGCGCAAATGAATTGCCCAATTACCGCATATAGTGACACATCTTGATGTATCTACTTTTGCAGTTGATACTATCACTCGAGTGAATAAATTATTGCCTAGAAGTTTCTTCATTGTTACATGTAACTCTTGTAACAATGTAACATTTGGGAGCGATCTGAGGAATGACGGGAACCGCTTCTATTTAAGGCCTGGCTTGTTTATTTCCATCCTCATTAATTACATCACAGGAAAACTTAAATACTAAAGTAACAAGTCCATACAATAGTGCTGGCTAGCCTGCTTGCCTTAGCATCCAGCTTCTTAGTCCTTTAGCAAAGGCACTCAGTCCAGGAGATCTGCACACCTCCATACACACGGCCCTGTGTGAGACAAACTGCTCTCAATTTACACAGTGAACCACACCCAGGGGTGGAGATATGGTGAGCAGCCGTCTCTCCCAACTCTTCAGATGCTCAAAATCAATCTATGGCCGATTAACCCCTTTTAGTCCTATATATACTAAAGCATTACTCAAAGTTTATCTCCCAACCACTAGGTGTCCAACACACTCTCTTGAAGCAGAAAAAAACTGAGTGCGGAGGGGTCCCGCCAATATTTGTTTTTTTCCAGTTGATGTAAGACAGAGGATTTGGCTTTAATAAGAATCATATATTGAAAAAATGAGTCAACCACTCCTTTGGCCGATGCTTGTGTCATCACCACTGGAGTCCAGCCAGAGATGTCTATGAAGCAAGATATGCACTGTACCAAGGGGGGCTAAGGAAACAAAGAATAGCACATTGTATCCGACATTCTGTGAGCGCTCACGCTCGTCTGTCATGTGTATGGACTGTACGCTGACATTCACAGTGCTGTATTTCTACCAAGGGCAGGCAGAAACTTCCACCATGTATGAGAAAACATTGGGCCCTTGCAAAAATTGCACAAGGACTTCATGGTGTCAGACGCTCCTTATAGTTCCGGAGGTCTGCAAAAGCGTAGACATTGGTGGAACATCTCAGCAAATATGGCTGGTTTGGGTCAAGTACCAATAATGGGGTCTGGAGGTTGAGTTGACTACATATTGCATCTGGAGCATGAAGGAATCAGAATTGTGATCGACTGGGACACTTTTCATGGCAGAATTTGTCATGCAGCCAAGATGTCCCTCTGTCTGACCAGCGAACCACATACTGAACAGTTGAAAGATCAAGGCCGTTAAGAATTTGTTGGAAGCACAGCGAGTCGCCATCGTGGATCGAGACTCGCATTGAACTAATCTTGATCTTTTGGTAGACGTCTTACATATAGGCAGACTTCCATTGGCATTTTGATTGCAGCTCCCTTCCTGCTGATTGGGAATTATTATATTTTTTTAGCTTTTTATAAAGCGATAAACATTATATGAAACCTTCAATGCAATCATACATTTCTATAAGTCTGAGTCTGGACCAACATTTTTCCCTTTTTCCGTCACTGGTGGAGCTCCCCTTCACCATGAGAGCTGTTAAGTGTCCAGCCTCGCAGCCCTCCGCAGACGGGCTGAGTGCCTCTATGTGCCCCCAGGATCTGCGTGCAGAAAGCTGGAGTGTGGTTAACACATTGCAGAAACCACAGGACTCGTAACGCCGGCGGCTCCACCATTGTGCATTTTCCATCTCATTCAGGTGTTAATAAATTGTTATTTTATATGATCGCATTTTGGGCGAGTATTTGTGACCACGCACCGCTCACAGCCAGCCATAAAGAATAACTGTGGGTATAATATTTCCTTGTGTTTTATAATTACTCTATTAGACCAGGTGACCCCTTCTTTTATTATCCCATATAAGAAAAACTGGGTTCCAATCAAAATGGCTAATTGGATTTTTTTTTTCCTCTACGACTTCCACTGGAAATTTTTCTATAAATTCTAAAAATATAAACTATATGCTGCATACATGACTTATTGTTCAATAAGAAGACAAATTAATAAAAATGAGTCCGTTATTTCACCCTTTCGAAGCATAAACTGGAGTTGCCATTAATAGTTATATTATAAAAAGACCTGAATTGTGGAAGTCTTCATGAGTTCATGATGGCGATTCTTGAGTGGGCTGCACACTAATAAGTTCTTTGTACAGATTTCATATACTTTGCCATAATTTATCATGGCACAAAAACGTATCGGACATCAACCTGAAGACCGGAATCTGTGACGCTTGATTTGACTAATTGGGATTTTTTTTGTCCCTTTCCTGGTGCAATTGTTGTCAGTACATGGAATGTTGGTCATACCAAATGATAGTCGTTACCCCATCAATTGGAGCTTTACCCTGGTCACAGACAGAGGCAAATGCTGAGTCCTTGTCACAGATGGATGAAGATGCAATGCCCAGGTTACAGCTGAAGGCAAAAGCCCTGCCCAGAATGTGTGTAGAGGCAGAATCCATGATAAAGCCAGGGATAATGTCAAAAGACATAGCCAGATCATGGATGGGAGCAGAACCCCAGATCATGGATACCGGGAGAAACCCAGCTCAGATCATGAGTAGAAACCCTGCCCGAGAGATGAATAGCTATGGAGGCCGGTGAGAGATAGAGAAGCCCTGCTTAGGTCATAAATAGAGGTAGAACCCCAGATTGCCTGTAGAATGCCTGCCCTGGACATGGATAGAAGCTGAAGTCCTTCCCAGGATATCAATAGCTGTGGACGCCCTGCCAGGGTCTCCGATAGAGGCAGAAGCCCTGCCCAGGTTACAGATAGAGATGGAATAGGTCACAAACAGAGGCAAAACTCCTTCTTAGATCAACGATAGTGGCAGAAGCCCTAATCGGAGATAGACATGAAACCCCTGCTTAGCTTACAAATCAAAAAGGAAGCCCTGCCCAGATGACAGAGGCAGAAACCCTGCCCAGATAGAGGCAGAAGCCCAGGCCACATATCCAAACAAGCCCGGCCCAAGCCATGTATAGAGGCACAGGCCTAGCTCATGTCATGGATGATGGCAGAAGTTTAGTCCAGGACATGGATACAAGCAGAAGCCCAACTTAGGTCACATTTCAAGAGAAAGATGGATAGTACATTTGTCATTATCATTCCCGGTACAGCCTTACATGCCGACTGTTCACGTTTCCCACATAACTGCTGTCTCTAGTGTACGGCCAAGTGAAAGACACCATGTAAAACCTTGGTGACGGCCAGTATGGCCTCCATCGCAGTTCTCACTGGAGTTAGCAAGTCCTCTATTGATAAAGTGGGGTGTGGCGTACATTAATGGATGACTTGGCTTTCAGGTTTCTGGATGACTTTCCTCTGGAGGCCTGTACTGCCCGTCACATGAGCGACTTTCAGCTGCCACCTGCCTCACCATGATCATCTGGCCAAAGAGGTTTCCTTTCCAAGTTCCCGAACAATCATTCCGTTTGGCCCGTCGTTTGTATCCTGCCCATCCTTCGTATCCAGCCCGTCCTTTGTATCCAGCCCGTCCTTCGTATCCTGCCCGTCCTTCGTATCCAGCCCGTCCTTCGTATCCTGCCCGTCCTTTGTATCCAGCCCGTTCTTTGTATCCTGCCCGTCCTTTGTATCCTGCCCGTCGTTCGTATCCAGCCCGTCCTTCGTATCCAGCCCGTCCTTTGTATCCAGCCCGTCCTTTGTATCCAGCCAGTCCTTTGTATCCTGCCCGTCCCTTGTATCCTGCCCGTCCTTTGTATCCTGCCCGTCCTTTGTATCCAGCCCGTCCTTTGTATCCAGCCCGTCCTTTGTATCCTGCCCATCCTATCTATGACTTTCTCTTTAATAATAATAATAATCTTTATTTATATAGCGGTAACATATTCCGCAGCGCTTTACAGTTTAACAGTTTCAAAACACAAGTCATAAGTAACAACGTTAACAATACAATAATTAAAGCAAAATAAGCCGCCCCTGCTCGTGAGAGCTTACAATCTACAATGAGGTGGGGAGATACAAAGTACAGGTGTGTATATATATATTTCTCTTTGATCAAGACCTTGAGTCTACAGGATTTCTGACCACCTTGACCAGACGATTTGAAGAACTGGTCATTTCCTTGTTTTTCTTTTCATCTTTTCTGTGATTTTTGTTACATGTTACATGTGTCTTTTATATTCTCATCAGCATCATGAATGTTCTCTTGTTTATTGGCTTTTATATCAGCTCATCCAGGGACGTATCCGGTGCTCCGTTCTAGGTGACAGAGATAAATCTGCAATCTGAGCGACACCTATTCCGCTAAGACGTCCTTAATTATCACATAATTAGGCTCGATTAGCCAAATAAAGCTAGAAAGTGATGATGCAGACGATCGCCTGTATTTTTTTTCCATATTTTTATTGCGATTGTTTATATGAAGAAATGATGGTAAAGTATATTTTTATACTTTATGCGCTTTTTTTCTATGTATTCGTACTTCCTTTTTTTGGCAAATAATTCCGAGGATGACAACACTGATCTGTTTTAATGAAATCCTTCTGACAAGTGTAATTAAGGTGTTTTAATGTGGAGGCCTGTAATAGACACTATACAGGCGGCTCCCTGAGGTCCGGACTAATTGTGTAGATTGCTTTCAAGCTTTGAATAGTTTTATTGGATAATGAACTGTTACGGAGTGTTAGATCTTTCTTAAGCAGAATTCGACTTGAAGAAAAAAAAAAAAAAAGAAAAAAAAATCCTGGGCTGGAGAGCTAGGCCTGAGGTGTGGCGCTATAATCGCAATTAGAAGAGAGGTTTAGCGAAACGTCTTTGATCTGACTGTCAGATTGTGATTAGGAGTGTGAAGACTTTAATCAGGGAGGGCGCGTTCATTATCTTTCTTAACTGTTTTAAACTGGGGAAATCGCAACGTCGTTGGTATTGGTTTAACACATTTGTAAAATGACTGGAGAGGTGATGGCGGCGGCGGCAGGAAACTTTAGGCCAAGAGTTTAATTCACTTTTTTATTTTTTTTTTTTTTGCTTTGGTCCTAACAGAAAAAGGGAACACGCTTGTTTAACTCTTTAAGGGGAGGTTGTCCCCACCAAATTTGAGGGCAGCATAATGTAGAGACAGAGACCCTGAATCCAGCGATGTGTCACTTACTGGGCTCCTGGCTGCAGGTTTATTAGCTCTGTATAACTCCACCCCCACCACTGATTGGCAGCTTACTGTGCACATTGTGCATAGGCAATCAGTGGCGGGGGCGGAGTTATACACAGAAAGCTGCCAATCAGGGACGTGGGCGGGTTTACAGAGCTCAGCATTCAGAGCACTAATGGATCTGCAGCAGATAAAACAGTGATATTATCAAAACTGCAGGAAGCAAGCCTGTAAGGGTCACATCGCTGGAATCAAGACCTGTCCCTATATCATACTAATCTCAGATGTGCTAGCAAAAACCTGGTTCCAGATTCCTTTTAAGAGTCCAAATGTTTTTAGCATTGATACATATTCTCTGTGCTGTGAGTGTGAGGAGCTTCTGCTGATGTAGCGGAGCCTATCTGAGCAAGCAGATCTACAGTATCAGGAGTATTACTGCATAAGTCATCCAGCTGAAGTCAAGTGCGAAACACGAGAGTCCAGAGCTCTGCGAACCCCCATCCTTCCTGCCAGCAGGCCCAGATGACATCAATGCATCGACCCACCGCAGAAGAGGAGCCGGCGATGCCAGCCCAGTGTGAGGAGGTCCTCAGGGCTCTGGCCTGGCCACCACAGACCACTGCTTTGTGAATCTTTGTGCTTAAGACCCTATAAGACTCAGTAGACTTTGCCCAGTCGCTCCCAGTGCTGAAGGCCACTGATCCCACAGCTAATTTCTCAGCTCTTCTGTACACACGAATGCTCAGCCCGAGCGTGCATGGGTTTACAGCGGAAGGACTGGATCAGCCGAGGCCGCAAACTCGTTTCTGCACTGCACCTGCCCACTCTTATTAGCTCTACCAATCCGGCCACAATTGTCAGGTTCAGATGACTTTCCTCCATTATGTAGCCCACCTTGAATCCAGTGACCTTGGTTACATTCCAAAGGGGTCTCCGGGTAGGGAAGTGTTCCCATGGGCATCAATGTTTGATTGGTCCA
The DNA here is from genome assembly GCA_033576555.1 of Oophaga sylvatica. Lineage (NCBI taxonomy): Eukaryota > Metazoa > Chordata > Amphibia > Anura > Dendrobatidae > Oophaga > Oophaga sylvatica. The sequence continues at coordinate 598,783,189 of JARQOD010000003.1, forward strand.
CAGTAATTGCCGCCCATAAACACCCAATTTCCCTCTTCTGTTCTGGACCTGCTCTTCGCGCAGTGCTTGTGATGGCGGGAAGACATCTTTGGACCAAGAAGGAATGGTTTTTGTTTTCTCCATGTCCAGTGCTATTTCAGCAGAAGATGAGCTTCTTCCAAGGGTTCTGGAGGACAGTAGAGCGTCTTAAGGTAGCAGAGGAATCTAGAGGAGGACAGTAGAATGTCTGAAGGTAGCAGAGGAATCTGGAGAAGGACAGTAGAGCGTCTGAAGGTAGCAGAGTATTTGGAGGAGGACAGTAGAGCGTCTGAAGGTAGCAGAGGAATCTGGAGAAGGACAGTAGAGCGTCTGAAGGTAGCAGAGGTATCTGCAGGAGGACAGTAGAGCGTCTGAAGGTAGCAGAGGAATCTGGAGGACAGTAGAGCGTCTGAAGGTAGCAGAGGTATCTGCAGAGGACAGTAGAGCCTCTGAAGGTAGCAGAGGTATCTGGAGGAGACAGTAAAGCGTCTGAAGGTAGCAGAGGAATCTGGAGGAGGACAGTACAGCATCTGAAGGTAGCAGAGGTATTTGGAGAGGACAGTAGAGCGTCTGAAGGGTAGCAGAGAATCTGGAGAAGGACAGTAGAGCGTCTGAAGGTAGCAGAGGTATTTGGAGGAGGACAGTAGAGCGTCTGAAGGTAGCAGAGGAATCTGGAGAAGGACAGTAGAGCGTCTGAAGGTAGCAGAGGTATCTGCAGGAGGACAGTAGACCCTCTGAAGGTAGCAGAGGTATCTGGAGGAGGACAGTAAGCATCTGAAGGTAGCAGAGGAATCTGGAGGAGGACAGTACAGCATCTGAAGGTAGCAGAGGTATCTGGAGGACAGTAAAGCGTCTGAAGGTAGCAGAGGTATCTGGAGGAGGACAGTAGAGCGTCTGATGGCAGCAGAGGAATGTGGAGGAGGACAGTAAAGCGTCTGAAGGTAGCAGAGGAATCTGGAGGAGTACAGTAGAGCATCTGAAGGTAGCAGAGGAATCTGGAGGAGGACAGTAGAGCGTCTGAAGGTAGCAGAGGTATCTGAACGAGGACAGTAAAGCGTCTGAAGGCAGCAGAGAAATCTGGAGGAGGACAGTAGAGCGTCTGATGGCAGCAGAGAAATCTGGAGGAGGACAGTAGAGAGTCTGAAGGCAGCAGAGGAATCTGGAGGAGGAAAATAAAGCGTCTGAAGGCAGCAGAGGAATCTGGAGGAGCACAGTAGAGCGTCTGATGGAAGCAGAGGAATCTGGAGGCAGCTTGTTCCCATTGCAATAAACACGCACGCTTAGCCGAGAAGAGCTTGCCTGTTTATAGCGGGACTCTGTCCATCTTGAGAGAAGTCCTTCCAGTGTTGTATGGTCATCAATGAGAATGATACAAAACTTAATACAAATATTTTACAGTTGATATTAAACATCGTTTTAAACTTTTAGAAATAAAATACCAATACATTTTTTTTTATTTATTTTTTTTTTTTATTTGCCCCAACTTTTTTGGTGGTGAAGCCGATGAAGCAGAGACAGTCACGATTGCTTAGGATTGCGCTGGTTTATTAGCGTCCTTCTTTTTTCCCCCCTTTCTAAGCCCGGCCGGTATAATTGCTTTGTTTGCTGCGACTGGCTTGTAATTTCTACCTATTAAAGCCGCGTTTTATCATCTATTATGGACCATCGTGTTCCACTTTGCACTTCTCTTTTGTAACAAGCAATTTTTTAAATGTCTGGAACGAGAAGCCCCTCGCTGTCCGCTCCTGTTACACCCGGAAAAAAATAAATAAATTAATAATAATAAAAAAAAAAACGCAGATTGAGATTTGCAAATGATAAATGAGAAAGTTGACTAGCTAGCTAATAAAGATTTGTCTTAATCAAGTATGATTTGTCAGAACAGGAGCGAGCCGGGGTCGGGGCACATGCAATGAATTATACAGCATTCACTGGAGAAAAAGAGGCAAAAGGCCTTATGAATATGCCGTGATTATGCATCGCTAATTTGTATTCAAAGGAGGAATCGCGTCTGGCTGGCTCATAGGCTAAGGAGCCCTTCACCCTAAGATGGCTTTTGTACTGTCAGAAAAAGTTCAACTTTTCTTTAGACCCTTCATGGCCGAGGTTCATTCTATCAGATCAGCGGGGTCAGCGCATGAAGACCCCACTGTCACAGTGGCCTTGTGTGGTTTTTACCCACATCTGCAGAATTTTATACAATCCATCCTTCTTGGCTCCTTCATTTTAATTTGCTTTATATCACCAAAAAAAAAAACAAACCTCTTGTCAAACATATTTTTTTCTGTTTTAAGTTTGACATTTAGTTTCAAAAAGTTTTCTGGACTCGACTAGTTCACCCCTAAAAAAGAATAGAATGAAAATGATTGTTCCGTTGCAGCCGCCATCTTCTTCTAACACTAGAGTCTGCGATAGGAGGCCGACAGTTATTTTCGTAAACTTTCCTATATGCTTGTTCGGCTTCCTTTTCCTGGAAATTTTGGTTAAATTTTGTGATTGTTAACGGTTTTGGTTTTGTGTCCTTCATTCAAGAACTGTTTTTACGGACTCTGCCCATCTGTTGTCAGGGAAAAAAAAGAGTGGTAACATTACTTCAATCCTGCGCCCAATAATCCAGAAAGTTGGATAACCTTAGACCAAAAAGCATCATTTACGGTAATTTTTGTGATATAGTTTTGGTTGTTTTTTTTTTTGTCTCGTTGGTTCTATATAGTCGCTTTATTTTTCTTCACCTTGTGATAAATATTCTCCCATCTTTCACATCCCACTGATATCAAATGAAAGGTATTTTACCGTGCGTCTGTGGTCAGCAGTAAATTAAGTTGTGTTACATAGAAAAAAATTATATATACAGCTCTGCAAAAATTAAGAGACCACGGCAAAATGTTCAGTTTGTCTGATTTTTCTCTTTATATTGTTGAGTAAAATGTAAATTGCTCTTTTATTCTATAAACTACTGACATGTCTCCGAATTTCCAAGCAATAAATTTTGTATTTATTTTCAGCTAATGAGAAATGGTCAAAATAACAAAAAACTGCAGTGCTTGCAGACCCAAATAATGCTAAGAAAACAAGTTCATATCATTTAGAAACAACAATACTAATGCTTTACCTCAGGAAGAGTTCAGAAATCAATATTTTGTGGAATAACCATGATTTGTAATCACCGCTTTCATGCGTCTTGGCATGCTTTCCACCAATCTGTCACACTGCTTTTGGGTGACCTATGCCACTCCTGGTACAGAATGTAACAGTTCTTTGTTTGATGGCTTGTGACATCCATCTCCTCTTGATTACATTCCAGAGGTTTTCAATGGGGTTCAGGGCTGGAGATTGGGCGGCCATGACAGGGATGTGGTGGTCCTTCATCCACACAATAATTGACCTAGCTGTGTGGCATGGCGCATTGTCCTGCTGGTAAGACCAGTCCTCAGAGTTGGGGAACATTGCCTGAGCAGAAGGAATCAGCTGTTTTTCCAGGATAACCTTGTATGCGGCTTGATTCATACGTCCTTCGCAAAGATTAACCTGCCCAATTCCAGCCTTGCTGAAGCCTCCCCAGATCATTACTTATCCTCCACCAAATTTCACAGTGGGTGCAAGACACTGTGGCTTGTGCGCCTCTCCAGGTCTTCGTCTAACCATTAGACGACCAGGTGTTGGGCAAAGCTGAAAATCAGACTCATCAGAGAAGATTACCTTACTCCAGTCCTCTATGGTCCAATCCTTGTGGTATTGTGCAAACTTCAGCCTGGCTCTCCTTTGCTTCTCATTGATGAAAGGCTTTTTTCTAGCTTTACATGACTTGAGCCCTGCCTCTAGGAGCCTGTTACGAACTGTTCTTGCTGTGCACTTAACCCCAGCTGCCATTGGACATTCCTTTTGTAGGTCACTTGATGTCATCCTGCGGTTGCTGAGTGACATTCGAATAAGATGACGGTCATCCCGGTCATTGGAGAGTCGTTTTCGCCCTCTGCCGGTCTGTAGCTTTGTTGTCCCCAATGTCTGCTGCTTGACCTTGTTGTAATGGACAGCTGTCTTAGAAATTTTAAGGATGGCGGCAACATGACGCTCACTGCTAGTAAAGCCAGAATTGAGCCCTTCTTTTCCTCACTCAAGACTTTTCTTTTCATCTCCTTTGGCATGGTTACCAGTTATGTTTTCATTCCTATTACTTTTGGGATATTACTAGCACTTGTTTTGCCTCCAGCTTGTCCTATTGCAGGAGGATTGTGAACACCACAGCAGGGTTTTTATACTTTCCTTCGGTAAATAAGATTTGATTCAGGTGATCACCTGATCAGAAGCACATTAAGTAGAATGAGGTGAACTCTGGATGGAACTGACACTGGAATGGAACGGCCGTCAGACATAAGTCGAGGTGTTTTGCTTGTTTGCCAATTCTCACCTCTTAGTCTGCCCGCTGATACAGACGGAGTTGTGCTCTGAAGCCAATGACTAGAAAGGCGACTCGGATACTTTATTGGTCTTTTTCTTTAATTTAAGGGAACATTTTCTACATTAACCTATATCAGTTGCAGGAAATCTTGCAGACCTCGCCCGGAGCCGCTCGATACTTTGTAGCAGAGTAATTTGTAACTATGTACATATCTAAAAGCTCTTACACAAAGTAAACTTTTAATGCTTGTATTTTTTTTTTTCTTTTTTAATGAGTATATTTTTGCTGGAATCGGAGACTTCATGGCCAAGAAGAAAACCACAGTAAAGGAAAAGGTTGAGGATCTGCCCGGCCCGGCCTCTTATCTCCAAATTCACTTACAATTTTTGTGAAAAAAAAAAAAGGAAAAGTGTAAACAGGCGGAAAATCAAAGTTTGGAATGAAATCTGCGCTCCCCATTATTAATTGCCAGAATGTTTTCTTTTTTGTTTTTAAGCTAATGATGCTCCAGTAGAATCTCCAGAAGCGAGTGCGTTCTCCTTCTCCCAGCGGACTCCTATTTAAATGAGATTTTAGAAAGTATATGATTTTTTCTAGCTCCTGTTGGCTCGCAGACGTATAGCAGTGGTCTGTAAAACTTGAATCGACTGTTGTAAAATTCAACACACGCTCAATTATTCATCTGTGGGTGCCGATATTATTAACCCTACGCGAGACGGCGGATCGCAGGTCGAGATTGAATCCTCACGTGTCAAATCTAGCGTTGGTTCCGGCCTGCTCGGCTCCGCGTGCCCCCCCTTCCTCAGAGACTGATTTTTTGTTTGTCCTCCGAAATCAGCTGAGGAAGCCGCTATTTATCAAAGTGACACAGGTTTATTCGGAGCCGCACATCCCGGCAGTGCTGCGCTAATGGATAGGAACTAAATGGAGGCAGTCACATGTAGAGACAGACAATGAATTACCGCTCTGACGAGACGCTCCGCTTCGGGTTTTTTCACTTCTAGTAACACAAAAAGAATTGAATCCCTGATAAAAAAAAAAAATCTAAATAAAATGAGATAAGCACCCTCCATATAAATGATAATAACCCGCACCCCTCGGGGGGATCTAAGCCGGTTATTATGTTCCAAAGTGTAAGCAAGTATCAATGAAAAACTGCAGCGGAGAATCATTCCATCCACATTATGCCACCAAGCAGCAGTATTCAGTGAAGCACCTTCAATCCGGCTTCTGATCACCCAGAAACCTCAAAATTACAAGCACAATATGGCCAGGACCCGGTCCGGGGTGTCCTAATATCTCACAACAGACGGTCCGGTCCCGGCAGAACCTCCCTGGGTCTCTGATGCGGAGATCTCCGGCAGCTGCTCTTATCTGCTGCTTATTCTGCCTCCATTCTCCAGAGAGCAGACCTGCCGCATCTGGATGTAAATCTGTCTGATAATGGGAGAATGAAAAGCTCTACAACATCTCACTAACAATCTCCTCTCACACCCTGCGAAGGTGTCAAACGCTGCCGCCCGCACCCACATTCATGATGAGCTGCTAGAATAAACATGCGCCGCTCCTGTGCACGAGACCCGCATGATTGACGGATATTTAGTATTAATGGAAACTGTTCTCTGCGTTTAGCTGTTAATTTATCAAAACGGAATCTATTATCAGGAGGTATAAAACATAAAAACTGCATAAACTGTAAAATCCCTGAGTACCAGGGGCGAACATACAACTGGTGCAACCTATGCATGCACTCAGGGACCCAGGAGATTAGGGGGCTGCTGGCGCCTCCAAGCATGATGGTGACCTACTGGACTGACACAGCCTATAAATAGTTCTCACACAGAGGCTTCTTCTACGTGTGTTACTGATCCTACAGAAATCCTGTATTATACTCCAGAGCTGCACTCACTATTCTGCTGGTTCAGTCACTGTGTACATACATTACATTACTGATCCTGAGTTACATCCTGTATTATACTCCAGAGCTGCCTCACTATTCTGCTGGTTCAGTCACTGTGTACATACATTACATACTGATCCTGAGTTACATCCTGTATTATACTCCAGAGCTGCACTCACTATCTGCTGGTGCAGTCACTGTGTACATACATTACATTACTGATCCTGAGTTACATCCTGTATTATACTCCAGAGCTGCACTCACTATTCTGCTGGTGCAGTCACTGTGTACATACATTACATTACTGATCCTGAGTTACATCCTGTATTATACTCCAGAGCTGCACTCACTATTCTGCTGGTTCAGTCACTGTGTACATACATTACATTACTGATCCTGAGTTACATCCTGTATTATACTCCAGAGCTGCACTCACTATTCTGCTGGTGCAGTCACTGTGTACATACATTACATTACTGATCCTGAGTTACATCCTGTATTATACTCCAGAGCTGCACTCACTATTCTGCTGGTGCAGTCACTGTGTACATACATTACATTACTGATCCTGAGTTACATCCTGTATTATACTCCAGAGCTTCACTCACTATTCTGCTGGTGCAGTCACTGTGTAATACATTACATTACTGATCCTGAGTTACATCCTGTATTATTCTCCAGAGCTGCACTCACTATTCTGCTGGTGCAGTCACTGTGTACATACATTACATTACTGATCCTGAGTTACATCCTGTATTATACTCCAGAGCTGCACTCACTATTCTGCTGGGCAGTCACTGTGTACATACATTACATTACTGATCCTGAGTTACATCCTGTATTATGCTCCAGAGCTGCACTCACTATTCTGCTGGTGCAGTCACTGTGTACATACATTACATTACTGATCCTGAGTTACATCCTGTATTATACTCCAGAGCTGCACTCACTATTCTGCTGGTGCAGTCACTGTGTACATACATTACATTACTGATCCTGAGTTACATCCTGTATTATACTCCGGAGCTGCACTCACTATTCTGCTGGTGCAGTCACTGTGTACATACATTACTGATCCTGAGTTACATCCTGTATTATACCCCAGAGCTGCACTCACTATTCTGCTGGTGCAGTCACTGTGTACATACATTACATTACTGATCCTGAGTTACATCCTGTATTATACTCCAGAGCTGCACTCACTATTCTGCTGGTGCAGTCACTGTGTACATACATTACATTACTGATCCTGAGTTACATCCTGTATTATACTCCAGAGCTTCACTCACTATTCTGCTGGTGCAGTCACTGTGTACATACATTACATTACTGATCCTGAGTTACATCCTGTATTATGCTCCAGAGCTGCACTCACTATTCTGCTGGTGCAGTCACTGTGTACATACATTACATTACTGATCCTGAGTTACATCCTGTATTATACTCCAGAGCTGCACTCACTATTCTGCTGGTGCAGTCACTGTGTACATACATTACATTACTGATCCTGAGTTACATCCTGTATTATACTCCGAGCTGCACTCACTATTCTGCTGGTGCAGTCACTGTGTACATACATTACTGATCCTGAGTTACATCCTGTATTATACCCCAGAGCTGCACTCACTATTCTGCTGGTGCAGTCACTGTGTACATACATTACATTACTGATCCTGAGTTACATCCTGTATTATACTCCAGAGCTGCACTCACTATTCTGCTGGTGCAGTCACTGTGTACATACATTACATTACTGATCCTGAGTTACATCCTGTATTATACCCCAGAGCTGCGCTCACTATTCTGCTGGTGCAGTCACTGTGTACATACATTACATTACTGATCCTGAGTTACATCCTGTATTATACTCCAGAGCTGCACTCACTATTCTGCTGGTGCAGTCACTGTGTACATACATTACATTACTGATCCTGAGTTGCATCCTGTATAATACTCCAGAGCTGCACTCACTATTAATAATAATATAATAATAATAATCTTTATTTATATAGCGCCAACATATTCCGCAGCGCTTTACACTTTAACAGTTTCAGAACACAAGTCATAAGTAACAACGTTAACAATACAATAATTAAAGCAAAATCAGCCGCCCCTGCTCGTGAGAGCTTACAATCTACAATGAGGTGGGGGAGATACAAAGTACAGGTGTGTATATACAATGGTGCATTTACAATGATGGTCCAGCCATCTTGAGGGAGTGAGGCATGGATGGAGATAGTGAATGGGCTACACACACATACACACTTAAACATAGAACGACTTTGGTTAGTGAATGTGATAGGCCACTCTGAACAAATTGTTTTGAGGGAGCTCCTGAAACCATGCAAATTGTGGATAGTCCTAATTTCTTGGGGTAGAGCATTCCAGAGGATTGGCGCAGCGCGGGAGAAGTCTTGGAGTCGGGAGTGGGAGTACGGATTAGTGCAGAGGTTAGTCGAAAGTCGTTTGCAGAGCGCAGCAGTCGGTTAGGCCGATAGATAGAAATGAGGGAGGAGATGTAGGGGGGTGCTGCACTGTGGAGAGCTTTGTGGGTGAGAACCAGTACTTTGAATTGGATCCTATAATGAATGGGCAGCCAGTGTAAGGACTGGCGAAGAGCGGACGCGTCCAAGTACCGATTAGCCAGATAGATGACCCTGGCTGCTGCATTAAGGATGGACTGGAGAGGGGATAGTCGAGTAATGGGGAGGCCAAGTAATAGAGCGTTGCAGTAGTCCAGGCGGGAGTGGATCAATGCTACAGTGAGGGTTTTTGTTGTTTCCATGGTGAGAAAAGGGCGGATTCTAGAGATGATCTTTAGGTGTAGACGGCAAGAGCAGGCAAGAGATTGTATATGGGAGGTGAAGGAGAGATTGGTGTCAAACATAACACCCAGACAGCGAGCCTGCTGCCGGGGTGTTATTATGGTGCCGCCCACAGAGAGGAAAATGTCAGATTTAGGGAGGTTAGTAGACGGCGGGAGCAGAAAGAGTTCAGTCTTGGAGAGGTTAAGTTTCAGATAGAGAGCGGACATGATGTTGGAGACTGCGGACAGACAGTCGGTGGCGTTCTGTAGAACAGCGGGGTTAAGGTCGGGGGATGACGTGTATAGTTGTGTGTCATCGGCATAAAGATGGTACTGAAAGCCAAATCTGCTGATGGTCTGTCCAATTGGGGCCGTGTAGAGAGAGAAGAGAAGGGGGCCAAGGACTGAGCCCTGGGGTACACCGACAGTGAGAGGAAGAGGAGATGACGTGGAGCCAGAGAACGAAACACTGAGGGAGCGGTCAGAAAGATAGGAGGAGAACCAGGAGAGAACAGTGTCCTTAATACCTAGTGACTGGAGCCTAGAGAGTAGGAGACGGTGGTCAACCGTGTCGAAAGCTGCAGAAAGGTCGAGAAGAATGAGCAGAGAGTGGTCGCCGTTACGTTTTTCTGTAAGAAGGTCATTGGTCACTTTGATGAGTGCAGTTTCAGTCGAATGTAGGGGCGGAAGCCGGACTGTGAAGGGTCTAGGAGGGAGTAAGTGGAGAGGTAACGGGTGAGGAGGGAGTAGACTAGGCGCTCCAAAAGTTTAGAGATGAAGGGGAGATTGGAGACCGGTCTGTAGTTGTTTGTGCAGGAAGGGTCAAGAGCGGGTTTCTTTAGTAATGGAGTAATGATGGAGTGTTTGAAGGAGGATGGGAAAATGCCAGAGGAGAGTGAGAGATTAAAGATTGTAGTTAGGTGAGTTGTGACAACTGGAGAGAGAGACTGGAGGAGATGTGAGGGGATGGGGTCGGTAGTGCATGTAGTCGGACGAGAGGAAGAGAGGAGTCTGGAGACTTCTTCTTCTGTGATGGGATCAAATGTGGAAAGTGAGCCAGGGGAAATGCAGGGTGGGATGGGAGTCACAGCACTTGGTGGTTGAGAGCAGATTTCCTGACGGATAGTATCTTATTTTTCTATAAAGTGGGAGGCCAGGTCGTCAGCACAAATGTCTGTGATAGGGGCTTGTGCTTTTGGCCTGAGGAGGGAGTGAAAAGTGTCAAAAAGTTTCTTGGGGTTGTTGGCTAGTGAGGAGATCAGTGTGGTGAAGTAGGTCTGTTTGGCGAGGTGAAGGGCAGCATTATAAGTTCTTAAGATGAATTTAAAGTGGATGAAGTCTTCTGGTGTGCGGGTTTTTCTCCAGAGGTGTTCAGCACTCCTAGAGCATCGCTGAAGAAGTCGAGTTTGCAATGTGAGCCAGGGCTGTTTTACTGTGTGTTTGGAGGTTCTGAGGGTGAGCGGTGCTACTTGGTCAAGGGTGCTTCTAAGAATGTCATTGTAGTGATGAACAGCCAGATCAGGACAGGAAAAATAGGAGATTGGGGACAGCGATGAGTGTAGGGAGACTGAAAGTGTCTGAGGGTTAATGGCTTGTAGATTTCTGAATGTGTGGTAGGTAGGAGTGCGCTGGGGTGGTGGAGGATTTGTGAGCGTGAAGGAGAGAATGTTGTGGTCAGAGAGTGGAAGCGGTGAGTTATTTAGGTGGGAGATTGAACAGAGGCGGACAAAGACCAGGTCAAGGGTGTTGCCATCCTTGTGTGTCTCAGAGGTTGAAAGCTGTGAGAGGCCTAGAGAAGTGGTTAGTGATAGAAGCTGAGATGCAGATGTGGAAGTAGGGCTGTTAATGGGGATGTTGAAGTCTCCAAGGATAAGGGTTGGTAGTTCTGAGGACATGAAGTGCGGCAGCCAGGCTGAGAAGTGGTCAAGGAACTGGGTGGGTGAGCCTGGGGGCCGATATATGACCGCTACTCTGAGGGAGAGGGGATGGAAGAGCCTGATGGTGTGGACCTCAAAAGAAGGGAATGAGAGTGATGGAATTGGGGGGATGACCTGGAAAGTGCATTGTGGGGACAGGAGTATGCCAACTCCACCACCATGTCTGTTTGTGGGTCTCGGGAATGGGAGAACTGTAAACCACCATAGGAAATGGCAGCAGGGAGACAGTGTCAGAATCCTGAATCCAGGTTTCAGTGAGGGCCAACAGATTAAGAGAGTGGTTCAGAAAGTAGTTGTGCAGGAAGGATAGCTTGTTGCATGCAGACCGTGGATTCCAGAGGGCACAATTGAAAGAAGGAGATGAGGGAGTGCAAGTAATATTAATAAGATTATTATGGTTTCGGTATGAGGTAGGGTAGGGATTGAGGTTGGGGATGGTGGACCAGGGTTGGGGAGATGTCCCCTGAAATCAGTAGGAGTAGGAAGATAAAGAGCAGGTAGTTGTTGGAATTGTAAGTAGGTTTTTTATGTGATGTGTTTGGGCAAGATGGGCTGAGGTTTTTCAGGAAGGTGAGGAGTGCATGGGAGCTGTACATGGGAGAGGGAAGGATAGAGGGGCTGATGTGTATGAGTCGTGATGGAGGGGGGATGGGCGGTGAATGTGGATGGCAATGGAACACAGGAGGAAATAGATAAAGTACATAATGAAAAATAAGGCAAAGTGTGGGGTACCTGATTCCAGCCCTGATTAACTGCCATGAATAACTGCCGTTTTCAAGATGCTTTTCTTCTGTGAAACTGCCATGAATAACTGCCGTTTTCAAGATGCTTTTCTTCTGTAATGCTTTAACTTTCTGGGAATGACATGCGCCCCCACAATGCATGCGCCCCTTAGACTACTCCTAAATATATAGTCCACACTACAGGGTCAGGAAAGTGGGATTGTGGGAAATGCTTTGGGATAATTTGCCAGCTGGGGCCAGCACACCAGGGGGTGGTTAGATCATCAAAGGCACTAGACCTGGCAACATCTATATATTATAGCACTTTCCACCTGATAGCATCTACAGAGGCCCCAGTCACACGAATACACAGCAGTAAGTATTAAGCACAGTGCAAAAAATGAATATACTAAAGTTTTACCAGGCACATTAAACTATGTTGCAAAATGGTACAGCAGTGGTTGGCAGCAATCAGAAGTATGGAGTGCATACTATTGCTATATATTTCCACATGCAAGACAGAAGGGGCTTGTGTCATTCAGCTGCTTGCTGATAATGAATGGAGTGCATACATGCAGAGAGGATCAATTCAGAGGATGAATGATTTGGTTACCATTGCTATATATTTCCACATGCAAGACAGAAGGGGCATATGTTTCATTCAGTACATTAGTCTGAGATAATGAATGAGTGCATACATGCAGAGGGATCATGTTCAGAGGATTAATATGATCTGAGTTACCATCTATTATACTCCACAGCATGCACGACTATTCTGCTGGTGCAGTCACTGTGTACATACATTACATTACTGATCCTGAGTTACATCCTGTATTATTTCAAAGCTGCACTCACTATTCTGCTGGTGCAGTCACTGTGTACATACATTACATTACTGATCCTGAGTTACATCCTGTATTATACTCCAGAGCTGCACTCACTATTCTGCTGGTGCAGTCACTGTGTACATACATTACATTACTGATCCTGAGTCATCCTGTATATTCCAGACTGCATCATCTGATCGTCACTGTACATACAATCTCTATCTGATTACATCCTGTATATACCAGACTCACATATTCCTGGCAGTCACTTGTTACATCATACATACGATCCTGAGTTACACTGTATTATACTCCAAGCTGCCTCACTATCTGTGATGCGTCAGTGTACTACATTACATTACTGATCCTGAGTTACATCATTATTTACTCATGCACTCACTATTCTCTGGAGCTCACGTGTCATACATTTACTTACGATCTGATTACACCTATTATCCTGAGCTGCACTCACTATTCTCAGATCACTAGTTACTCATTACATACTGATCCTATTATACATTATTGATCCAGTTGACTCCTTATTTTCGAGCTGCATCACTGTGTCATACATTACATTATGATCCTGAGTTAATCCTGTATTATTCTCAAAGCTGCACTCACTATTCTGCTGGTCAGCACTGTGTAATAATACATTACTATCCTGAGTTAATCCTGTATTATACTCCAAGCTGCACTCACTATTCTGCTGGTCAGTCACTGTTATATCATATCTGATCTAGACTCCTTATATTCCAGCTGCACTCACTATTCTCTTCTCACGATATCTTATATACTGATCATAGTTACATCCTGATTATTCGACTGCACTACATTCTGCTGGGCAGTCCTGTTAATACATTACATTACTGATCCTGGTTCATCCTGTTTACCCAACTGACTACTATTCGCTGGTGATCACTGTTACATACTACATTACTGCTGAGTTACATCCTGTATTATACTCAACTGATCATATCTTGTTATCACTGTGACTACATACTTCTGATCCTAGTTACATCTTATTACTCCGAGTGCACTCCTATTCTTCAGACTGCATACATTCATTACTGATCGAGTTACATCTTATTAATCCAACTGCACTCACTATGCTGGTCAGTCCTGGTCACATTACATTACTGATCCTGAGTTACTCCTGTATTTACTCCAGAGCTGCACTCACTATCTGCTGTGAGTCACTGTGTACATACATTACATTATGATCCGAGTTACATCTGTATTCTCCAGAGCTGCACTCACTATTCTGCTGGTGCAGTCACTGTGTACATACATTACATACTGATCCTGAGTTACATCCTGTATTATACTCCAAGCTGACTCCGCATCCTGTGTCATATTACATTACATTATCCTGTTAATTATACTCCAGAGCTGCCTCACCATATCTCGGTCACACTGAATTACTTACTGATCTGAGTCATCCTTAACCAAGGACCTTCTCTGTCAGTCACTGTACTAATACGACTATACATTATTATCCAGCTGCATCTTTGGGCGTCACTTAATTACATACGCCATACATCCTGCCAAGCTGCACTCACTATTGGCGTCACTGTGACATCATCGTCTATACCCTATTCCAACTGCACCTATGCTGTGAGCACTGTGTCAACATACATTACGACAGTACCGTTATCAAGCTCACTATCGCTGTCTCACGTGACAATTATGATCTTACCTTACCCAAGACTCATATTCTGCTGCATCACTGTACACATACTGACTATACCTGTATCCCAGACTGCATCTATCTGCTGCAGTGTTACTTATGATTACACCTATACCAGCTCCTCATTCGGCAGTCACGTACATACATTACATCCGTTACCTATTCCCGAGCATCATTCTGCGGAGTCCTGTTACTAATTACTGACCTAGTACTCTGTATTACCCACTCTCAATCGCTCAGTCATGTAATACATTACGTCCTATACACTATTCTCAACCCCCATCTTGCAGCATGTGTAAACTTCGACATACACCGTATTATCCACTCACTCACTTTCTGGGTCCGGTACACTCTCATCGATAATCCTTATTCCAGCTCACTCCATCTGTGCACACTGTACAAATTACTGATCGATCTCTATCTCACTGCCTCACTCGCGTCATCATTACACATATCTGACCTGGTCTCCTTATACCACTGCTCCTTGGCACACGTTACTACATTACTGTCTGGTACACCGATATTCAGCACCATCGGTCAGCTGGTAAACTACTATCTGAGTCTCCTGTATATCCAAATGACTATTCTGCTGGTGCAGTCACTGTGTACATACATTACATTACTGATCCTGAGTTACATCCTGTATTATACTCCAGAGCTGCACTCACTATTCTGCTGGTGCAGTCACTGTGTACATACATTACATTACTGATCCTGAGTTACATCCTGTATTATACTCCAGAGCTGCACTCACTATTCTGCTGTGCAGTCACTGTGTACATACATTACATTACTGATCCTGAGTTACATCCTGTATTATACTCCAGAGCTGCACTCACTATTCTGCTGGTGCAGTCACTGTGTACATACATTACATTACTGATCCTGAGTTACATCCTGTATTATACTCCAGAGCTGCACTCACTATTCTGCTGGTGCAGTCACTGTGTACATACATTACATTACGATCCTGAGTTACATCCTGTATTATACTCCAGAGCTGCACTCACTATTCTGCTGGTGCAGTCACTGTGTACATACATTACATTACTGATCCTGAGTTACATCCTGTATTATACTCCAGAGCTGCACTCACTATTCTGCTGGTGCAGTCACTGTGTAAATACATTACATTACTGATCCTGAGTTACATCCTGTATTATATCCCAGAGCTGCACTCACTATCTGCTGGTGCAGTCACTGTGTACATACATTACATTACTGATCCTGAGTTACATCCTGTATTATACTCCAGAGCTGCACTCACTATTCTGCTGGTGCAGTCACTGTGTACATACATTACATTACTGATCCTGAGTTACATCCTGTAATTAATACTCCAGAGCTGCACTCACTATTCTGCTGGTGCAGTCACTGTGTACATACATTACATTACTGATCCTGAGTTACATCCTGTATTATACTCCAGAGCTGCACTCACTATTCTGCTGGTGCAGTCACTGTGTACATACATTACATTACTGATCCTGAGTTACATCCTGTATTATACTCCAGAGCTGCACTCACTATTCTGCTGGTGCAGTCACTGTGTACATACATTACATTACTGATCCTGAGTTACATCCTGTATTATACTCCAGAGCTGCACTCACTATTCTGCTGGTGCAGTCACTGTGTACATACATTACATTACTGATCCTGAGTTACATCCTGTATTATACTCCAGAGCTGCACTCACTATTCTGCTGGTGCAGTCACTGTGTACATACATTACATTACTGATCCTGAGTTACATCCTGTATTATACTCCAGAGCTGCACTCACTATTCTGCTGGTGCAGTCACTGTGTACATACATTACATTACTGATCCTGAGTTACATCCTGTATTATACTCCAGAGCTGCACTCACTATTCTGCTGGTGCAGTCACTGTGTACATACATTACATTACTGATCCTGAGTTACATCCTGTATTATACTCCAGAGCTGCACTCACTATTCTGCTGGTGCAGTCACTGTGTACATACATTACATTACTGATCCTGAGTTACATCCTGTATTATACTCTCCAGAGCTGCACTCACTATTCTGCTGGTGCAGTCACTGTGTACATACATTACATTACTGATCCTGAGTTACATCCTGTATTATACTCCAGAGCTGCACTCACTATTCTGCTGGTGCAGTCACTGTGTACATACATTACATTACTGATCCTGAGTTACATCCTGTATTATACTCCAGAGCTGCACTCACTATTCTGCTGGTGCAGTCACTGTGTACATACATTACATTACTGATCCTGAGTTACATCCTGTATTATACTCCAGAGCTGCACTCACTATTCTGCTGGTGCAGTCACTGTGTACATACATTATATTACTGATCCTGAGTTACATCCTGTATTATCCTCCAGAGCTGCACTCACTATTCTGCTGGTGCAGTCACTGTGTACATACATTACATTACTGATCCTGAGTTACATCCTGTATTATACTCCAGGGCTGAGCTCGCTGTTCTGCTGGTGCAGTCACTGTGTACATACATTACATTACTGATCCTGAGTTACATCCTGTATTATACTCCAGAGCTGCACTCACTATTCTGCTGGTGCAGTCACTGTGTACATACATTACATTACTGATCCTGAGTTACATCCTGTATTATACTCCAGAGCTGCACTCACTATTCTGCTGGTGCAGTCACTGTGTACATACATTACATTACTGATCCTGAGTTACATGTTGTATTATACCCCAGAGCTGCACTCACTATTCTGCTGGTGCAGTCACTGTGTACATACATTACTGATCCTGAGTTACATCCTGTATTATACTCCAGAGCTGCGCTCACTATTCTGCTGGTGCAGTCACTGTGTACATACATTACATTACTGATCCTGAGTTACCTCCTGTATTATACTCCAGAGCTGCACTCACTATTGTGCTGGTGCAGTCACTGTGTACATACATTACATTACAGATCCTGAGTTACATCCTGTATTATTCTCAAAAGCTGCATTAATTTTTAGCTGCCAGGAAAGTTACCTGTTTCCTATATATTAGAATGAAGACACTGAACAAGCGGTATCTACAGGTGCTTCTCACAAAATTAGAATATCATTGTTGATGATTATGGCTTACAGCCAATGAAAACCCAAAAGTCATTATCTCAGTAAATTAGAATAATTAACAATAATCACCTGTAAAGGCTCCTAAGTGTTTATAAAGGTCCCTTAGTCTGTTTCAGTAGCTCCACAATCATGGGGAAGACTGCTGACCTGACAGATGTCCAGAAGGCAGTCACTGACACTCCACAAGGAGGGGAAGCCACAAAAGCTCATTGGTAAAGAAGCCGGCTGTTCACACAGTGCTGGATCCAAGCAGATTAATAGAAAGTGGAGTGGAAGGAAAAAGTGTGGTAGAAAAAGGTGCACAAGCAACCGGGATAACCGCAGCCTGGAAAGGATTGTTAAGAAAAGGCCATTCAGAAATGTGGGGGAGATTCACAAGAAGTGGACGCTGCTGGACTCATTGCTTCACGAGCCACCACACACAGACGTGTCCAGGACATGGGCTACAAGTCACCACTCATGACCAATAGACAACGCCGGAAGCCTCTTACCTGGGCCAAGGAGAAGAAGAATCGGACTGTTGTCAGTGGTGCAAGGTGTTGTGTTCAGATGAAAGTAAATTTTGCATTTCATTTGGAAATCGCGGTCCCAGAGTCTGGAGGAAGAGTGGAGGCCACAATCCAAGCTGCTGGAGGTCTAGTAGTGTGAAGTCTCCACCATCAGTGATGGTTTGGGGAGCCATGTCATCTGCTAGTGTAGGTCCACTGTGTTCTATCAAGACCAAAGTCAGCGCAGCCGTCTACCAGGACATTTTAGAGCACTTCATGCTTCCCTCTGCCGACAAGCTTTTTGGGGATAGAAATGTCATTCTCCAGCAGGACTTGGCCCCTGTCCACACTGCCAGAAGTACCAATACCTGGTGTACACACAACAGTATCACTGTGCTTGATTGGCAGCAAACTCGCCTGATCTTAACCCCATAGAGAATCTATGGAGTATTGTCAAGAGGAAGATGAGACACCAGACCCCACAATGCAGACGAGCTGAAGGCTGCTATCAAAGCAACCTGGGCTTCCATAACACCTCAGCAGTGCCACAGGCTGATCGCCTCCATGCCACGCTGCATTGATGCTGTAATTGATGCAGAAGGAGCCGGACCAAGTACTGAGTGCATTTACTGATCATACATTTCAGATTTTACAATCATTTTTCCGTCTGGTGTTATAAAGTATCTAATTTACTGAGATAATGACTTCTGGGTTTTCATTGGCTGTAAGCCATAATCATCAACATTAACAGAAATAAACCCGTGAAATAGATCACTCTGTGTGTAATGTCTCTATAGAATAGATCACTCTGTGTGTAATGTCTCTATAGAATAGATCACTCTGTGTGTAATGACTATAGAATAGATCACTCTGTGTGTAATGACTGTAGAATAGATCACTCTGTGTGTAATGACTCTATAGAATAGATCACTCTGTGTGTAATGAGTCTATAGAATAGATCACTCTGTGTGTAATGACTCTATAGAATAGATCACTCTGCGTGTAATGACTCTATAGAATAGATCACTCTGTGTGTAATGTCTCTATAGAATAGATCACTCTGTGTAATGACTATAGAATAGATCACTCTGTGTGTAATGGCTATAGAATAGATCACTCTGTGTAATGACTATAGAATAGATCACTCTGTGTGTAATGTCTATAGAATAGATCACTCTGTGTGTAATGACTCTATAGAATAGATCACTCTGTGTGTAATGACTCTATAGAATAGATCACTCTGTGTAATGACTATAGAATAGATCACTCTGTGTGTAATGACTATAGAATAGATCACTGTGTGTGTAATGACTGTATAGAATAGATCACTCTGTGTAATGACTCTATAGAATAGATCACTCTGTGTGTAATGACTATAGAATAGATCACTCTGTGTAATGACTATAGAATAGATTACTCTGTGTGTAATGACTAGAATAGATCACTCTGTGTGTAATGACTATAGAATAGATCACTGTGTGTAATGACTATAGAATAGATCACTCTGTGTGTAATGACTTATAGAATATATCACTGTGTGTGTAATGACTGTATAGAATAGATCACTGTGTAATGACTCTATAGAATAGATCACTCTGTGTGTAATGACTATAGAATAGATCACTCTGTGTGTAATGGCTCTATAGAATAGATCACTCTGTGTGTAATGACTCTATAAAATAGATCACTCTGTGTGTAATGACTCTATAGAATAGATCACTCTGTGTGTAATGTCTCTATAGAATAGATCACTCTGTGTGTAATGACTCTATAGAATAGATCACTCTGTGTGTAATGACTCTATAAAATAGATCACTCTGTGTGTAATGACTCTATAGAATAGATCCCTCTGTGTGTAATGTCTCTATAGAATAGATCACTCTGTGTGTAATGACTCTATAGAATAGATCACTCTGTGTGTAATGTCTCTATAGAATAGATCACTCTGTGTGTAATGACTCTATAGAATAGATCACTCTGTGTGTAATGACTCTATAGAATAGATCACTCTGTGTGTAATAACTCTATAGAATAGATCACTCTGTGTGTAATGTCTCTATAGAATAGATCACTCTGTGTGTAATGACTCTATAGAATAGATCACTCTGTGTGTAATGTCTCTATAGAATAGATCACTCTGTGTGTAATGTATCTATAGAATAGATCACTCTGTGTGTAATGTCTCTATAGAATAGATCACTCTGTGTGTAATGTCTATAGAATAGATCACTCTGTGTGTAATGACTCTATAGAATAGATCACTCTGTGTGTAATGTCTATAGAATAGATCACTCTGTGTGTAATGACTCTATAGAATAGATCACTCTGTGTGTAATGTCTATAGAATAGATCACTCTGTGTGTAATGACTCTATAGAATAGATCACTCTGTGTGTAATGTCTATAGAATAGATCACTCTGTGTGTAATGACTATAGAATAGATCACTCTGTGTGTAATGTCTCTATAGAATAGATCACTCTGTGTGTAATGACTCTATAGAATAGATCACTCTGTGTGTAATGACTCTATAGAATAGATCACTCTGTGTGTAATGTCTCTATAGAATAGATCACTCTGTGTGTAATGACTCTATAGAATAGATCGCTCTGTGTGTAATGACTCTATAGAATAGATCACTCTGTGTGTAATGACTCTATAGAATAGATCACTCTGTGTGTAATGTCTATAGAATAGATCACTCTGTGTGTAATGTCTATAGAATAGATCACTCTGTGTGTAATGTCTCTATAGAATATAGGAGATTCACTTTTCGTATTGAAGAACTGGAATAAATTCACTTTTAGATGATATTCTAGTTTTCTGAGCAGCGCCTGTATATGTTACTTAACCAAAAAAGAAGGCCAATATGTAAACGCTCATCCATATATAAAGAATCAAATACCCAAAAAAATTATGGAAAACAGAGACAATATAGAAAAATACAAATAGAAATTTTTATTAATGAACACAAGTAAATTTATAAAAAATGACAACTATAGTACAATACATAATTGACAAGGAGAAAGGCAAAAACCTAGATATCGCTATTTAGAGAAATAGATGCATAAAGCTAGATTGGATACATGTATCATGAAATGCTTTACATTAGCGTTTAGATACAAGAAACAAAATTGATAGTATAGTACATAGATGCTGCAATGTAACTAAGAGAGGCTGTCCATCAACGGATAAATAAGGAGCAGAGTGCACATAAAAAAGGAAAATTCAAAAATAATGCTGAATAATGTCCTATATATGTAGAAAAGACCAGAAAAAGTAAATATATAACTTCAATGTATAAGGTGCATAGTGCAAATTTAACAAAAATAATAGTCTACAAATCCAAATGGGCAGATCATAGTTCAAACAGCAAAATTACAATAGATATACGATAGCATAAAGATATAGATGGACAGCATCAATAAATTACCGCAATATCCTATAACAGCACATCCAATATAAGTATGCGTCCAACAGGAGAAGAAAAAAACCTATAATATCACATGGAGAACTAGCAACAACACATATGATATATGCATGCATCAGTCTATAGAGCCAAGTGGATGGATGTCAGTCTCATATAATACAAGCATGCAGATAATTGCATCGTTGCAAGCTATAGAGCCATGTGAATGGATAACAGTCTCATATACAGCACACGTATGCAGGTAATTATATCATTGCAGAAAAGTTCGTCCTGTAAGGCCATATGAGTTATAGTAACAGCATACACAGCGCAAGCATAACAAATAGTTGAACGTTGTTAGAAGTGTGTAAAGCAAAGCATCCAGACTTACTAAATAGCGGACATGAAAGCCCCGACGCGCGTTTCGCTAAGTGCTTCCTCGGGGGGAAGCTTTACTTTACACACTTCTAACAACCTTCAACTATTTGTTATGCTTGCGCTGTGTATGCTGTTACTATAACTCATATGGCCTTACAGGATGAACTTTTCTGCAATGATATAATTACCTGCATACGTGTGCTGTATATGAGACTGTTATCCATTCACATGGCTCTATAGCTTGCAACGATGCAATTATCTGCATGCTTGTATTATATGAGACTGACATCCATCCACTTGGCTCTATAGACTGATGCCTGCATTTCATATATACCACTTGGCTCTATAGACTGATGCCTGCATGCATATATCATATGTGTTGTTGCTAGGTCTCCATGTGATATTATAGGTTTTTTTCTTCTCCTGTTGGACGCATACTTATATTGGATGTGCTGTTATAGGATATTGCGGTAATTTATTGATGCTATCCATCTATATCTTTATGCTATCGTATATCTATTGTAATTTTGCTGTTTGAACTATGATCTGCCCATTAGGATTTGTAGACTATTATTTTTGTTAAATTTGCACTATGCACCTTATACATTGAAGTTATACATTTACTTTTTCTGGTCTTTTCTACATATATAGGACATTATTCAGCATTATTTTTGAATTTTCCTTTTTTATGTGCACTCTGCTCCTTATTTATCCGTTGATGGACAGCCTCTCTTAGTTACATTGCAGCATCTATGTACTATACTATCTATTTTGTTTCTCGTATCTAAACGCTAATGTAAAGCATTTCATGATACATGTATCCAATCTAGCTTTATGCATCTATTTCTCTAAATAGCGATATCTAGGTTTTTGCCTTTCGCCTTGTCAATTATGTATTGTACTATAGTTGTCATTTTTTATAAATTTACTTGTGTTCATTAATAAAAATTTCTATTTGTATTTTTCTATATTGTCTCTGTTTTCCTTAATTTTTTCGGGTATTTGCCTGTACATGTTAGTTGTCTGCGCCCATCAGACGTGTAGCTTTGTCGCCTCCGTTCAGTGGTCGCGGCTCCTCAGTGACTAATGACTTTGTGTCTCACTGTGATTGTGCATTTGATTGTTGTTGGTGGATCAGCAGCTGATCTGAGTCACCTGATAAGATCATCATTCAAAACAGAACATAAGAAAATGAAATTTAATCACAAAATTAGCAGATTTTGCATTTTCTGCCTTTGGGTTGAGGTTAATGGAGGTTGATGGCGGTCAGGTGTCTTCTCTTTGCCCTCCTGCCTGGCTGCTCCTTCACATCTATAGACATAGCTCCTCCTGTGATTCTCAGGACCGCCTGCAGGGGTCACACTTCTCTTCATATTTCGTCTTTTTCTCTGAATCTGACTCATGTCTGAGTTTTCCTGCTGCTTCTCCTTCACCTTCACCTTAGACTGTTGCACTTGTGTGATTTGGGGGCTGCACGTTTCTTGCACAGTAGTGAAGCGCTGGAGGTTTTTTTTTTTATTTGCTATGGACTCTAGGGATTTCCAGAGCGCACCGCGACAGCACACTGTGTGCCCCAAGATGTCTGCAAACATCGAATATAACAAATATATACTGCATTGCCGCCATATAGAGTACACGGATAAAATGTGGGCCTGTAAAGCACATATATGCCAACTTGTGTGTGCCCACCAGCCATGACAAGGCGAACTTTACACATCAGCACTAACTATTCCGACTTTTATCTCTAAGGTTGAGTGTGAACAGATTTAAAGGCCAGGTAGGATGTAGTATTAATGAAAAGCAGCCTCCGCCTGTGTTCACACACAGCTTTTTATGGTAATTTTGTTGAATTGAGGGCCAGAAATGCCGCTGTCCATCATCGACTGTCTCCATTAAGTTGCCCAATCTCCATTTCACACGTCCGGCTCCCATTAACCCCTGCCCTCCTGAATCATAATGCAGGGTTCCAGCGGGTCATCATGGCGTCCGGGGGCCCGGTGACCCCACGTGGCTGCCATCTTTATCCTGCCGTGATGCCAATGGCTGGGCTTCATAGGAGAACGTCGTTTTTTCTGTATATTGCAATACTATCGCCGTGTCTCATACAAGCGATCAGAAGACCTCAGGTTCCAGTCACTTAAAAATGATGTAACAAAAAGAAAAATACAAAAACATGAAAAAAATATAAAAATTCAAAACTCTCCTATTTCTCAACTTTAATAATAAAGAAAAAAACATTTGATATCACCACATTCACCATTTATTTTATTTTTTTTTATGAATTTCCTTTTTTTTATTTTCTACCAGAAACACTAAATAAAAACCTTTACAAGTTTGACATCTCCGTAGTCATATTGACCTGGAGGATCTGGTTTCCAGATGCGTTTTGCTGCACAATGAGCGCCCTAAAAGTAAAAAAAACAAAAACCTATGCACTTTATGTACATACTGCACAGCTGGCTCCTGTTCACATTTGCTTCATCCCGTTTGGAGGCGATGGGCAGACTTGTTGTTTTTTGGAGCCTAAGTCCTAAACCAGGACAAGGCTGCTGATAAGCCCCATCAGAGCAGTAAGGCTGGCGTGATGTATGTACCCCGCAGCCTCACGGTGCCGTCTGCTCAGGTAAAGGTCGGGGGACTCTTAAAGGCTACAAGGCTGAGGGGGTACAGTGGGGTCCTCTTCACTTCTCCTATGACTCTGGGGTCGGTTGCACCTTCTGACGTTGCGGCGCTGGGCAGGATCGCTCGCTATGTGCAGGTATATTTGGTTCTTCTCTTGTAGCACAGTCCTAGTGAAGACTCCGGCTTCATCTGGTCATGCTGGTATTTCATTATCTGGTCTCGGACCTAAGTGAACTGGTGTAAAATGCGACAAGTAATAAATAACCGACTATGAGCTTGTGCCGTCTTTTCCCGTCCGGACACAAGTGGCCCTGAGCCCCAATGCTGAGCCCCGCTCACTCTCAAAAAGGGGGAAATGCAGCGGAACAAAAAAGTGGAAAGTTTGCCAGAAATCAGGTGAATATATGAGAAAGTCGGCACAATGACATATGACATTCGTCACCACAGGGAAAATGATGGCCGGCAAGAAGCAGATCCTCCCTATGAGCGGCACCGAGGACGCCACACAGACGCCATGGACCGAATCCGGGGGAGTTTGGTTTCCTTTATCATGTTCGTCACATCTGAGCTCTATAAGCCGAGCCTTACACCCAGGGGCTTAGGCTGTGTGCACACTGTGCGTTTTTTATGCATTTTCACAGCATTTTTTCCAGGTGGAAATGGACCAAAAACGCTATGGAATCCTTGTGCAATGGCAATCCTGAAGGGTTGTGCACATGATCAGTGCATTTCCTTTGCGTATTTTTAGTGCGGTTATTTCTGCAGCATGTCAATTCTTTGTGCGTTTCTTCAGCAGTTTTCACCCATTGACTTCTATTGAGTCAGTCAAATCCGCAGCAAAAACGCAGGTATAAAAATGTTTGTGGATTTGCTGAAGTTTTGTTTGCATTTTTACCATCTTTCTATGGTGTTTCCCACGCTGTCATCTGTGTCACAGCGCGGGAAACACCGGCGCAGAGGTTCTTATTGGCGGTAACATTACCGCCGGTAAGATCGTCTGTCAGAGAGCTGCAGGGTCATGCTGTCAGATGTCAGCGTGACACCGCAGCTGTGACTGTGATCCGAAGTGGTGACCTGTGGTAAAAAGCATACCCCAGCAGGTAAGCCGGCGTGGGCTGATGAGACTACTGCTCCCATCGGGCTGCGTCTGCTGTCACTGATAACAGTGACAGCAGGTGCCGCTGATGGGAGATGTAGTATTATCTGCCAGCACCTGTGCTCAGAGTTAAAAAAAAAAAAAAAAAAAAAAAGTAAAATAATTACATACATTTTCAAATAAAAATAAAAAAAACATTATACTCACCTAACACCAAATCCCCGATGACCTCATCTCTTAGAAAAATGTAAAATAATAAACCAACATATACTCACCTGTCCGCCATAGTCCATGTAATTCTGAGTGTCCCACGGTGATCTCACATGTAGAACCCGGCCGGCGATACACTGACGGGGGGTAATCGCTCCCGCAGTGTATCACTCAGCTGCCATGAGAGAGGTCACCAGAGTCCATCAGCTGATCAGTTCCGGTGCTCTCACTTACGGCACCGCTGCGGGAGAACTTTCTCACGTAGCAGTGGTGCCGTAAGGACGATCACCTCCTGTGTCAGTGTATCGACGGCTCTCAAAGTGACTTTAGTCATTAGTGACTGCTCTCAAAGTGATCAGGATGGTCGTGGGACCTTATGAATTATCTTCTCGGAGGACAGGTGAGGAATATTGTGGTTTATTATTTTATTTTTGTTGCAGGAGACGTTGGCTTTGGTGAATTAGGCGTTTGGTGAGTATGGTTTAATTAAGATTATTAAAGGAGTCTGTATCATTATTTCAAATAAAAGATTTTATTCTGGGTCTCTGTGTTTTTATACATTATCACTATGGGGTTAGTAATGGATAGGTGTCTTGTAGACGCTTCTCCATTACTAACCTGTGTGCTTGATGTCACCTGACAATACAAAGGAACCCCACTTGTCACCGCTACAGGGCAAGTCTGAAGAGCGAGGCTAAGTGCCAGAATTGGCGCATCTTAGAGATGCGCCTTTAATGGGGCGGCTGAGAGCTGATGTTTTTAGTCTGGGAGGGGGCCAATATACATGGCCCCTTCTTAGACTATTAATATCAGCTCGCAGCTGTCTGCCTAGCCTTTGCTGGTTAGATTTTATAGGGGGACCGTATGTCAATTTTTTCAGCTGTGAGCTGATGTTAATAGCCTGGGAACCTTTATGGCTATTGGCTCCTTCCCAGGCTATAACCATCTGACCCCAGCCATCGGCTTTCCCTCTGCTGGTTATGAAAATTACTCGGGAGCCCACCCAATTTTTTTTTTTTTAAATTTTTTTTCTTTAAAATTAACAATTTCTGTTTGGTTACATCCTATGTAGGTTTGTTCTGTTAACACTCCTACATGGGCTGGTGACATTGAGTGTGTGTTTGTGTTTACTTATCGGCTTAGTAATAAGGGTGTCTGGCTGATACTTTTTCATTAATAAGCCTAGAGCTAGGTGTCAATGACAGCTGCTGACACCAAGCCCTAATCCCATTATCCTGATTCCACTGCATCAGCATGAAAAAGATGGTGTTGTACCAAGAAATTACATCACAAAACTTTTTTTTAAAATATCTTTGTTTAGCTCAAAAAAGCCTCCATTGCTGTACAAAAATGCATGCAAAAAATGCATACAAAAATGCGCATTTTTGCCGCAGCAGAAATTTCTGCAAGCAAATAGTCAACGTGCGCACATATCCTTACAATCCACCCTGGCCTTGTCCTTCTCACACAGCTGATGAGCTCGTTACAGTGTATCGGTGCAGACAATATAGGAAGGCAGCTGATCTGCAGCAGCTCATGTGAGAGTCTGCTGCTGTCACCCCACGAGCTGATATAACTAGTGACAGATTGTGCCCGCTGACAGGAGGAGGGACTGAGGGAACGTCCAGGAGGTGAGTCAGTGACGTCCCCGCTGTACAGGACGGGTGCTAGGAATAGCTCAGTCCGCAGCTACACTGTAATTATTTCTACAGACGCGTCCAGAACCCGCGTGACCTCCAGACTTACTCGTGAGCTTCGTTTCCGCAGAATAATTATCACGTTGTGTATCTTTCACTTCTGTGAGAGCGTCTGCTCTCTGGAGTCAGCCGGGTGTAGTGACATTACTGCTGGAGTTATACAGACGTGCTGTGGGTGGCTGATAACTGCGAAAAGTAGCAAAAGCAAATACAATGCAACAGTTAAATAACAATCTAAGCTCTGCTACATCGGTGAGGATTTCTACCACATTAATAGGATGCATCATGAACGTGTGAATAGTGGGGCCCCGCCTCATCAGAGTAGAGGGTCCCATGCCCCCATTTGTTGTGCCGCAACCCATGTTTGGATCCGCTACATTGTAGTCAATGGCAATTCTTCCTGCTGCACCGTTATCTCCCCATATTGGGGATCGTCCAGGACCAGATCTGGTGACACAGTGGATTTATGAAAAATATTTAGACTTGAGAGTCCTCAGTGGTTGATACCTTTTAATGGATAACTGAAAAGATGGTAACAAATTGCAGCTTTCGAGACTACTCAGGTCTCTTCATCAGGCGAAGACTAATACAACATCTGAAGAATCACATATTTATACACAAGAGGACACAGGAATAATGCAATAGGATAGGACAAGTGACGTGAATCACATATTTATACATATATATATAATATACATATTTTTATTTATCTACTGGCTAACACGGTACAAAGATATACATCTTTACTGTATCAAAGTGGATTTATGGTGTTTTTTATGTATTGGAGGGATCTCGATGCATCTGTTACAGGTCTGGGATAGTAACTCCTCACATTCACCCACATGCAGCGGTGACATTAAGCAGTCTGGGTTCTGGGATATTACGTAGCTGAGTTAAATGTGTGATATTTTTCTCCTGCAGAACAAGTTGGTCAGAACATCCTGGAAAATCTGAGCCAAGACCGTGAGAAGATCCAGCGAGCGCGAGACCGGGTGAGCGGCCATTGCTGAACTGTTCTCATCGGCTGTGTCGGTGTATACCAGAGAAATTGATGATTCTTCCCCGTGAAAGATTCATCACATCTTCTAGAATTTTATGTTTCTTTTCCTCACCATTTTAAGGTCTCCACTTGCTGTCACTGATTATTTTACATTCCGACACTGAAAACCTTGGGGTTGTGCAGAAGTTACATCCACATCTGTTTGCATTGTCCAGATTTGTCAGCGTCTCCCTGATCGGTCAGCCTCTCCCTGATCGGTCAGCCTCTCCCTGATCGGTCAGCATCTCCCTGATCAGTCAGCCTCTCCCTGATCGGTCAGCCTCTCCCTGATCGGTCAGCCTCTCCCTGATCGGTCAGCCTCTCCCTGATCGGTCAGCCTCTCCTGATCGGTCAGCCTCTCCTGATCGGTCAGCCTCTCCTGATCGGTCAGCCTCTCTCTGATCGGTCAGCCTCTCCCTGATCGGTCAGCCTCTCCCTGATCGGTCAGCCTGTCCTGATCGGTCAGCCTGGCCCTGATCGGTCAGCCTCTCCCTGATCGGTCAGCCTGTCCCTGATCGGTCAGCCTGTCCCTGATCGGTCAGCCTCTCCCTGATCGGTCAGCCTCTCCCTGATCGGTCAGCCTCTCCCTGATCGGTCAGCCTCTCCCTGATCGGTCAGCCTCTCCCTGATCGGTCAGCCTGTCTCTGATCGGTCAGCCTGTCCCTGATCGGTCAGCCTGTCCTGATCGGTCAGCCTCTCCCTGATCGGTCAGCCTGTCCCTGATCGGTCAGCCTGTCCCTGATCGGTCAGCCTGTCCCTGATCGGTCAGCCTGTCCCTGATCGGTCAGCCTGTCCCTGATCGGTCAGCCTGTCCCTGATCGGTCAGCCTCTCCCTGATCAGTCAGCGTCCTCAGATGTAGAAAGGGGTGAAATTGTTGCCTTTGCCATTATTCATTGGACGTTTTCTTCTTTCACCCTCAGCTACGAGAGACGGATACGAACCTGGGGAAGAGCTCCAGAATCCTGACTGGGATGTTACGAAGGTAAGAGAGGTAGGAGCATGTTTTATTCCTCCGTGCACCGCAGCTCCTACCTGCGGTCTGTACAGCACCAGCGTATGCCGCAGCGCCGTACACAGATGGGAGTGACAGCAATCTCCTACACAACCGATCACTCCCATCATCTGCCCTCGAGATCTTACAACTTTGTCTCCAACATTGTCTACAGATTGTATCACTCCCATCATCTCTGTCCACAAGCTCACGATGTATTCTCCCACGTCCTCGGTAAATCTTCCCATGAAGGGGTTAATGTCCCCGGCAGCCCCCCAGCTCTGGGGCCCCGGGACGGGCTGATTAAGAGTAATATGTAAGTGACACTATCTAAATGTGGAATCCAGGAGGGAGAGGCGCAGCAATGGCAATGGATGCTCCGGAGCGTGCAGACAATCAGGCCGGGAGGGCGGCCGGTGCCCCGCCAGCCGTGTCCATACTGTCAGCTCTCATTAAAGGAGCCTCTCGCTTCACGTCGGAAAATCATTCATCATTTTTAGGGGCAAAATAACCACAAACCGTTATTTAAATAATATCATATTAATGTTAAAGTTCACTTGTCACTTAGCGCCGCCGATTAATCAGACGTAACATTTACCGGCCTCGCTTTATCCACCGCGATCAGGGCTGCGAGCCGAGCGCCTGAAATAAGGATTTATGGCTTTATTTGTCCCTCTGCGTGCACCTGATCTTTCTGCTTGATGTCCCCCACCTTACCTTCCGAAGACCCCGTTACGTGGTGTTTGTACAATAACACTCGCGACTCCCGAGGTACGAGGCACCGCGTAACGTATAGGAACTTCTCTATAGGGATTTTTGGGGGGCATTTGCAGCCCGTTGCCTAAATAATCACACCCTCAGTCTTTAGTTGACTGCTGTGGTCATTTCTTCTTTGACACCGTCATGTAGATCTTGGGTCCGGCAATCCACAGACATCACTGGTGGGATCCTACCAAAAACAGGTTTCTTTAAAGGGTCTCTGCTCCATCCGTATGGAAATTGTGTCATGGAAAGTTCTGAAAGTTTCTCATTTCCTTACTATTTCAATATCTGACTTGCTGCTTGCTGTCAGTGAATGTCTGCATGTACTGTTCACTAGCAGGATGTCCGAGCTCTTACTGAACTGAACACTTCTCGATCAGAAGACCGGAAATAAGGAAACCCCATATATAAAGTTATGTTACGGAAACCTTACACTGTAACTAGCTGTCGCCCTCCCGGCTCGCCCATATACCCCCAAACACATTAGATGGAAGTCCGCCAGACCCATCGACATCAGCGGGAAAGGACGGCAGGCTATTTTGAGTGGGAGAGAGAAGGATCTGGGGTTGGAATTTCAGTGCTCGAATCTTTTATTTTTAGGGGGTCCCGGACAGAGCAGATTGACAGCTGTCTTTTCTATATGGCCAGTGCCGTCTTGTGCGAGGATCCTATGTTCACGACAGTCGCATCGAAATCGGGGGGGTTTGGCCGACATCGATGTATAGAGAATAGGGAATGATATAAAATAAAGACATAACCAGTGTGGCCCCGTTGGATCCCCTCTTCTCTAGCGCCAATCCTGGTCACATTTCTGATCACTGCCGGACTTCCAGAGTCCAGTGGGCAGCGTCACTGGTGGAGAATCCAGTGGGTAAATAATGAATAGTTCATTATTTTATAGCATGTTCCACCTTTCTGCGTTGTGGGTAACGTTGTGTAGAGCCCCTTTAAGGGCACTCTTCCTTTGGATGCCAAGATCACGACTTTGTGGGTACCCATTGGATTATATGGATTTTTATGGGCAAGTACAAGTTGCCATGTGACCGAGCCCCACCACAAACTGCAGTAAAGGGAGACTCCGTCCACTGTGGTTCTCGGGGACTAATCAGTAGGAGACATTACATATATCATTGAAGAACCAGGATTGTTATAATGTGCATGAATGGCTGTACCGCGGTTATGATCTTGGTTCTGGACATTGTGAATGATGAGTGAAAGCTCAAAAAACCAGTGAATTCTGGGTCTGATATAATGTTCCACTAAGAAAGCAAAAATGCATCAAACCCTGTATCTCTCTATTATAAATAGGGCCTGTTTTAGATAGTGGGGCCCTAAACTAAAGTTGAAAGTGGGGCCCCATATGCTGAGAGTGCTCCATCACACATGTAGGTTGCACGGTTCATGTTCAGATCATTAAACAAGTGCGATCAGCTGTACTGAAGGTTGTCACCTCCTGTTTACTTACACATATATATACTCAGAGCACATATACATACACACGTATACACAGAGCACATATACATATGTATACACAGAGCACATACTCACCACATACACACGTATACACAGAGCACATAAACACAGAGCACATACTCACCACATACACACGTATACACAGAGCACATAAACACAGAGCACATACTCACATATGTATACACAGAGCACATACTCACCACATACACACGTATACACAGAGCACATACACACATATGTATACACAGAGCACATACTCACCACATACACACGTATACACAGAGCACATAAACACAGAGCACATACTCACATATGTATACACAGAGCACATACTCACCACATACACACGTATACACAGAGCACATACACACATATGTATACACAGAGCACATACACACATATACACAGCACATGCATATGTATACACAGAGCACATACTCACCACATACACACGTATACACAGAGCACATACACACATATGTGTACACAGAGCACATACACATATGTGTACACAGAGCACATACACATATGTGTACACAGAGCACATACTCACCACATACACACATATGTATACACAGAGCACATACACACATATGTATACACAGAGCACATACCATATACACACGTATACACAGAGCACATACACAGTGGCTTGCAAAAGTATTCCCACCTTGGTTTTTGCTTATTTTGTTACTATACTACCTGTGTTAATATATTTTTGTAATCCGATTTGTGTTAGACCCATCAGGACTAAATAGTGTAAGTTGGTCAAGTGAAGTGATAAAAATATAGGCATAAATGAACTTTAAGGTATCAAATAACTAAAATTGGCATGTGTATATGTATTCACCACTTTTGCTATGAAGCCCCTAAAAATTTCAGGTGCAAGCAGTTACCTTAATAAGTCCCATGCTTAGTGACAGGACGCCCCCTGTGTGCAATCTAAGTGTCACATGTCTGTCAGTATATACGCTTTACCTTAGCAAGCCAGTCCTACTCTACGTTTTTTATTTGCTGTGCCATTACGGCCTCCCAAATATATTAAAAGCAAGACTGCAAAAACAATGCAAAACTACCTGAAGCGTTTCCAAATCACTCCCATGGCGCCAGAAATGTCCATCTCCGGACCTGGTCGGCCTTTACTTGCGCTTGACTGACTGGCACCATGGGAGTGATTCACCAACGCTTCAGGTACTTTTGCATTTTTTTGCAGTCTTGCTTTTAATATATTTAGGAGGCCGTAATGGCACAGCGAATATAGAAAACGTAGAGTAGGACTGCCCCATATGAGAATGCCTTGTCGTGGCGGGGGGGCTCAAAGAATTAATCAATTATTTGCCAAATGTCTTATTTTTAAAAACAGTTAGAAACCAATATGTGCATATGCACTTTATGTATCGTATGCTGACCATAGGCAGCGCTGGCTTCTCCCCTTTTTTACTCAGTATTATAGTAGTTATATTCTTGTACATAGGGGCAGTATTATATAGTAGTTATATTCTTGTACATAGGGGCAGTATTATAGTAGTTATATTCTTGGACATTGGGGCAGTATTATAGTAGTTATATTCTTATACATAGGGGCAGTATTATAGTAGTTATATTCTTGTACATTGGGGCAAGTATTATAGTAGTTATATTCTTGTACATAGAGGCAGTATTATAGTAGTTATATTCTTGTACATGGGGCAATATTATAGTAGTTATATTCTTGTACATAGGAGCAGTATTATAGTAGTTATATTCTTGTACATTGGGGCAGTATTATAGTAGTTATATTCTTGTACATAGGAGCAGTATTATAGTAGTTATATTCTTGTACATAGGAGCAGTATTATAGTAGTTATATTCTTGTACATTGGGGCAGTATTATAGTAATATTCTTGTACATAGGAGCAGTATTATAGTAGTTATATTCTTGTATATAGGGGCAATATTATAGTAGTTATATTTTGTACATAGGAGCAGTATTATAGTAGTTATATTCTTGTACATAGGAGCAGTATTATAGTAGTTATATTCTTGTACATTGGGGCAGTATTATAGTAGTTATATTCTTGTACATTGGGGCAGTATTATAGTAGTTATATTCTTGTACATAGGAGCAGTATTATAGTAGTTATATTCTTGTACATAGGAGCAGTATTATAGTAGTTATATTCTTGTACATAGGAGCAGTATTATAGTAGTTATATTCTTGTACATTGGGGCAGTATTATAGTAGTTATATTCTTGTACATTGGGGCAGTATTATAGTAGTTATATTCTTGTACATAGGAGCAGTATTATAGTAGTTATATTCTTGTACATAGAGGCAGTATTATAGTAGTTATATTCTTGTACATTGGGGCAGTATTATAGTAGTTATATTCTTGTACATAGGAGCAGTATTATAGTAGTTATATTCTTGTACATAGGGGCAGTATTATAGTAGTTATATTCTTGTACATAGGAGCAGTATTATAGTAGTTATATTCTTGTACATAGGAGCAGTATTATAATAGTTATATTCTTGTACATAGAGGCAGTATTATAGTAGTTATATTCTTGTACATAGGGCAGTATTATAGTAGTTATATTCTTGTACATTGGGGCAGTATTATAGTAGTTATATTCTTGTACATAGAGGCAGTATTATAGTAGTTATATTCTTGTACATAGGGCAGTATTATAGTAGTTATATTCTTGTACATAGGGGCAATATTATAGTAGTTATATTCTTGTACATAGGGGCAGTATTATAGTAGTTATATTCTTGTACATAGGAGCAGTATTATAGTAGTTATATTCTTGTACATAGGGGCAATATTATAGTAGTTATATTCTTGTACATAGGGGCAGTATTATAGTAGTTATATTCTTGTACATAGGAGCAGTATTATAGTAGTTATATTCTTGTACATAGGGGCAGTATTATAGTAGTTATATTCTTGTACATAGGAGCAGTATTATAGTAGTTATATTCTTGTACATAGGGGCATATTATAGTAGTTATATTCTTGTACATAGGGGCAGTATTATAGTAGTTATATTCTTGTACATAGGAGCAGTATTATAGTAGTTATATTCTTGTACATAGGGGCAGTATTATAGTAGTTATATTCTTGTACATAGGAGCAGTATTATAGTAGTTATATTGTTGTACATAGGGGCAGTATTATAGTAGTTATATTCTTGTACATAGGAGCAGTATTATAGTAGTTATATTCTTGTACATAGGGGCAGTATTATAGTAGTTATATTCTTGTACATAGGAGCAGTATTATAGTAGTTATATTCTTGTACATAGGAGCAGTATTATAGTAGTTATATTCTTGTACATAGGAGCAGTATTATAGTAGTTATATTGTTGTACATAGGGGGCAGTATTATAGTAGTTATATTCTTGTACATAGGAGCAGTATTATAGTAGTTATATTCTTGTACATAGGGGCAGTATTATAGTAGTTATATTCTTGTACATAGGAGCAGTATTATAGTAGTTATATTGTTGTACATAGGGGGCAGTATTATAGTAGTTATATTCTTGTACATAGGAGCAGTATTATAGTAGTTATATTCTTGTATATAGGGGCAGTATTATAGTAGTTATATTGTTGTACATAGGGGGCAGTTATATAGTAGTTATATTGTTGTACATAGGGGCAGTAGTATAGTAGTTATATTCTTGTACATAGGAGCAGTAGTATAGTAGTTATATTCTTGTACATAGGGGCAGTAGTATAGTAGTTATATTCTTGTACATAGGAGCAGTATTATAGTAGTTATATTCTTGTACATAGGAGCAGTATTATAGTAGTTATATTCTTGTACATAGGAGCAGTATTATAGTAGTTATATTCTTGTACATAGGAGCAGTATTATAGTAGTTATATTCTTGTATATAGGGAGCAGTATTATAGTAGTTATATTCTTGTATATAGGGGCAGTATTATAGTAGTTATATTCTTGTATATAGGGGCAGTATTATAGTAGTTATATTCTTGTACATAGGGGCAGTATTATAGTAGTTATATTCTTGTATATAGGGGCAGTATTATAGTAGTTATATTCTTGTACATAGGGGCAGTATTATAGTAGTTATATTCTTGTACATAGGGGCAGTAGTATAGTAGTTATATTCTTGTACATAGGGGCAGTATTATAGTAGTTATATTTTGTACATAGGGGCAATTTTTATTGTAAAAACCAAACAAATAGCAGTAGTATAGTAGTTATATTCTTGTACATAGGAGCAGTATTATAGTAGTTATATTCTTGTACATAGGGGCAGTAGTATAGTAGTTATATTCTTGTACATAGGGCAGTAGTATAGTAGTTATATTCTTGTACATAGGAGCAGTATTATAGTAGTTATATTCTTCTACATAGGAGCAGTATTATAGTAGTTATATTCTTGTACATAGGAGCAGTATTATAGTAGTTATATTCTTGTACATAGGGGCAGTATTATAGTAGTTATATTCTTGTATATAGGGGCAGTATTATAGTAGTTATATTCTTGTACATAGGGGCAGTATTATAGTAGTTATATTCTTGTACATAGGGGCAGTAGTATAGTAGTTATATTCTTGTACATAGGGGCAGTATTATAGTAGTTATATTCTTGTACATAGGAGCAGTATTATAGTAGTTATATTCTTGTATATAGGGGCAGTATTATAGTAGTTATATTCTTGTACATAGGGGCAGTATTATAGTAGTTATATTCTTGTACATAGGAGCAGTAGTATAGTAGTTATATTCTTGTACATAGGGGCAGTAGTATAGTAGTTATATTCTTGTACATAGGAGCAGTATTATATAAATATTCACTTTCTGACACATTAGTGTATTTCCTGGACTTATAATTATGTGTGTCCTGTATATTTTATGATTAATGCTCGTTTTCTTGGTCCTTTTCTCTAGTACCCGGTGTCCTGTCTTGATAGTGAACCCCTTTATACCTTTAGACATGAACGTTTTTGTCTCGTCCTATGTTCCTTTGCTTTTTCATTTAGCTTTTCTTTTGTTTGTGTATTTTAACAAAACCTGGAGAAACCTTTTTCTTTTCCAGTTTCTCTGACAACACAAATCTGGGTGTTTTTTTTTTTTCTTCCTAAAAGCTTTTTTAGTCTTTTGGGAAGTGGAGTGCGGGCATAAAAACCCAAGCAACAACGGCCAGCGCTGCGCCCCGAACCTCCGCTCTTCATATCAATCCAAATCACAGCAGCACAAGAGCAGCTACAATAGGTTCTTTCATGGGGGAGGTCAGCCTGGGGGTATCGTACCGCTCGGCACTGAAAGGGTTACTCCATGCCTCTGAATGGGTTAATATGACAAGAGCCCACAAACCAGGGCTGATCTGTGTTGTGGTAATAGATACTTCACCGCACAACAACCCAATCTCAGCGGTTTAAGATTTCATGAAAACAAGATAATTAAGTCAGCCCACAATCAAGCATCAGACGGGGTCCGGGGTCCGGGCGGCTGTGACTGCAGGAATCTTAGTGAGCCCCGCGCCTCTCCCATCCATCCTCTCCAGGAACTTTACATGTAGTTTATTAGGAAAGCGCTGATGCTACACAATAGACAAACATCTGGAACGGTGAAATCCATTGTCAGTCCGGTTCTCGGGGGAGGAGAGTTTGCCGCCCGATTATTGCAGAAGAATTCTTTTTATTAACTTCTAAATCTGTGAAAACTTCTAAAACTGACGAGATCTGGAGGCCACAAAATCCAGACGGGCAACGCCGGGGACGAGATGTAGACCACGGATGGTTAGAGGAAGCGCGTAGAGAGGATTGCATCCTAAAATAAAAAAATCCCAAGTAACATTTCTGTATCTGTTCATAGGGACCTTTTATCTCTCTTCCTGGGAAAGCTGGGTTCCCATTCAGCCCTAGACGTCTGCAGCAATTTACAGTGCTATAGAAGACCGCGAGGGTTTTATAATCCTGTTCACATGTAGCGTGAAAAATGCGCACGAAAATTAGCATCAGTTGCTGATCTCAGAGGTCCAGTCTGTTCACTTTTCTACAAATTTTCACGGCAGATTTGACACTTTTTAAGGATGTATTCACTGCTGCATTGGTGAATCTGCTGCATCGTGTCCATCGAAGCAAATAGCGCAGTGTGTATAAACCTGAGAGACCCCGTTATCAGGTATCGGGTCTGACCCGTCAGAATTCTTAGCAGGAGTGTGAGCCCAGCCTAATGGGTGCAACGTGCGGCAGAATCCGCCTGGAACACAGGCTTATTTTGTGGCAGATTTCAGCTGTAACATGGACATTTTCACGTTACCTTTTCTGCTCCAGGATCCACCCCAGATTCTCCCTTGAGCACTTTCTATTGATTTGTTATAGGGACGATGCTTCTGTAGTTCACATTGTGCTGCCCTTTTTTAGCATTTCCCTTTAAATTAAATAAGGAGCATATTCATAGTGGGTTTTTAATGTAGATTTTGGAACAGAATCCACTTCAAAAAAGTCTTTAAAAACCCCATTTGAATAAATGTGTTCCCACATGTGACAACCTTACATTGTTTTCTGCAGTTTTCTTAAACGTGAGATCACAATCTGCTCTGATTATTGCTTTTTCAAATTTTTTTTTATATACAGTTGTGCTAAAAAGTTTACATACCCCGGCAGAATTTTTGCTTTCTTGGCCTTTTTTGAGAGAATATGAATGATAACAACAAACTTTTCCTCCTCTCATGGTTAGTGGTCGGGTGAAGCCATTTATTGTCACTATTGTTTTCTCTTTTTCAATCATAATGACAACCCAAACCATGATGATGATGATGCAGTTTCCTATTTTCCTTGATCATTTCTATTTTAGGGGAATTTCCTTTTTTTGGGCCTCAGCTGCATCTTTCGGATATTTAGGACAAGGCCCCTCGTCTTGGTTTTTTGGGGGATTAATGATCTTGTCTGTCATCACAATGGGCTGGTGCACTTCTCCGCTTTACTGGTGGGTGGTGGTGCAGTGGTGAGAGGGCGACCATTCCCTCCAGTTCACAGTTGGGAAAGTTGAGTGTTTACTGTGCAGATGATGAATGAGACAGACGAGAAACAATCCCAGAATCCTCACAAGCTCTTCACATGCGGGGACTGCTCGGCCCACCATAAGTGTGCCCTAATTAGTGCATCAGGATTGTTTGTGTTCCCAGCTATGGCAACGATATTCTGTGCCACAGGATAGTTCATCTTCCACATGATTTATCATCCATCTATGAAGTTATTGCAGCTCAGAGGAACTTAAAGCTGTCGTCATACTGAGGGTTCTGAAGTCTGGAAGAGGACAAAGGATTTGTGAGGAGGAGAACAGGGGAAACTCGTGAGGGACAAAGGGGTCTAGAGTAGCAGGACAGAGGGGTTTGGAAAGGACTAAGTGGTCTGGAGGAGACCAGAGGAATCTGAAGGAGGAGGACAGATGGGTCTGGAGATGACTGAGAGGTCTGGAGGAGAACAGGAGAAACAAGAGGAGCACAGATGGGTCTGGAGAGGACAGAGGTCTGGAGGAGGAGAGCAGAGGAATCTGAAGAAGACAGATGGGTCTGGAGAGGACAGAGAGGTCTGGAGGAGGAGAGCAGAGGAATCTGAAGAAGGAGGACAGATGGGTCAGGAGATGACTGAGAGGTCTGGAGGAGAACATGAGAAACTAGAGGAGCACGACAGATGGGTCTGGAGAGGACAGAGGTCTGGAGGAGGAGAACAGATGGGTCTGGAGAGGACAGAGAGGTCTGGAGGAGAACAGGAGAAACTAGAGGAGCACGACAGATAGTTCTGGAGGAGAACAGAGCAATCTGGAGGAGGAAGACAGGGATCTGGAGAGGGCTGAGATATCTGAAGGAGGACAGAGGGGTCTGGAGAGGACTGAAATGTCTGGAGGAAGACAGGAATCTGGAGAAAGGAACAGAAGGGCAGGAGAAGGACAGAAGAATCTGAAAGAGGAGAACAGAGGGGTTTAGCGAGATTAAAAGGGTCTGTATCCATGTTATGAGGATGATACGTTGCTTACATTGGGGAAAAGAAGTATTTGATATACTACAGATTTTGCAGGTTCTCACACTTACAAATAATGGATAGGTCTGTAATTGTTATCGTAGGTCACTTCACCTGTGAGAGACAAAATCTAAAAATAAAATCCAGAAAATCACATTGTATGATTCTTTCATAATTAAGTTGCATTTTATTGCATGTATTAAGCATTTGATCACCTACCAACCAGCAAGAATTCTGGCTCTCACAGACCTGTTAGTTTTTCTTTAAGAAAGCTAGCACATATCCACCATTGACCATCTGGATGATCCAGAGGAGGCATTGGAGAAGGTCATGTGGTCAGATGAGACCAAAATAGAACATTTTGGTATCAAATCCACACTCCGTGTTTGGAGGAAGAAGAGCGATGAATACAACCCCAAGAACACCGTCCCAACAGTGAAGCATGGTGGGGGAAGCATCATACTTTTGGAGGTGCTTTTCTGCAAAGGGGACAGGACGACTGAGCCATTTTGGAGGGAGGGTGGATGGGGTCATGTCTCGCAAGAGTCTGGCCAACAACGTCCTTCCCTCACTAAGAGCATTGGAGATGAGTCGTGGTTGGGTCTTCCAGCATGACAATGACCTGAAACACAAAGCCAGGGCAGCTAAGGAGCGGCTCCGTAAGAATCATTTCCCGGTCCTGGAGTGGCCTAGCCAGACTCCAGACCCGAACCCAATAGAAAATCTTTGGAGGAGCTGAAACTCAATGTTGCCCAGCGACAGCTCCGAAACCGGAAAGATCTGGAGAAGATCTGTATGGAGGAGGGGGCCAAAATCCCTGCGGCAGTGTGTGCAAACCCGGTCAAGAACTACAGGACACGTCTGACCTCTGTAACTGCAAACAAAGGTTTCTGGACCAAATATTAAGTTCTGTTTTTCTATTGTATCAAATACTTATTTCATGCAACAAAATGCAAATTAATTATGTAAAAATCCTACAATGTGATTTTTTTGTTTTTTATTCTTAGATTCTGTCTCTCACAGGTGAAGTGACCTACGATAAAAATTACAGATCTCCCCATTCTTTGTAGGTGGGAAAACGTGCAAAACCGGCAGATTATCAAATACTTATTGTCCCCACTGCATGTTGCTTCCCTATAAGTTTGCGTTGGTCAGAGCTGCTATATGGGGGAGTGAGCCATATAATGACCGGTGTGTTTTCTCCTTGCTCTAGAGCCGGTTATTACTGCTCTGTGCTGAAGTTATAATATACTGTCTGCAGTCCTATGTAACACCAGGGGATATATATGCAGTATAGGGGTCTCCCTCCGTCTTGGAGGGGCTTTGTAGCTTGTACAGCGTCGGACAATGCCCCCAGCTGAGGCTTTTAACCCCTCATCTTCCTGGCGCCTTTGTATCTTGGTTCACCTGTTTCCACTTCACTGTCGTGAGACGCAGTGCAGCGCATGTGTCCATTGATGTGGATGAAGTCGTCTCGGGGTATCCACATGGCACTTGCTGGTGGGTTTATTGTTTTTGTGCGGTGCCCTTGAGGTGCAGGTGGTCGATCGACATCCTTGACACAAAGATCTAAAGTCACCAGCGCTTAGAGAGGGTCTCTAAAAGAAACAAGGCAACAAGGCCAGTATTATCTGCTCAGACAAGACAGAGTTATGGGCACCCGGTACCAAGAGCACAGATCGGCACGCACAGAGCCGAGGCGCCTCTCCGGGGGGCGAGTAGCACCCATCTCCTCTGGTACAACGACTCGTACAGTCAGAAATACATCCCTGTATGAAAGAGCTTCTTATCAGATGGGCACAGATGGCCCATGGTGCCCAGGACACGGATATATTGTGTCTTACACAGAAAGCCCCCGATACTCGGGGAAGTGGGAACATCAGTGAGGCACGAGACTCTGTCCTCCTCATCAGCTTTAAGTCTGTGCCTGGCTCAGGTATGAGACATGCGACCTGCACAGGGCAATGTCTGCCTCATCAGCTATATGTCCGTGCCCGAATCAGGTATCCGATACATGACCTGCGCGGGGCAATGTCTGCCTCATCAGCTATATGTCCGTGCCCGAATCAGGTATCCGATACATGACCTGCACGGGGCAATGTCTTCCTCCTCAGCTATATGTCCGTGCCCGAATCAGGTATCTGATACATGACCTGCGCGGGGCAATGTCTACCTCATCAGCTATATGTCCGTGCCCGAATCAGGTATCCGATACATGACCTGCGCGGGGCAATGTCTGCCTCATCAGCTATATGTCCGTGCCCGAATCAGGTATCCGATACATGACCTGCGCGGGGCAATGTCTGCCTCATCAGCTATATGTCCGTGCCCGAATCAGGTATCCGATACATGACCTGCACAGGGCAATGTCTGCCTCATCAGCTATATGTCCGTGCCCGAATCAGGTATCCGATACATGACCTGAGCGGGGCAATGTCTGCCTCATCAGCTATATGTCCGTGCCCGAATCAGGTATCCGATACATGACCTGCACGGGGCAATGTCTTCCTCCTCAGCTATATGTCTGTGCCCGAATCAGGTATCTGATACATGACCTGCGGGGGCAATGTCTACCTCATCAGCTATATGTCCGTGCCCGAATCAGGTATCCGATACATGACCTGCACGGGGCTCCGTCTGCCTCATCAGCTATATGTCCGTGCCCAAATCAGGTATCCGATACATGACCTGCACAGGGCAATGTCTGCCTCATCAGCTATATGTCCGTGCCTGAATCAGGTATCCGATACATGACCTGCATGGGCAATGTCTGCCTCATCAGCTATATGTCCGTGCCTGAATCAGGTATCCGATACACGACCTGCACGGGGCAATGTCTACCTCATCAGCTATATGTCCGTGCCTGGCTCAGGTATCAGGCATGCGACCTGCACAGGGCAATGTCTGCCTCATCAGCTATATGTCCGTGCCTGGCTCAGGTATCAGGCATGCGACCTGCACAGGGCAATGTCTGCCTCATCAGCTATATGTCCGTGCAGATTCGGCCTTTGAGTACATGGTGACCCCTGAGTACATAGTGACGCCTGGTCGCAGAAGCCAGCCCCTGAATAAATGGTGACTCATGGGTATAGAAACGGCCCCTTAGTATATGGTGAACCCTGGGTAAGGAGTCGGTTCCTAGTTACACGGTGACCCCTGATTGCAGGAGCCGGCCCCTGGTTACACGGTGACCCCTGGGTGCAGGAGCCGGCCCCTGGTTACACGGTGACCCCTGGGTGCAGGAGCTGGCCCCTGGTTACACGGTGACCCCTGGGTACAGGAGCCGGCCCCTGGTTACACGGTGACCCCTGGGTACAGGAGCCGGCCCCTGGTTACACGGTGACCCCTGGGTACAGGAGCCGGCCCCTGGTTACACGGTGACCCCTGGGTACAGGAGCTGGCCCCTGGTTACACGGTGACCCCTGGGTACAGGAGTCGGCCCCTGGTTACACGGTGACCCCTGGGTACAGGAGCTGGCCCCTGGTTACACGGTGACCCCTGGGTACAGGAGCCGGCCCCTGGTTACACGGTGACCCCTGGGTACAGGAGCCGGCCCCTGGTTACACGGTGACCCCTGGGTACATAGCCGGCCCCTGGTTACACGATGACCCCTGGGTACAGGATCCGGCCCCTGGTTACACGGTGACCCCTGGGTGCAGGAGCCGGCCCCTGGTTACACGGTGACCCCTGGGTGCAGGAGCCGGCCCCTGGTTACACGGTGACCCCTGGGTACAGGAGCCGGCCCCTGGTTACACGGTGACCCCTGGGTGCAGGAGCCGGCCCCTGGTTACACGGTGACCCCTGGGTACAGGAGCCGGCCCCTGGTTACACGGTGACCCCTGGGTACAGGAGCCGGCCCCTGGTTACACGGTGACCCCTGGGTACAGGAGCTGGCCCCTGGTTACACGGTGACCCCTGGGTACAGGAGTCGGCCCCTGGTTACACGGTGACCCCTGGGTACAGGAGCTGGCCCCTGGTTACACGGTGACCCCTGGGTCAGGAGCCGGCCCCTGGTTACACGGTGACCTGGGTACACGTGGGACCCTGGTCAGGAGCCGGCCCCTGGTTACACGGTGACCCCTGGGTGCAGGAGCCGGCCCCTGGTTACACGGTGACCCTGGTGTACACGGTACCCCTGGGTACAGGAGCCGGCCCCTGGTTACACGGTGACCCCTGGGTAGCAGGAGCCGGCCCCTGGTTACACGGTGACCCCTGGGTGCAGGAGCCGGCCCCTGGTTACACGGTGACCCCTGGGTGCAGGAGCCGGCCCCTGGTTACACGGTGACCCCTGGGTGCAGGAGCCGGCCCCTGGTTACACGGTGACCCCTGGGTACAGGAGCCGGCCCCTGGTTACACGGTGACCCCTGGGTGCAGGAGCCGGCCCCTGGTTACACGGTGACCCCTGGGTACAGGAGCCGGCCCCTGGTTACACGGTGACCCCTGGGTACAGGAGCCGGCCCCTGGTTACACGTGACCCCTGGGTGCAGGAGCCGGCCCCTGGTTACACGGTGACCCCTGGGTACAGGAGCCGGCCCCTGGTTACACGGTGACCCCTGGGTACAGGAGCCGGCCCCTGGTTAGCACGTGACCCCTGGTGCAGAGCCGGCCCCTGGTTACACGGTGACCCCTGGGTACAGGAGCCGGCCCCTGGTTACACGGTGACCCCTGGGTACAGGAGCCGGCCCCTGGTTACACGGTGACGCCCTGGTTACACGGTGACCCCTGGGTGCAGGAGCCGGCCCCTGGTTACACGGTGACCCCTGGGTACAGGAGCCGGCCCCTGGTTACACGGTGACCCCTGGTTACACGGTGACCCCTGGGTGCAGGAGCCGGCCCCTGGTTACACGGTGACCCCTGGGTGCAGGAGCCGGCCCACTGGTACACGGTGACCCCTGGGTGCAGGAGCCGGCCCCTGGTTACACGGTGACCCCTGGGTGACAGGAGCCGGCC
The DNA here is from genome assembly GCA_033576555.1 of Oophaga sylvatica. NCBI lineage: Eukaryota > Metazoa > Chordata > Amphibia > Anura > Dendrobatidae > Oophaga > Oophaga sylvatica. The sequence continues at coordinate 598,827,678 of JARQOD010000003.1, forward strand.
CCTGGTTACACGGTGACCCCTGGTCAGGAGCCGGCCCCTGGTTACACGGTGACCCCTGGGTACAGGACGGCCCTGGTTAACGTACCCTGGTAGGACCCCTGGTTACACGGTGACCCCTGGGTCAGGAGCCGGCCCCTGGTTACACGGTGACCCCTGGGTACAGGAGCCGGCCCCTTAGGGTTACAGCGGCCTGGACGGACCCTGGGTGCAGGAGCAGTGACAGCTCTATGTGAAGTATTTGACCTCCCCGTCCTGGCGGTGATGCATGAGCCGGGTGTCGGCTGATCTCTGCTCCGGAGGCATGGCTTCCTTAATGCACTGACTCCTTTGCCATGTTCTGGTAAACTGTTTATCTGAGGTTTGTCCTCAGAATGTTAGGCCTCTTTCACACTTCCGTTGTGTGACGTCCGCCCATCCGTGAAAATGGCGGATCTGTTAGAAAAGTAAAAAAACGGATGCAAAAGTGGTCAGTTTTCTGACGGATGCGTCAAGAAGATTTCACCCGGAAATGACGAAAATTTCCGTTTTTTTCACATTTTGACGGATTTTGACTGACGTCGCACGACTGAAGTGTGAAAGAGGCCTAAATGGTCACTTTAGGGGGCAGCTCAGTTTACCTGCGGATTTGCCCTGCTGGGGTCACAATAACAGCGCAGCCCAGTGCTGATAACCTGCCGCCCCCCTGGCACAGCAGCAGCGGGTGTAATCCTGGGGGCAGAGGGCACTCAGGTCACACTTACTACTGTCTTGTACTGACAGCGGCGTCTTATAGTGACAGTACGCAGCCCCACTGAAGAGTAATGAGAAGTGGAGGTGTAAAATATAAAATAAACTAATAGGAAATTCTATATGCACATTGAGAAAGAGGACGTGAGCTCTACAGCGCCACCTGTTGGAAGTAGCGAACCTACAAGTCACAATCAACCCTTTAACGACTCTTGTAATATGACAGAATAAAAGCCAAATCAGTATCTCTATTTGCAGACACGGTGTTATTGGCGCTCGTCAGTGCAAAGTATGAGAACTGATTTGATCAGCGATTAAGCCTCCTTACGTTGTCAAGCCAAAGCTGGTACATCCCTCTCCACGAGGAGAAACCTCACCCCTTACACCTAGGAAGTTCTAGACATTGTCTACAGAGTATAATCCTTCAGGTTTGTGTCCCTTTATATCACTATTAATCACCAATAAATGAATGTGCAACACATGGAGCGCAGCTCTGGAGTATAATACAGGAGGTAACTCAGGATCAGTAATGTAATGTATGTACACAGTGACTGCACCAGCAGAATAGTGAGTGCAGCTCTGGAGTATAATACAGGATGTAACTCAGGATCAGTAATGTAATGTATGTACACAGTGACTGCACCAGCAGAATAGTGAGTGCAGCTCTGGAGTATAATACAGGATGTAACTCAGGATCAGTAATGTATGTACACAGTGACTGCACCAGCAGAATAGTGAGTGCAGCTCTGGAGTATAATACAGGATGTAACTCAGGATCAGTAATGTAATGTATGTACACAGTGACTGCACCAGCAGAATAGTGAGTGCAGCTCTGGGGTATAATACAAGATGTAACTCAGGATCAGTAATGTAATGTATGTACACAGTGACTGCACCAGCAGAATAGTGAGTGCAGCTCTGGAGTATAATACAGGAGGTAACTCAGGATCAGTAATGTAATGTATGTACACAGTGACTGCACCAGCAGAATAGTGAGTGCAGCTCTGGAGTATAATACAGGATGTAACTCAGGATCAGTAATGTAATGTATGTACACAGTGACTGCACCAGCAGAATAGTGAGGCAGCTCTGGAGTATAATACAGGATGTAACTCAGGATCAGTAATGTAATGTATGTACACAGTGACTGCACCAGCAGAATAGTGAGTGCAGCTCTGGAGTATAATACAGGATGTAACTCAGGATCAGTAATGTAATGTATGTACACAGTGACTGCACCAGCAGAATAGTGAGTGCAGCTCTGGAGTATAATACAGGATGTAACTCAGGATCAGTAATGTAATGTATGTACACAGTGACTGCACCAGCAGAATAGTGAGTGCAGCTCTGGAGTATAATACAGGATGTAACTCAGGATCAGTAATGTAATGTATGTACACAGTGACTGCACCAGCAGAATAGTGAGTGCAGCTCTGGAGTATAATACAGGATGTAACTCAGGATCAGTAATGTAATGTATGTACACAGTGACTGCACCAGCAGAATAGTGAGTGCAGCTCTGGAGTATAATACAGGATGTAACTCAGGATCAGTAATGTAATGTATGTACACAGTGACTGCACCAGCAGAATAGTGAGTGCAGCTCTGGAGTATAATACAGGATGTAACTCAGGATCAGTATGTAATGTATGTACACAGTGACTGCACCAGCAGAATAGTGAGTGCAGCTCTGGAGTATAATACAGGATGTAACTCAGGATCAGTAATGTAATGTATGTACACAGTGACTGCACCAGCAGAATAGTGAGTGCAGCTCTGGAGTATAATACAGGATGTAACTCAGGATCAGATGTAATGTATGTACACAGTGACTGCACCAGCAGAATAGTGAGTGCAGCTCTGGAGTATAATACAGGAGGTAACTCAGGATCAGTAATGTAATGTATGTACACAGTGACTGCACCAGCAGAATAGTGAGTGCAGCTCTGGAGTATAATACAGGATGTAACTCAGGATCAGTAATGTAATGTATGTACACAGTGACTGCACCAGCAGAATAGTGAGTGCAGCTCTGGAGTATAATACAGATGTAACTCAGGATCAGTAATGTAATGTATGTCACAGTGACTGCACCAGCAGAATAGTGAGGCAGCTCTGGAGTATATACAGGAGTAACTCAGGATCAGTAATGTAATGTATGTACAAGTGACTGCACCAGCAGAATAGTGAGTGGCAGCTCTGGAGTATAATACAGGATGTAACTCAGGTCAGTAATGTATGTTACACAGTGACTCCCGAGTTGTAGTGCGCTCTGATTATACAGGAGTCTGAGGTCATAGTATGTATGACACATGGAAGAGTTGAGTGAGCTCTGAGTTATACAGGAGATCAGGAATCAGTAATGTAATGATGTCGTGACCCGGTTGGTCACTCGGTTATACAGATGTACCTAGTGGTCGTGCATGTATGTCACAGTGAGACCGCACGTGGTCAGTTGGGTAAACAGGATACTCATCATAATGATACCAGTGCGCGCATAGCGCTCTGGAGTTAACAGATGTACTCAGAATCATATGTAATGTATTCCGTGACTGCATCGCAGAATAGTGATCAGTTGGAGTAAAGGTGACGATCGTTGTATGTATTCACGTGACTCGCAGCAATTGTTGGTGCAGCTCTGGTATAATACAGGATGTAAATAGAATCGTAATTACGTTGAACACATTCTGACCATCGTAGTGGCCTCTGAGTATAGTAGGATGGAAAATTAGAAATTTTTTAATGTGCCGCAATAGTGTGCAGCCTGGAGCTTAATCCGGCATTAATCATATCGTATTATGTTGTAAAGTGAACTGCCCTAGCAGTTAGGGGGCATCTCTGGGATATAATCAGGGGACCACTGAGGATCGTAAGAATTACTGATTACAATGCACTGACAGAATAGTAGTTGAACGTTGCCCTTTGGGTACCCTTATACAGGAGAACTCGGATCAGTATGGGGAGACCGGACAGTGGGCTACAGCTCAGTGGGCTTTAGGATGATAACCATTTCTGGATACTCAGATATTATTATTAGCTACATTTATTTTTCCTTTAGATTCACAATTGACTGATTGTACGGATATAATGACAGATCGTTACATAGTATCAGTGCAGGTTGCTTGTCTGCGTCCATGTGATGGTGCACTGGATGCAATCGTAAAAACCTCGTACGTGAAACTTGTGACGGTATTTTTTTCCTGCCATTTCTAATGTCTCCATTCACTGACAGCAAGCAGCGACATTGGAAATTGTAATGAGTGACAACTAACTACTAGGCATTCTGGAAGGGGCATCCAGGGGCCACATGTGACCGTGTGATACGTGGTCCGCTCCGCTCTTAGAGCCGACTCATAGATCCAGAATCACAGTTGGCGGACCCCCATCATAATGTCCATACGGGGGTTATAGGACAGATCTGCAGCCGTCGGAGTATCATTGAGTGTCTCGCCTCCCACGGATGAGACTGGAGCGCTGCCGCAGCCACGTGGTCGGTTCTGGGTCCCCCATCCTAGTAAGTGTCTCCACGTTACGTACGGTGGAGGAAGGAATACCGGCACGCACTGTGCGCATGATTCCTGCAGATATATGTGGCGCATCCACCAGCAGTGGTCTCATCATATCGTGTCCATATAACGCCCTATAGTGCCGACGTATTCTAGGAGAGGTGCGGAATAATCGCCTCCATACGAGCGCATCATCCGGATAAATTGCTGCTGGACTCTGTGCAGACACCTGTTTCTGTCCTCGGGGAGATCTCGTAAAACTCATCCAGTCTTGGCAGCTTCTTACAGACTCGCCTGACCTTCCTGCTTCCCCCGTAGAAGTGTCCGCCATGTTCTGTGCCGCGGACAGACTCCATCGCTGGAAATGAAGCCGAAAACTGGATCCCTGCTTGCTGTCAGTGAGTAGACACAAGCATGGTTTGCACGGGGCTGCCATATCAAAAAGCCCTCGGCCGGTGTAACTCACTGGGGGCTGTTCACACGCTGCTTTTTTTATTTTTCCAGTATTAAACATCCACATGAATCACAGCGCGCCCTCATCTTTTCGATGAGACAGTTGATCCAGTGGGATCAACTGTGTATCATCATCCAATATTTACAGATCCGTTTCTACTTACGACCGGAGCTTAGCCAAACAGCGCCACACCGGTCCAGAGGATGTGTCAGGTAGTGCAGCTGACTGGCAATACCGGACACGGCCTGTGGATAAGTGTGGCGTCGCTGTTTTTTTGGAAGAAGGCGGCCATGCTTTATTGGTTGAGTGTGACACCCTCCTGGATGTGGATTCAGGTCACGAGACCGCGCCGCTTCACTTTTTTGTTCATTTTCCTCTTTTATTCTCTCGATTTCTTAGAAAATTCGTTGTGGTTTCTCCGCCGCAGACTCGGCTCAGCTCTGGATCCCACACAGTCACCAGCGTAATGGCTGTTTGCTCGTTGTGGTCACTTAATTGACTGACGCTGGCACCGAGGTATGACGGCTCCCGTGGGATTATTCCCGGATCAAGCGCTCCATTGTGTCCTCAGACACCGTCCTGCGACACTGACTTCATTAGTGAGATGTAATGTGGTGGCAGGTTAGGGCCACGGACAAGGGGCCGATTGTCTGTGTTATCAGCTGTCAGAGCGGAGGATTCAGGTGACGATGGGGGTTGTTACCCCAGAGCGAGGCTTCTATAGATCTCCATTTGCCCCTGATCCATCTTGATCACCTGTTGTTAAAGCGACAGGCGCTGCTATAAATATCGTCTCTAGGATTTCTCCAAATATTGCAAAAAATGTAGAAAAAATGAAAATCCCAACCTTCCACCTAATACAAGCAGATCTGATAGTTTTACCTTGCACCTTTAACAGTTCGGTTTCGGACATGTTCTCCCTTCCTGACCGGGCACATTTTCCGGTTTTATTCTGCATGCGCTTTTAACGGCTCTACCATACTTGCAGAATCTTTTATTTGTCCTCTCTTTTATTTTATTTTACACAAAAGACCTTTAAGGGACATTTTAACATATTAATACAGATTTTGTATTGCTGATTTCTCCTTTAACTGGAGCTGCAATATATAGCCCAAGTTACAGGCAAAATTCAGCTTCCTGGCTGCATAGCAGAGCTGACTGGGTTTCCTAGGAGAACGCTGCTCCCTCTCTTCAGCCAGCGATCGCCTGGCCGCTGTGTGCGGAGGAAGAAGTGCTATCCCGGCGTCCTATTCCATATACACAAGTGCTGGTTGATACTAATAATAAAAGTCGCAGTAGTGACTTACACCAAGAATTGGCATAAATTATGGCGCAGATGGACACCAGCCGTACACAACTGCTGTTTTATTTTCTGGCGTATGGTCGGGCAAAGTTGTGCCTAATTTACCCAATTTATTAGCCGTGCGCCAGGTGTAAAACTGGGATGTGAAACACCAGACTTTATCCATTCCCTTAAATGTGATCACGGCCAGGGGACGCTGTGGTCCACCGGCCCAGGGGACTCTGTGGTCACGGCCAGGGGACGCTGTGGTCACGGCCAGGGGACGCTGTCGTCGCAGCCAGTGGGCACTGTGTTCATGGTCTGGGGTTGCTGTGGTCACCGTCTGGGGTCACTGTGGTCACGGCCAGGGGACGCTGTTGTCGCAGCCAGTGGGCACTGTGTTCATGGTCTGGGGTTGCTGTGGTCATGGTCTGGGGTCACTGTGGTCACGGCCAGGGGACTCTGTAGTCACAGCCAGGGGACGTTGTTGTCGCAGCCAGTGGGCACTGTGTTCATGGTCTGGGGTTGCTGTGGTCACGGTCTGGGGTCACTGTGGTTGTGGCCAGGGATCGCTGTCGTCATGGCCAAGAGGCTCTGTGGTCACGGCCAGGAGGCACTGTGTTGTTCAGTGGGCGCTGTAGTCATGGTCAGGGATCGCTGTAGTCACGGTCAGGGGGTGCTGTCGTCACGGCCAGGAGGCGCTGTGGTTGTGGCCAGGGGTCGCTGTATTTGCGGTCAGGGGTCGCTGTGGTTGTGGCCAGGGGTGCTGTGGTTGTGGCCAGGGATCACTGTGGTTGTGGTCAGAGGTCGCTGTGGTCGCGGTCAGTGGTCGCGGTCAGGGGTCGCTGTGGTCACGGTCAGGGGACGCTGTGGTCGCGGTCTGGGGTCGCTGCGGTTGCGGTCAGATATGCTGTGGTCACGGTCAGGGGGTGCTGTCGTCACGGCCAGGAGGCGCTGTGGTTGTGGCCAGGAGTCGCTGTGTTTGCGGTCAGGGGTCGCTGTGGTTGTGGCCAGGGATCGCTGTGGTCGCGGTCAGGGGTCGCTGTGGTCACGGTCAGGGGACGCTGTGGTCGCGGTCAGGGTCGCTGTGGTTGCGGTCAGAGATGCTGTGGTCACTGTCAGCGGTCACTGTGGTCACAGTCAGGGGTCGCTGTGGTGTTCAGGGGGCGCTGTAGTCATGGTTAGGGGTCGCTGTAGTCACGGTCAGGGGTCGCTGTGGTTGCGGTCAGAGATGCTGTCGTCACGGTCAGGGGTCACTGTGGTCACGGTCAGGGGTCGCTGTGGTCACGGTCAGGGGTCGCTGTGGTGTTCAGGGGGCGCTGTAGTCATGGTCAGGGGTCGCTGTAGTCACGGTCAGGGGTCTCTGTGGTTGCGGTCAGAGATGCTGTGGTCACGGTCAGGGGTCACTGTTGTCACGGTCAGGGGTCGCTGTGGTCGCGGCCAGGGGTCGCTGTGGTGTTCAGGGGGCGCTGTAGTCACGGTCAGGGGTCGCTGTGGTTGTGGTCAGAGATGCTGTCGTCACGGTCAGGGGTCACTGTGGTCACGGTCAGGGGTCGCTGTGGTTACGGTCAGGGGTCGCTGTGGTCGCAGCCAGGGGTCGCTGTGGTATTCAGGGGTCGCTGTAGTCACGGTCAGGGGTCGCTGTGGTTGCGGTCAGAGATGCTGTGGTCACGGTCAGGGGTCGCTGTAGTGTTCAGGGGGCACTGTAGTCATGGTCAGGGGTTGCTGTAGTCACGGTCAGGGGTCGCTGTTGTTGCGGTCAGAGATGCTGTCGTCACGGTCAGGGGTCACTGTGGTCACGTCAGGGGTCGCTGTGGTCACGGTCAGGGGTCGCGGTGGTCGCAGCCAGGGGTCGCTGTGGTGTTCAGGGGGCGCTGTAGTCATGGTCAGGGGTCGCTGTAGTCACGGTCAGGGGTCGCTGTGGTTGCGGTCAGGGGGCGCTGTAGTGTTCAGGGGGCACTGTAGTCATGGTCAGGGGTTGCTGTAGTCACGGTCAGGGGTCGCTGTGGTTGCGGTCAGAAATGCTGTCGTCACGGTCAGGGGTCACTGTGGTCACGTCAGGAGTCGCTGTGGTCACGGTCAGGGGTCGCGGTGGTCGCAGCCAGGGGTCGCTGTGGTGTTCAGGGGGCGCTGTAGTCATGGTCAGGGGTCGCTGTAGTCACGGTCAGGGGTCGCTGTGGTTGGCGGTCAAGGGGGCGCTGTAGTCATGGTCAGGGGGCGCTGTAGTCATGGTCAGGGGTCGCTGTAGTCATGGTCAGGGGTCGCTGTAGTCATGGTCAGGGGTCGCTGTGGTCACGGTCGAGGACGCTGTGGTCGCAGCCAGAGAACGCTGTGGTCGCAGCCAGTGGGCACTGTGGTCACGGTCAGGGGTCGCTGTGGTCGCGGTCAGGGTCGCTGTGTCATGGTCAGGGGTCGCTGTGGTCACGGTCGAGGACGCTGTGGGTTTACGGTCAGAGATGCTGTGGTCGCGGTCAGGGGTCGCTGTGGTCACGGTCAGGGGTCGCTGTGGACACGGTCAGGGGTCGCTGTGGACACGGTCAGGGGTCGCTGTGCTTGCGGTCAGAGATGCTGTGGTCGCGGTCAGGGGTCACTGGATGCGGTCAGGGGTCGCTGTGGTCGCGATCAGGGGTCACTGTGGTCGCGGTCAGGGGCCGCTGTGGACACGGTCAGGGGTCGCTGTGCTTGCGGTTAGAGATGCTGTGGTCGCGGTCAGGGGTCGCTGTGGTCGCGGTCAGGGGTCGCTGTGGTCTCGGTCAGAGATGCTGTGGTCGCGGTCAGAGATGCTGTGGACACGGTCAGGGGTCGCTGTGGTCACGGTCAGAGATGCTGTGGTCGCGGTCAGGGGGCGCTGTGGACACGGTCAGAGATGCTGTGTTCGCGGTCAGGGGTCCCTGTGGCTGTGGTCAGAGATGCTGTGGTCGCGGTCAGGGGTCGCTGTGGTCGCGGTCAGGGGTCGCTGTGGACACGGTCAGGGGTTGCTGTGCTTGCGGTTAGAGATGCTGTGGTCACGGTCGGGTCTCTGTGGTCGCGGTCAGAGATGCTGTGGTCGCGGTCAGGGGGCGCTGTGGACACGGTCAGGGGTCGCTGTGCTTGCGGTCAGAGATGCTGTGGTCGCGGTCAGGGGTCGCTGTGGTCGCGGTCAGGGGTTGCTGTGGTCGCGGTCAGGGGTCACTGGTTGCGGTCAGGGGTCGCTGAGTTCACGGTCAGGGGTCACTGGTAGCGGTGATGGGGTCACTGTGGTCACAGTCAGGGGGCGCGGTGGTCGCGGTCAGGGGTCGCTGTGGACACAGTCAGGGGTCGCTGTGCTTGCGGTCAGAGATGCTGTGGTCGTGGTCAGGGGTCGCTGTGGTCGCGGTCAGAGATGCTGTTGTCGCGGTCAGGGGGCGCTGTGGTCGCGGTCAGGGGGCGCTGTGGTCGCGGTCAGAGATGCTGCGGTCGTTCCCAAGAGCCGCTTGTGATGTGATGGCCTATATCTGGGCTGCATTCATCTCATCATTGTAATCGCACAGAAGTTGTTCTCGGGGCCCGGGGCCAGTTCCTTATTTCTGCGTCTCACTCTGAATGTTCATGTGATCGGCGCTGGTGGAATCTGCCTTGTCATGTGAGAAAGTGAAGAGGGAACATCTTGTGGTTTGCAGAATCTCCCATTGACTCAGCAGCTTTCAGTGCCGCGATTCCTGTACATCATGAGTGTATGGAGCGGGACTGCTGCAATAATAGGTCTGGGGTTTCCAGGGGAAGGAAGGGATCGGGCATGTGGACTTTCCATCATGTACACTCCTTTGTTCCTATGGTAGATTAGCTTTAGAGGGGACTGGAGGGAGACGAGAGTCTGGAGTACAGTCATGGCCAAAAGTTTTGAGAATGACACAAATATTATATTTTCACATGATCTGCTGCCCTCTGGTTTTTATGTGTGTTTGACAGATGTTTTTATCACAGACAGAAATATAATAATTGTAAACATATGAGTAACAAAAGCTTATATTGACAGTTAGAATGAGTTAATGCAGCAAGTCAATATTTGCAGTGTTGACCCTTCTTCTTCAGGACCTCTGCAATTCTCCCTGGCATGCTCTCAATCAACTTCTGGACCAAATCCTGACTGATAGCAGTCCATTCTTTCACAATCAATGTTTTCATTTTGTCAGAATTTTTAGGTTTTTGTTTGTCCACCCGTCTCTTGATGATTGACCACAAGTTCTCAATGGGATTAAGATCTGGGGAGTTTCCAGGCCATGGACCCAAAATCTCTATGTTTTGTTCCCTGAGCCATTTAGTTATCACCTTTGCTTTATGGCAAGGTGCTCCATCACGCTGGAAAAGGGGAAAAGGCATTGTTGATCGCCAAACTGCTCTTGGAGGGTTGGGAGAAGTTGCTCTTGGAGGACATTCTGGTACCATTCTTTATTCATGGCTGTGTTTTTAGGCAAGACTGTGAGAGAGCCGATTCCCTTGGCTGAGAAGCAACCCCACACATGAATGGTTTCAGGATGCTTAACAGTTGGCATGAGACAAGACTGGTGGTAGCGCTCACCTTGTCTTCTCCAAATGAGGCGTTTTCCTGATGTCCCAAACAATCGAAAAGGGGATTCATCAGAGAAAATAACTTTACCCCAGTCCTCAGCAGTCCACTGCCTGTACCTTTTGCAGAATATCAGTCTGTCCATGATGTTTTTTCTGGAGAGAAGTGGCTTCTTTGCTGCCCTCCTTGAGACCAGGCCTTGCTCCAAGAGTCTCCGCCTCACAGTGCGTGCAGATGCACTCACACCTGCCTGCTGCCATTCCTGAGCAAGCTCTGCACTGCTGGTAGCCCGATCCCGCAGCTGAAACACTTTTAAGAGACAGTCCTGGCGCTTGCTGGTCTTTCTTGGGCGCCCTGAAGCCTTTTTGGCAACAATGGAACCTCTCTCCTTGAAGTTCTTGATGATGCGATAGATTGTTGACTGAGGTGCAATCTTTCTAGCTGTGATACTCTTCCCTGTTAGGCCATTTTTGTGCATTGCAATGATGACTGCACGTGTTTCTTTAGAGACAACCATGGTTAACAGAAGAGAAACAATGATGCCAAGCACCAGCCTCCTTTTAAAGTGTCCAGTGGTGTCATTCTTACTTAATCATGACAGATTGATCTCCAGCCATGTCCTCATCAACACCCACACCTGTGTTAATGGAGCAATCACTGAAAAGAGGTTAGCTGGTCCTTTTAAGGCAGGGCTGCAATGATGTTGAAATGTGTTTTGGGGGATAAAGTTCATTTTCTAGCCAAATATTGACTTTGCAAGTAATTGCTGTTAAGCTGATCACTCTTTATAACATTCTGGAGTATATGCAAATTGCCATTAGAAAAAGTGAAGCAGTAGACTTTGTAAAAATTAATATTTGTGTCATTCTCAAAACTTTTGACCATGACTGTAGGACTGAGAGAACAGGAGTCTATACAGGACAGAGGATGACGAAGGAGGAGGACAGGAGAATGAAGGAGGACAAGGGAGGTCTGGAGGAGGACAGGGGAGCATGGAGGAGGGACAGGGGAGCATGGAGGAGGACAGGGGAGCATGGAGGAGGACAGGGGAGCATGGAGGAGGACAGGGGAGCATGGAGGAGAAGGACAGGGGAGCATAGAGGAGAAGGACAGGGGAGCATGGAGGAGGACGGGAGGTCTGGAGGAGGAAGAAATGGGACATGGAGGAGGACAGGGGAGCATGGAGGAGAAGGACAGGGGAGCATGGAGGAGAAGGACGGGGAGCATAGAGGAGGACAGGGTAGGTCTGGAGGAGGAAGACATGGGAGCATGGAGGAGGACAACAGTGGAGTCTGAAGAGAGGAGGAGCACAGAGGAGTTTGATGGGAGTAGAACAGAAGAGTTTGGGAGGAGGAGGACAGAGGATTCTGGAGGAGGAGGACAGGGAGCATGGAGGAGAAGGACAGGGGAGCATAGAGGAGGACAGGGTAGGTCTGGAGGAGGAAGACATGGGAGCATGGAGGAGGACAACAGTGGAGTATGAAGAGAGGAGGAGGACAGAGGAGTTTGATGGGAGTAGAACAGAAGAGTTTGGGAGGAGGATGACAGAGGATTCTGGAGAAGGACAACAGAGAAGTGTGGAGGGGCAGGAGGACAACAGAGAAGTGTGGAGGGGCAGGAGGACCTAGGTGGCAGGAAGGCCCGAGCCTTTCCCGCTGTCATTACTTGTGCAGTGGTGCAGATATCATTGTATCATGGCCCCGGTGAAGCTTCACCTTTCCGTCTTCTCTGCAGTGACTCCTATGGAGCCTTCTGGCTCTGATTAGCCCCATGTGTACCCTGGGCCGGGGGCTCTCTGCAGGTAATGAGGGGCGCGGGTGTCCCATAGTATATTAGTGTATATGGGGGCCGGCAGCCTCAGCCTCTGTGCATAATCTTCAATGGTCCTTTCTTGATTTCCGTCTACGCAGCAGAAAGTTTTCACAACTCTTCACAACACAACAGATTTTGTTGGTGGGAAAGCATCAGGGCGTCCGAGAGACGGAGAGGAAAATGATTACATGTAAAATGTCAGGAGAGCTGCCGATCACAGGATAGAAGAAAGGAGAAGCAGATGAAGTTTCCCACGAGCCTGCGTCCATCTCGTGAAAGGGGAAACTCGCCCACAGTCACTGCCGAGTCCCCGAGCGCTGCGCACTGGCACCTTCCCTCCTAAATTCTGCTGACGAGTGCCCATCTCCTCTCACTAATTTAGTATTAAAAGCAAGATAGAAGCTGTATACAGGAGGCGCGTGTATCCACGAGGCACGTAAATACAGGCTGTGTATGTATATACAGGAGGAGCGTATATACAGGAGGCACGTAAATACAGGCTGTGTATGTATATACAGGAGGCGCATGTATACAGGCTGTGTATGCGTATACGGAAGGCGCGTATATATACAGGAGGCGCGTGTATACAGGCTGTGTATGCGTATACGGAAGGCGCGTATATATACAGGAGGCGCGTGTATACAGGCTGTGTATGGTATACGAAGGCGATTATACAGGAGGCGGTGTATACAGGATCGGGTGTATACAGCTCTGTATCGTATACGGAAGGCGCGTATATATACAGGAGGTGCGTATATACAGGAGGCACATATATACAGGAGGCGCGTGTATACAGGCTGTGTATGCGTATACAGAAGGCGCGTATATATACAGGAGGCGCGTGTATACAGGAGTCGGGTGTATACAGGCTCTGTATGCGTATACGGAAGGCGCGTATATATACAGGAGGTGCGTATATACAGGAGGCACATATATACAGGAGGCGCGTGTATACAGGCTGTGTATGCACATAAAGGAGGAGCGTATATACAAGAGGCACGTATATACAGGAGGAGCGTGTGTACAGGCTGTGTATGCATATACGGGAGGCACATATATACAGGCGGAGCGTATATACAATACAGGCTGTGTATGCATATACGGGAGGCACATATATACAGGCGGAGCGTATATACAGGCTGTGTATGCACATATGGGAGGCACGTATATACAGGAGGAGCATATATATACAGGAGACGTGTATATACAGACTGTGTATGCATATACGGGAGGCACGTATATACAGGAGGAGCATATATATACAGGAGACGTGTATATACAGGCTGTGTATGCACATACAGGAGGCACGTATATACAGGAGGAGCATATATATACAGGAGACGTGTATATACAGGCTGTGTATGCATATACGGGAGGCACGTATATACAGGAGGAGCATATATATACAGGAGACGTGTATATACAGGCTGTGTATGCACATACAGGAGTCACGTATATACAGGAGGAGCATATATATACAGGAGACGTGTATATACAGGCTGTTTATGCATATACGGGAGGCACGTATATACAGGAGGAGCATATATATACAGGAGACGTGTATATACAGGCTGTGTATGCACATACAGGAGGAGCGTATATACAGGCTGTGTATGCACATACGGGAGGCACGTATATACAGGAGGAGCATATATATACAGGAGACGAGTATATACAGGCTGTGTATGCGTATACAGGAAACTTGTATATACAGGAGGAGCGTATATACAGGCTGTGTATGCATATACAGGAGACTTATATATACAGGAGGAGCGTATATATACAGGAGGAGCGTATATACAGGCTGTGTATGCATATACAGGAGAGTTATATATACAGGAGGAGCGTATATATACAGGAGGAGCGTATATACAGGCTGTGTATGCATATACAGGAGAGTTATATATACAGGAGGAGCGTATATATACAGGAGGAGCGTATATACAGGCTGTGTATGCATATACAGGAGACTTATATATACAGGAGGAGCGTACATACAGGCTGTGTATGCATATACAGGAGAGTTATATATACAGGAGGAGCGTATATACAGGCTGTGTATGCACATACATGAGGCACGTATATACAGGAGGAGCATATATTACAGGAGACGTGTATATAGAGGCTGTGTATGCATATACGGGAGGCATGCATATAAAGGAGGAGCGTATATACAGGCTGTGTATGCACAGGTGCGTTAATATACAGGAGGTGCGTATATACAGGCTGCGTATACAGGAAACTTGTATATACAGGAGGAGCGTATATATACAGGAGGAGTGTATATACAGGCTGTGTATGCATATACAGGAGACATTGTATATACAGGAGGAGCGTATATACAGGGGAGCGTATATAACAGGAGGAGCGTATATACAGGCTGTGTATGCATATACAGGAGACTTGTATATACAGGAGGAGCGTATATATACAGGAGGTGCGTTATATACAGGAGGAGCGTATAATTATACAGGAGGAGCGTATATATAAGGAGGAGCGTATATACAGGCTGTGTATGCATATACAGGAGACTTGTATATACAGGAGGAGCGTATATATACAGGAGGGCGTATATATACAGGAGGTGCGTATATATACAGGAGGTGCGTATATATACAGGAGGAGCGTATATACAGGCTGTGTATGCATATACAGGAGACTTGTATATACAGGAGGAGCGTATATATACAGGAGGAGCGTATATACAGGTGTTATGCATATACAGGAGACTTGTTTATACACGAGGAGCGTATATACAGGAGGAGCGTATATATACAGGAGGAGCGTATATATACAGGAGGTGCGTATATATACAGGAGGTGCGTATATATACAGGAGGAGCGTATATACAGGCTGTGTATGCATTATACAGGAGAGCTTGTATATACAGGAGGAGCGTATATATACAGGAGGAGCGTATATACAGGGTGTATGCATATACAGGAACTTGTATATACAGGAGGAGCGTTATATACAGGGACGTATATACAGGGTGTATGCATATACAGAGACTTGTATATACAGGAGAGGTATATACAGGAGGAGCGTATATACAGGAGGAGCGTATATACACTACCGTTCAAAATTTTGGAATCACCCAGACAATTCTGTGTTTTCCATGAACGCTCATACTTTTATTAATCAGATGAGTTGCCAAATGAATGTAAAATCTCGTTCAGACATTGATGAGGTTTGAAAAAAAGATTTTTATTTGAAATAATAATTTTCTCCTTCATACTTTGCTTTTGTCACAGAATGCTCCTTTGCAGCAATTACAGCATTGCAGACCTTTGGCATTCTAATTAATTCTAATTAATGTGATTTTCTGGATTTTATTTTTGATATTCTATCACTCAATGTTAAAATTAACCTACTCTTAAAATTATAGACTGTTCATGTCTCTGTCAGTGGGCAAACTTACAAAATCAGCAAGGGATCAAACACGTATCTCCCCCACTGTATATACAGGCTGTGTATGTATACACGTCATGCATTGGATGATGTGATTAGATTGTATCTGTAGTGCAGTGATTGCGTGGGGGATGATTGGATGATCTGTTTGGATGATCTGTATTATGACGGCAGGTAATTGGGATCTGTGGAGACATTAGATTACAGATGGTTTCTTGCTGTAGATTTCAGCTCTGGGTGTTCTCTCCCTCATAATCCCATAAAATGTTCTGTTCTCTCTGGAAGAAGAGAATCGCTGCCAAAATCTCTCTTAGTAAGATGACCTTGTGTCTCCGCAGCCCGTCACCGGCCCGTAACATCTGGTGTCAGGAATCCCACAGTGAAAACCAAACTTCAGGGCAACATCAGCAGCGCTGCACCTTTATAATGGGTCAGTCCTGAGCCACATGTGGCTGGACAGGAGACACCGGCGAGAAACGACTGTATTCCCATATAAACAATGACTAAGACTTCTGTCAAGAGCTCTGATTGCTGTCAGTGAACGGGAACATTCTACAGCTACAGATGGGCGGACCCCTGGATGTTCGGATTCGGCCGAGTAGTTACAAAAAAATTTGGGTACTAGAGCAAGATTCGAACTCAGACACCATTCACTTGAATGGGGGGCCCAAACATCCAGTGCATGTGCATGACATCGCGGCAAACACTGTTTCCAATCGGCTGTAAAATCATTACTACCGTTCAGAGAGCCACATTTCTCACACTATCAAATGACAGCGTAAGCTCGCAGCTGTGATCGAAGGTATAAAGTTTACCTCCGGTCACTGGCATGGGCTGATAGGACTACTGCTCCCATCAGCCTACGCTTGCTGCCGCTAATAACAGTAATAGCAGGAGCGGCTGATGGGAGTATACATCAGCCGGCGTCTGCACTGTAAATACATTTTTACAAAAAAACGGTGTGTGTTCCCCTGAATTTTTTGATAACCAGCCCGGCAAAACTGATAGCTGGAGGCTGCAACCCTCAGCTGTTAGCGTTAGCAAGGCTGGTTATCAAGAATATAGGGGTCCCCACGCTGTTTTTTTAAATTATTTAAATAAAAAAACAAAGTGGGGTTCCCTCCATTTTTGACAGCCAGCCTTGCTAAAGCAGACAGCTGGGGGCTGGTATTCTCAGGCTGGCAAGGGGCCATGGATATTGCGCCCCCCCAGCCTAAAAATAACAGCCTGCAGCTGCCCAGAAAAGGCACATGTATTAGATACGCCAATTCTGGCGCTTTACCCAGCTCTTCCACTTGCCCTGAAGTGGTGTCAAGTGGGGTTCATATTTGTGGGGGTGATGGCACTTGGCCTCTCTCTTCCCACTGTCCTGTAGCGTTGGCATATGGGGTAATGTGGGGTTGATGTCACCTTTGTATTGTAAAGTGACATCAAGCCCACGGTTTTGTAATGGAGAGGCGTCTATAAGACACCTATCCATTACTAATCCTATAGTTGTATGGTAAATAAAGACACAGCCAGAATAAAGTCCTTTATTTGGAAGAATGAGACAGACTCCTTTAATGATTCTAAATTAAACCATACTCATGTCATCGCCCAGTCCATTGAAGTCATCGTCTTCTGTAATGAAACAAAAATAAAAAACAGCCACATCCCTCACCTCTCCATCGTTCTATCCCACACCGTAATCCATGTCTGGGGATTCATAGTTTTCAACCTGGACGATGACCACCAGTAACATGAATTTCCTGGTGAAGTCCGTGTCTGTGCCCGTACAGTAGGTGTTCAGTACGGACTCCGAACTTTACTGTTCGGGTTTGCCCATCTCTACTTCTCACAGTTGAGGGTTTGTTTCAGTGTATCCAGTCCTGACAATCCTCTGTGAGCTAAATATCCTGTGATTCAGGCTGGCAGATATTATCTGCACCTGTTACTCAGAGATGCCCCAGTTATTATTTCCTGATAACTTCCCTGCGCTTCTTCCCCAATGTGAGCAATGGAGCCCGACCAGACCCGGGCGTTCACACGGGAAACCATGAAACAAGAAGCTGCAGTGTGACATCTCTTCCTGGCAGGGGAGAGGGCTATTACAGGATGGCGGCGGTGCCGGGAATCACAGTGTATTATAATGAGATGGAAGCAATGTTACAAACAGAAAAAGTCAAAACCGAAAAAGAGAAAAGCAGCGCATAGATCGGGTCCGGGGGCAAGTGCCGATCACTAATGGTCCACATGTGTCAACGGCATCAAGATTCTGCAGATCCAGAATGGTGCAGAACTCCTTGTATGTATACAGTATATACGTGTATATATATATATATATAAATATATATATAATCTGTATGGACTTCTTCAGTATAGAGTTCGAGCCGCGTGCAGAAATCCCGGCACCCTCCAGCCTCGGTTGCTATCACTGAGGTTATTAATGGTTGTCTGATGAAGGTGCTGCCGCTGATTGTACAAATCATCAGAATCCACTCTGCCAACAGCTCCCATGTAATCACTGGCCAATGGCGTCCCTGATGTGCTCAATGGAGACAAGTCCGGAGACACAGCTATGGGAGACAAGTCCAAAAGCTGAACATGGAGAAAGTCGAGGCCTGCAGCCATGGGAGACAAGTCTGGAGACGCTGCAGCCATGGGAGACAAGTCTGGAGACGCTGCAGCCATGGGAGACAAGTCTGGAGACCTGCAGCCATGGGAGACAAGTCTGGAGAACTGCAGCCATGGGAGACAAGTCTGGAGATGCTGCAGCCATGGGAGACAAGTCTGGAGATGCTGCAGCCATGGGAGACAAGTCTGGAGATGCTGCAGCCATGGGAGACAAGTCTGGAGACGCTGCAGCCATGGGAGACAAGTCTGGAGATGCTGCAGCCATGGGAGACAAGTCTGGAGATGCTGCAGCCATGGGAGACAAGTCTGGAGATGCTGCAGCCATGGGAGACAAGTCTGGAGATGCTGCAGCCATGGGAGACAAGTCTGGAGATGCTGCAGCCATGGGAGACAAGTCTGTAGACGCTGCAGCCATGGGAGACAAGTCCGGAGATGATGCACGAATGGGAGACAATGCCAGAGATGCTGCAGCCATGGGAGTCAAATCCGGAGGCGCTGCTGCCACGGGAGCAGGTTTAGGACACGCAGTTGGCTCACACTAGCACAAGAAACATGTGGCGTGACCGTGTCGTGTTGGAAACCTGGCCACACCACTGGTTCGTCCACCAAGTAATGACGAGTTTTTTCTGTGCCTGAGATGAAGACTAGAGGGGTTTGTTACCGCACACTATGACATCCCCCTCCATGAGGACCGATGGACCTGGGAAGAAGGATTCAAGCATCATTTGTTTTGTTTTATTATAACAAACTGCATCCGGGGATAAAACATTTTTAAGTGGTGACAACCTCTTAAATATACCCTTACTGCTTCCGTAGGAATTAAGAGGGCGTTCAGTAGCCCGCTGCCACTAATGAAATGTTGTTGATAAATTATTCATCAGTAAGTGTGACCACCTTTATAAAAGCAGAAGTTTGGGCAGTTTGCTGGTCTGGAGCATTCAGACGAGTGTTACCACAGTACCAAGGAGGAAAGACATCAGCCATGAACTAAGAAAAGCAATTGTTGTCCATCAATCTGGGAAGGGTTATAACTAAAGATGTGCAAATTAATCTGCAGGACTCTGGTGCAGCGGCCGGGTCAGTATTCTGTGGTTGTTGGATGTGAGGACTATGGACCTGCTCCACTTTGGATTAGCTGTCTTGGTAGGATGTCATCATTGTGTAATATTTCATGCCAGGCCACCTGGTCAAAAGCCAGGCATGCCATCAGGGGTCGCATGGCTTCCATCCAGTGATCACCGAATATAGACCTGACTGCTGAACCAGCGTCCTGCGAATTTATTAGCTCATTTCTAGTTATAAAACCATTTTTCCAAACAATCTGGGGTCCATCATTTTACATTGGCAAAGATTATACATAAGCGGAAAACATTAAAGACGGCTGACGGTCTTCTCAGGAGTGGACTTCCCAGCTAATTCACGCCAAGGATAGGCTGTGCGATGTGCAGTAGAAGTGGAGAATGCCCAAGAGCTACAGCTCAGATGCCAAAGGCCTCACATAGCAGGTTCATTGTTCAGGGTCATGACAGTATGATTAGAAAAAGACTGAACAAGTAGTTTGGTTGTTTTATTGGCTTGTCAGGTGGAAGCCTCATCCTTCTCAAAGGAATATGGCAGCGCGGCTAAACGTAAAATTGCCTCTGAACCTCATAGTAGTTGCCCATCCCGGTGGAGCGGGATGACCCGGGCACCTTGAACTCTTCCGTACATTATAGAGGCAAACGTGAGGCCATCTAATCCTGATTACTTTACTCGCTGGGATGTTGGGAGTTGTGATTATTCTTTTTTAGTAAAATATAAAGTAACAGTTTTACATTGTCGGCCCCAAAAATAGAAAGTGTGAATTTCTGTCTTTGTCCAACATAAGAAAAGTGCTGGAACCTTCCCCCGTAAAGAGGCAGCGAGAAGCCCAGAGGAGAAATCCGATCGAAGGACACGCGGAAAGTCTGCAAGAAGAGAAAAAAATGTCTGCGTGACGGCTTGATGGACACGTGTGATGTAAATGTCGTCCACGCGCGGGAAGAAGAATGGAAATACGGGCTGCATTTAATTCAGAAGCTGAACTCCCTCCTTCCTCGTAAATCTCAACACCAAACTTTCCATATTTTAGTGCATTTAGCTAAAAATTGGATGTTTTACAAGCGCAGGAGCCACACGCAGCGGCATAAAGAACACAGGGAGCTTTGTGCCGGGTGACGGGCAGCTCCATTATATAGCCAAGTGCAAAGTGCGACTCGTTCCCATGTGAAGGGATCAGAAAAATGATGAAGGTTGTAATGTTTTATGGACACCTGCACAGGTCGCCCCTCCTCCGCTCTCCGGATCACCCACACATTGTATAGACTGCGCCATAATGGAGTAGATGTGAACTAAGGAGCAGGACTGTGGAGTCGGTATAAAATGGAGCGACTCCTATCATGTATAATCCATTGGGGGTAGTAGTACAATGCAGGATGTGCTGTAAATGGTTTCATAACAATTTGGGAAAGTTCTGAAATGTCCTATAAATGTCTGTTCTGTCTCTGATCTGAGATGAATCTGTGCTGCACTTTATGTCCATGCTCCGCACTGTCCAGGGCTGTGGAGTCCGAGCCGCGGAGCCGGAGGTTTGGGTTACAGACTCCACAGCCCTGATAAGAAGCCCCGGACCAGACCTGATCCCTGCATATCCAGACCTTGTGTAAGTCCGTTCAAACGGTGTTCTCTGCTTGCTGTCAGTGAATAGGACTGTTCTTATCTATTGTGACCTATTAATTGTTATAGCTGAGGGTTTGTAACATTTGTATCCACAAAAGCTCATAATCCTCTCCGACTTAAACAGCCTGGACTCCGGGACAGGGGAACGATTTGTGCTGTTCATGCCTTTCCATCGCAGCGGATTGTTTAGGCCGGATACTACTAACTCTCTAGTGTCACCATAAAGCTGGACATACACATAGGACGGCTGGTGGCCGAAATAATGTCTCCCAAGTCCTCTTAATTTAGGAGCACTCGGCCAAACACTTCTATGTTATCTATGAGAGAGGCTGCCAGACTCCCACCCCTCTGTCCTCCAGAATCCTCTGTGTCCTCCTACAGACTCCTCTGCCCTCCTCCAGACTCTTCTGTCCTCCTCTAGACTCCCACCCCTCTGTCCTCCAGAATCCTCTGTGTCCTCATCTAGACTCCTCTTCCCTCCTCCAGACTGTTCTGTCCTCCTCCAGACTGTTCTGTCCTCTTCCAGACTCTTCTGTCCTCCTCCAGACTCTTCTGTTCCTCCGACTTTCTGTCCTTCTCCAGACTCTTCTGTCCTCCTCAGACTCTTCTGTCCTCCTCCAGACTCTTATGTCCTTCTGCAGACTCTTCTGTCCTTCTGCAGACTCTTCTGTCTTCTCCAGACCTTCTGTCCTCCTCAGACTCTTCTGTCCTCCTCCAGACTCTTCTGTCCTCCTCCAGACTCTTTGTCCTCCTCCAGACTCTTCTGTCCTTCTGCAGACTCTTCTGTCCTTCTCCAGACTCTTCTGTCCTTCTCCAGACTCTTCTGTCCTCCTCCAGATCTTCTGTCCTTCTGCAGACTCTTCTGTCCTCTCCAGACTCTTCTGTCCTCCTCCAGACTCTTATGTCCTTCTGCAGACCTTCTGTCCTTCTGCAGACTCTTCTGTCCTTCTCCAGACTCTTCTGTCCTCCTCCAGACTCTTCTGTCCTCCTCCAGACTCTTCTGTCCTCCTCAGACTCTTTGTCTCTCCAGACTCTTCTGTCCTTCTGCAGACTCTTCTGTCCTTCTCCAGACTCTTCTGTCCTTCTCCAGACTCTTCTGTCCTCCTCCAGACTCTTCTGTCCTTCTGCAGACTCTTCTGTCCTTCTCCAGACTCTTCTGTCCTTCTCCAGACTCTTCTGTCCTTCTCCAGACTCTTCTGTGCTCCTCCAGACTCCTCACCCTTCAGATCCTCTGTGTCCTCCTCCAGAATCCTCTGCCCTCTTGCAGACTCCTCTGTCCCCATCCAGATTCCTTTGACAGTCATTATCTTCACACCGAACAAAAGGATCAGGGGATTGAATTCCTGCTGCCGCCCCCTTATGTCCCTCACATCATCTCTCTGGGAGGAAGCCCCCATACATTAGAAGGGTGGCCAAACCCTGTGATATCAGCAGTTTCGGACGATTTTTATCTGGTGTCCGTGTAGGGTCACGTTCATACTGAGCTCTGCGCTGCAGGGTTTGAATACTGGAGTTATTCAGTGTAATGGGGCAGATGGAGTCGCTGTGCCCCGGCAGTGGCCGTCTTTTCTTAGGTGGACACGAGTAGTGGACAAAAACCCTACAAGGGATACAATCCACGCCCGGTGGGCCCCACTCACTGTAATCCGGTCTGTTTGGAGGCATCATTTTAATGGGAAATGTGCGTCATGCTGCATATGTCATTCCCGCAAAATTGACGGACCCGGCATCAGAACCTGCGATGTACAGTAATTACTATGATGGTCGTACCGCCGAATCTCCCTCAAATCCCGAGCATAGAGCAATGTCCCTGCCGGTACAAGCTGCGGAGGTGACTATGGGTGCCATATAGGACTGTATGACACGACACCCACGTCCTGTACAGGTGCAGTGTGAATAAGCCCTGAGGAATGCTGTTATTGCGGGG
>JARQOD010000003.1:598850730-598940749 GCA_033576555.1 Oophaga sylvatica
CAGATATAGAAGGGGGAGATTGTCTGGGGAAAAAGACAGTAAAAGCGGGGGAAAATAGACAAGGGGGATGATTTTCTGTGGGGAAAAGACAGGAATTTTCCCCAATATAACAATGTAAATTTTTCTGTGGGGTAACAACAAATGTGCGCCGATATTGCAAGTGTTTTTCGTGGGTAAAAACAGTAAAGTGCCAGATTTAGACAGGGGTGATTTAATTTTGGGGGGGGGGTAACAGACATTTAATTTTGCAAAAAAAAGGATAAAGGGTTTTGGGGAAACCCGAATTTGGGGCCCCCTTAAAGGGTATGTTGGCTGGGGAAAAACAGCCAATTTAAAAGGGGGGGGCTTTGGGGCCCAAATAAA
The DNA here is from genome assembly GCA_033576555.1 of Oophaga sylvatica. Taxonomy (NCBI): domain Eukaryota; kingdom Metazoa; phylum Chordata; class Amphibia; order Anura; family Dendrobatidae; genus Oophaga; species Oophaga sylvatica. The sequence goes on from JARQOD010000003.1 coordinate 598,851,094, forward strand.
AGAAAAAAGGGTTGGGGGGATGTTTTAATTTTTGTGGGAAAAAAAAGGGGAAAGGGGGAAAAGGGTTTTTTTTAAAAAAGAAAGAAAAGTGTTTTTGGGAATTTTTTTAAAAGGGGGGGTTGGAAAGGGAAAAGGTTTTAGGTAAAAAGGGGGATTTGGTGTGGGAACCCCCAAAGGGGTTTAGAAATTGAAAAAAGGGGTTTTTTTAAAAAGGGGAATGGGTTTTGGGATAATTTTAAAAAGAAAGGGGAAAAGAAAAAAAGTTGGAAAAAGGGGTTTTAAATGGGTTGGGTAGGTTTGGGGTTTTGGGAATTTAAAAATTTGGGGATAGGGGGTTTGGGGGGGTGTAGGGGGAAAAGATAAAAATGGGGGGGAAAAAAGGGAAATAAATTTTGGGGAATTTGTTTTAAAGAAAAGGGGGGGTAGTAAAAAAACCAAGGGGGGGGAAAAATTTTGGTAAAAGTTTACCCAAACCCCTTTAAAGGGAAAAAACCGGCACTAGTCTTGGATTATTGGCCCCAAAATTAAAAAAAAAAAGAGTTGTAAACGAAAAAAATAAAAATTTTAAAACCCCAAAAAAGCAAGGAAATGCGGCAAAATCCCCCGGGTAATAAGGGGGGAACAAAAAAGATGGCGCGCATGGGTCTGAACATTGCAAATCCGGGGGGAAAGGGGGCCGGGGAGGAGAAAAACGGGGCCCCAGGGGCAAAAGGGCCCTGCCGCAAAAGGTCTTTACCCATCGTTTGGCTGGGGGTGGCCCCCCCCCACCCCAACCACATTAACAAAGGGTCCACCCTTATCAAATGGATGCCCACCAAAAATAAAGGGAATGGGGGTGAAAAAACAAAACACCGTGTTTAGCCCCCCCGTGAAATTTTTTCCCTTTGGTTTTTCCGAAACCCAAGTTGTAAAGGGGCCGGCCCTCCAAACTCTTCCTCAAATTTCCCATCCAGCTTTCCCACCAAACACACGACTGTATTCTCCCCCTTTTCACGGGTTTTTCCCCCCCTCTCTTAAAAGGGGGTTTTCCATTCAATGGGGGGTGCATTTTCTTTCTGATTTTTTCTTTAGTTCTTTATCCAAAGGGGCGGGGCATTACAGCACGCTAAAATTTTTTCCGGGGTCACGTGTCATAAAATGCAAAACCCCACTCCGGGGAAACAAAAGCCGACAACCCCTGTAACTGCGCCCGCCCGGGGGTGGGTATCGGTTCTTTTTTTTTAATTTTGGGGGCCCAACATTAAAAAAGAAACTTGTGGCTCCCCTTTTTAAAAAGGGGACCGCTTTATATCTGCCCCCAAAACCGACAAACCTAGGGGTCCCTTCCCCGTCATAAAAACTCAGTTCAGAAGCAGCCCTATTTCATAAACATCTTAGACTGAACGTGTAACTTGGGGAAACCCCACTGATTCCAAAAAAACTTTGAAACAGTACGAATGAAGTTTTGAAATTTAGCTTATAAAAAAAACAAAAAAAAAAGAAACCGAAGCGGGGAGGACTCCAAACCCGGGGGGAACAAACACTAAACTCGCGCGGGGACATTTTTGAAACAGTACTGAAAAATTGGGGTAAATTTCTCGGGAATAATCATTATTAAAAGCTTTGCAGTTTGGGGGTTTAAATTTTACACAGTACGGGGAGCTGTAAAAAAGCCGGCAAAGATAAAAACTTTTTCATAGAAACGAATTTGGAGAGATTATACAGCATACGGCATGTACGTAAATTACTTGGGAATATTAATTTATTAAAAATAGAAACAGTCAATGTGCAAATTTTAAAAAACTTTCTGACAGTTACTGTAAAATTACTCTGGGATATATAATCATTCATAGAAACGTAAACATAGGGAAAATTTTTAACCCGTACGGCGTGTAGCGTAAAATTAGTTGGGGATGATTTTAAATTTTACTTTAAAATGGCATATGGGGCCGATTTACACTTTTTCTGAAGGGGTAACTGAAAATTAGCTCTGGCCCTGAAAATTTTTTTTCATAAACTTTTCGTATGGGGAAAAATTTTAAGCAGTTTAGCGGGGACTTAAATTAGCTCCAAAGTTTTTAAAAATTTTTACATAAAAAAAAGAGCAGTTGGGGGCAGATTATACAGCTTTAAAAAGGGTATGTAAAGTTAGCCCTGGGATGATTAATTATTTTCAAAAAACAGTAGCATTGTGCAGTTACCATTAAAGAAAAGGGGGCTTAAATTACTCTGGCATGTTATACTTTTTACAAAAACAGTAGCATAGGGGGAGATTTTACACATAATGAGCGGGGGAGGGACAAAAAACTCAGATCTGCAGAAATTTTGTCCTGTTTTACCGCTGCCCCCCTTTCCCCTTTCCTGACCCTCAAAATTTTGTTTGCAGTTTTCCCAAAAATTTTGATTAAAGGGGAAAAAGGGGCTATAAAAGGGGAAAAGAAACCCCCAAAAAAGGGGGAATAACCAAAAGGTAGGCTTTGGGGAATTCGTTTTTATTTGGGGGGATCGAAACCTCCGTCCCCACGTCATTATTGACGGGACGGGGAATTTAAAAGGAATTTTTTCATGCAGCACCGCTGTCAAAAAACTCGCTTTCTGCTGTTTCCTTTTTTGCAAACATTCCGCCGTTTTTGCCGGGGAAAAAACCTACTTTACCCAATGTTCCCTTACCCCACCGAAGGGTTTTTAAAGTCCTTTTCCAAATTTTTTTAGGATGGGGGGGCCCCCTTTAAAGGCCGGATGAACCGCCGGGCCCCCCCCGTCTCCGGGATCCGGGCCCCCCTCTTTTCCCTAAGCCTTTTGCAGGGCAAATTATAAAATCCCTGGTTTAGCCCAAAGCGCGGCCTCATTACTTCCGCGGGCCCTCCCCGACACTTTATGTGGCCGCACAATAACGGAAGAGCGCAGCGCCTACCAACAACAAAAGCTGCCTCAAAATTAAAAAAAAAAAATTAATTTGTTGGGGGCCAAACAGAATTTTCCCTTTACGTTTTTTCCTTTCGGAGCTAAACAGGCGCACCAATTGTCGCAGCGTCCACCCGGGAAAAACTGAAAAAAAGCGAACATTGATTGCTCAATCCAACAGCCACAAAGACGCCTTTTTTATCCAGGGGGACGGCAACCCCCGGGGCCCCCCCGACAAGGCCTGACCACCCAAAACCAAAAGTCGGAAAACGGAGAGGGGCACTTAGGGCCGTCTTCCAAAAACAAATACGACACACTCGGGGGAAACAGGGGGTAATCGATCATAAGTAAATGACCAAAAGGGCTGCCCCAAAATATGCACTCTGGAGTAAATACAATTAACCCAATCATAATGGTATTACACAGTGACTGCACCAGCAATGTGATGCCCTCTGGGATAAACAGGGAAATCGGACATAAGAAAATTTTTTAAAATGACCACCAAAATAGTGCGCCTGGAATAATCAGTGTAACCGACAGTAATGTAATGTAGTCAATACCCAGCAGAAGTGAGTGCCTCTGGGTATAATACAGGAGGTAACTCAGGATAGTAATGTATGTACACAGTGACTCACCAGCAGAATAGGAGTGCGCTCTGGGGTATAAACAGAGGAACTCAGGATCATAAGTAATGATGTAACAGTGACTGCACCAGCAGAATAGTGGTGCCTTGGATAATACAGATGTAACTCAGATCAGTAATGTAATGTATGTACACAGTGACTGCACCACAGATAGGGTGATGAGTAAACAGGAGTAACTAGGATCAGTAATGCATGGATGTAAAGTGATGCTGAACGAATAGAGTGCACTCGAGAATATATGATGACAGATCGAAATAATGTATATAACAGTAATGCACCAGCAGATAGTGAATGCAGTTGAGGATATATCAGGATGTAATCAGGATAGTATGTATACAAGTGACTGCACCAGAATAGTGAGGCAGCTCTGGGTATAATAGGAGGTAACTCAGGATCAGTAATGTAATGTATGTACATGACTGCACCACAGAATAGTGAGTGCACTCTGGATATTACAGGAGTAACTCAGGATCAGTAATGTATGTACACAGTGACTGCACCAGCAAAAAGTGAGGCAGCTCTGGAAAACAGGATGTAACCAGACAGTAATGTATGTACACAGTGACTGACACAGAATAGTGAGTGCAGCTCTGGGGTATAAACAGGAGTAACTCAGGATCAGTAATGTAATGATTACACAGTGACTGCACCAGCAGAATAGTGAGTGCAGTCTGGAGTATAATACAGGAGAACTCAGGTATATGAATTATGTACACAGTGATGCACCGCAGAATAGTGAGTGCACTCTGGAGTAATACGGAGTAACTCAGGATAAGTAAGTATGTAACAGTACTGCACACAAATAGTGAGTGACTGGAGATAATAGAGTAATCAGTAAATGTAATGTATGTACACAGTGATGACACAGAAAGGAGTGCCGGAGGTATAATACAGGAGTAATAGGATCAGTAATGTAATATACAGTGATGCACCAGAGATATGAGTGACTCGGAGATAATCAGGAGTAACTCAGACAAATGTAAGTGACACAGTATGACGCAGAATAGGAGTGAGCTCTGGAGTAAATACAGAGGAACTCAGGATCAGTAATGTATGAGTAACAGTGACTGACCAGCAGAATATGATGCACTCTGAGTATAATAAGGAGTAACTCAGGATCATAATGTAATGTATGTACACAGTGACTGCACCAGCAATAGTGAGTGCAGCTCTGGAGTTATATACAGGAGTAACTCAGGATCAGTAATGTAATGTATGTACACAGTGACTGCACCAGCAGAATAGTGAGTGCAGCTCTGGGTATAATACAGGAGGTAACTCAGGATCAGTAATGTAATGTATGTAACAGTGACTGCACCAGCAGAATAGGATGCAGCTCTGGAGTATAATACAGATGTACTCAGGATCATAAGTAATGTATGTAACAGTGATGCACCAGCAAATAGTGAGTGCAGCTCTGGAGATAATACAGGATGAACCAGGATCAGTAGTATGTACCATGACCCCAGAAAAGACAGCCGGTAAATACAGAGTAACTGATCAATATGTACAGACGCACAGCAAATAGTGCGCCTGGATATACAGATAACTCAGATCATGATTAGTACACATGACTGACCAGAAGAGTGCAGCTCTGGGGTATAATACAGAGTAACTCAGGATCAGTAATGTATATGTACAGTGACGCCCAGCAGAATAGGAGTGCACTCTGGTATAAACAGAGTAACTCAGGATAGTAATGTATATTAACGTGACTGCACCAGCAAAAGGAGTGCAGCTCTGGGTTATACAGGAGTAACTCAGATCAGTATGTATGTATGTAACATGATGCACAGCAGAATGTGAGTGCAGCTCTGGAGTAAATACAGGAGTACTCAGGATCAGTATGTAATGTATGTAACAGTACTGCACAGCAATATGGTGCAGCTCTGGAGTATATCAGAGTACTCAGATCAGTAATGTATGTATGTACACAGTGCTGCACCAGCAGAATAGTGAGTGCAGCTCTGGATAATACAGGAGACTCAGGATCAGTTAATTATGTACACAGGCTGCACCAGCAGAATAGAGTGCAGCTCTGGTATAATAAGGAGTAATCAGGTCAGTAATGTATGTACATGACTGCACAGCAGAATATGGTGCAGCTCTGGATAATACAGAGTAATCAGGACAGTGAGTATACACAGGACTGACCAGCAGAATATGAGGCAGCTCTGGGTATAATACGGATAACTCAGACATAATGTATGATTACACAGTGACTGCACGCAGAATAGTGAGTGCAGCTTGGAGAATACAGGTAACCAGATCAGTAATGTAATGATGTACACAGTGACTGCACCAGCAGATTAGGCAGCTCTGGGTATAATAAGGAGTAACTCGGATCAGAATGATGTATGTAACGTGACTGCACCAGCAGAATGGGTGCAGCTTGGAGTATAATACAGAGTACTCAGATCATAATGTAATGTATGTAACGTACTGCACCAGAGAATAGTGAGTGCAGCTCGGGATAATACAGGTGTAACTCAGGATCATAATGTATTAGTACACAGTGCTGCACCACGAAAGGAGTGCAGCTCTGAGATAATACAGGATGTAATCAGATCAGTATTAATTATGTACACGTGACTGCCACAGAATATGAGTGGCTCTGGTTAATACAGTGTATCAGGACGTATGTAATGTATGTACACAGTACTGCACCAAGAATAGTGATGACTCTGGATATAATACAGATAACTCAGATCATAATGTAATGTATGTACACGTGACTGCACGAATGTGAGTGCAGCTCTGAGTATAATACAGGTAACTCAGGATCTAATGATGTAGTACAGTGACTGCACCCGAATAGTGTGCAGCCTGTATAATAAGGTATCGGTCTAAGTATTATGACGAGCACAATAGTGCAGCTCTGGAGTATAACAGAGTAACTCAGGATCAGTAATGTAGTTGTACAGTGACTGCACCAGCAGAATAGTGGTGCAGCTCTGGAGTATAATACAGATGTAACTCAGGTCAGTAATGTAATGTATGTACACAGTGACTGCACCAGCAGAATAGTGAGTGCAGCTCTGGGATATACAGGAGTAACTCAGGATCAGTAATGTAATGTATGTACACAGTGACTGCACCCGCAGAATAGTGAGTGCAGCTCTGGAGTATAATACAGGATGTAACTCAGGATCAGTATGTATGTATGTACACAGTGACTGCACCAGCAGAATAGTGAGTGCAGCTCTGGGTATAATACAGGAGTAACTCAGGATCAGTAATGTAATGTATGTACACAGTGACTGCACCAGCAGATAGGAGTGCAGCTCTGGGTATAATACAGGAGGTAACTCAGATCAGTAATGTAATGATGTAAAGTGACTGCACCAGCAGAATAGGAGTGCAGCTCTGGAGTATAATACAGAGTAACTCAGGATCAGTATGTATGATGTAACTGCTGCACACAGAATAGGAGTGCAGCCTGGTATAATAAGGAGTAATCAGGATCAGTAATTAGTTGTACAGTGACTGCACCAGCAGAATAGTGAGTGCAGCTCTGAGTATAATACAGAGGTAACTAGGATCAGTATGTATGTATGTAACAGTGACTGCACCAGCAGATAGTGAGTGCAGCTCTGGGTATAATACAGAGTAACTCAGGTCAGTAATGTATGTAGTACACAGTGACTGCACCAGCAGAATAGGAGTGCAGCTCTGGGTATAACAGGAGTAATCAGGATCGTATGTATGTATGTACACATGACTGCACCAGCAGAATAGAGTGCAGTCTGGGTATAATAAGAGTACTCAGGTCAGTATGTAATGTATGTACACAGTGACTGCACAGCAGAATGTGAGTGCAGCTCTGGGATAATACAGGAGGTAACTCAGGATCGTATTAATGTATTACACAGTGATGCACCAGCAAAGTGAGTGCAGCTCTGGAGTTAATACAGGGTAACTCAGATAAGTAATGTATGTACACAGTGACTGCACCAGCAGAATAGTGAGTGCAGCTCTGGAGTATAATACAGGTGTAACTCAGATCAGTATGTATTTGTACACAGTGACTGCACCGCAGAATGTGATGCAGCTCTGGGTATAATAAGGAGTAACTCAGGTCAGTAATGTATGTACACAGTGACTGCACCAGCAGAAAGTGAGTGCAGCTCTGGAGTATAATACAGGAGGTAACTCAGGATCAGTAATGTAATTATGTACACAGTGACTGCACCAGCAGAATAGTGAGTGCAGCTCTGGGTATAATACAGGGTAACTCAGGATCAGTAATGTAATGTATGTACACAGTGACTGCACCAGCAGAATAGTGAGTGCAGCTCTGGAGTATAATACAGGATGTAACTCAGGATCAGTAATGTAATGTATGTACACAGTGACTGCACCAGCAGAATAGTGAGTGCAGCTCTGGAGTATAATACAGGGTGTAACTCAGGATCAGTAATGTAATGTATGTACACAGTGACTGCACCAGCAGAATAGTGAGTGCAACTCTGGAGTATAATACAGGATGTAACTCAGGATCAGTAATGTAATGTATGTACACAGTGACTGCACCAGCAGAATAGTGAGTGCAGCTCTGGAGTATAATACAGGATGTAACTCAGGATCAGTAATGTAATGTTGTACATAGTGACTGCACCAGCAGAATAGTGAGTGCAGCTCTGGAGTATAATACAGGCGCTAACTCAGGATCAGTATGCAGTGTCATATATATTGTATTTTCTGGAGCACATATATACCTGCTGATACTGCAGCCTGTATTTATTGAGCCATAGTTTTATGTACTAGGTAATTTTCAGGCTTCGTATTCACCTCCCCATACAATCTTTATATTAGGAGATACAGTTGTGCTCAAGAGTTTACATACCACGGCAGAATTTTTGGTTTCTTGGCATTTTTGCAGAGAATATGAATGATAACACCAAAGCTTTTCCTCCACTCATGGTTAGTGGTCGGGTGAAGCCATTTATTCTCAAACTACTGTGTTTTCTCTTTTTAAGTCATAATGACAACCCAAAACATCCAAATGACCCCGATCAAAAGTTCACATACCCCATTTCTTAATACCGTGTATTGCCCCCTCTAACATCAATGACAGCTTGAAGTCTTTTGTGGTAGTTGTGGGTGAGGTTCTTTATTTTCTCAGATGGCAAAGCTGCCCACTCTTCTTGGCAAAAAGCCTCCAGTTCCTGTAAATTCCTGGGCTGTCCAGCATGAACTGTGCGCTTGAGATCTTCCCAGAGTGGCTCAATGATATTGAGGTCAGGAGACTGAGATGGCCACTCCAGAACCTTCACTTTGTTCTGCTGTAGCCAATAACAGGTCGACTGGGCCTTGTGTTTTGGATCCTTGTCATGTTGGTACATCCCATGAGCAGTTTCCAGGCTGATGAGTGCAAATTTGCCTCCAGTATTTGCTGATAAGCGTGCTGCATTCATCTTTTCTTCAACTTTGACCAAGTTTCCTGCGCCTTTGTAGCTCACACATCCACAAAACATCAGCGATCCACCTCCGTGCTTTACAGTAGGAATGGTGTTCCTTTCATCATCGGCCTTGTTGACCTCTCTCCAAATGTAACGTTTATGGTTGTGGCCAAAAAGTTAAATTTTGGTCTCATCACTCCAAATTACCTTGTTCCTGTAGTTTTGAGGCTTGTGTCTGAGCTGTTTTGCGTATTGTAGGTGAGATACTTTGTGGCATTTGCGCAGTAATGACTTTCTTCTGGCGACTCGACCATGCAGACCATTTTTCTTCAAGTGCCTCCTTATTGTGCATCTTGAAACTGCCACACCGCTAGTTTTCAGAGAGTCCAGTATTTCAGCTGATGTTACTTGTGGGTTTTTCTTTGCATCCCGAACAATTTTCCCGGCATTTATCACAGGTCACAGGTGAGGATGTTTCCTTTAGTAGCCATTCAACCCATTTGTGTCACCTTCTGTGCATGTTATCAGGCCAAAATCACCAGGGTATGTGAACTTCTGATCGGGGTCATTTGGATGTTTTGGGTTGTCATTATGATTTAAAAAGAGAAAACACAGTAGTGACAATAAATGGCTTCACCCAACCACTAACCGAGAGCAGAGGAAAAGGTTTGTTATCATTCATATTCTCTCAAAAAAGGACAGAAAGCTGTCTCTTATCCGCGCTGTCTCTTATCCGCGCTGTCTCTTATCTGCGCTGTCTCTTATCCGCGCTGTCTCTTCTCCGCGCTGTCCTTTTCCGCTGTCTCTTCTCTGTGCTGTCCTCTTCTCCGCGCTGTCTCTTCTCCGTGCTGTCTCTTATCCACGCTGTCTCTTATCCATGCTGTCTCTTATCCGCGCTGTCTCTTATCCGTGCTGTCTCTTATCCACGCTGTCTCTTATCCTGCTGTCTTCTGTATCCGCGCTGTCCTCTTTCCGCGCTGTCTCTTTTCCGCTGTCTCTTATCCCGTTGCTGTCTCTTATCCGTGCTGTCCCCTTATCCGTGCTGTCTCTTATCCGCTGTCTCTTATCGCGCTGTCTCTTTTCGCTGTCTCTTTTCCGCTGTCTCTTCTCCGCGCTGTCTCTTTCCGCGCTGTCTCTTTTCCGCGCTGTCTCTTTTCCGCGCTGTCTCTTCTCCACGCTGTCTCTTTCCGCGCTGTCTCTTTCCGCGCTGTCTCTTCTCCCGCTGTCTCTTCCCGTCTCTCTCCGGCTGTCCTTTTCCGCGCTGTCTCTTCTCCGCGCTGTCTCTTTCCGCGCTGTCTCTTATCCGTGCTGTCTCCTATCCGCGCTGTCTCTTCTCCGTGCTGTCTTTTATCCGCGCTGTCTCTTATCCGTGCTGTCTCTTCTCCGCGCTGTCTCTTTTCCGCTGTCTCTTCTCTGTGCTGTCTCTTCTCCGCGCTGTCTCTTCTCCGTGCTGTCTCTTATCCACGCTGTCTCTTATCCGTGCTGTCTCTTATCCGCGCTGTCTCTTATCCGTGCTGTCTCTTATCCACGCTGTCTTCCTGCTGTCTCTTATCCCCGCTGTCTCTTATCCGGCTGTCTCTTATCCGCTGTCTCTTATCCGCTGTCTCTTATCCGCTGTCTCTTATCCGCGCTGTCTCTTATCTGCGCTGTCTCTTTTCCGCTGTCTCTTTTCCGCTGTCTCTTCTCCGCGCTGTCTCCTCTCCGCGCTGTTCTCTCTCTCCGCGCTGTCTCTTCTCCGCGCTGTCTCTTCTCCGCGCTGTCTCTTATCCGTGCTGTCTCTTATCCGTGCTGTCTCTTCTCCGCGCTGTCTCTTATCCGCGCTGTCTCTTCTCCGCGCTGTCTCTTCTCCGCGCTGTCTCTTCTCCGCGCTGTCTCTTCTCCGCGCTGTCTCTTCTCCGCGCTGTCTCTTCTCCGCGCTGTCTCTTCTCCGCGCTGTCTCTTCTCCGCGCTGTCTCTTCTCCGCGCTGTCTCTTATCTGCGCTGTCTCTTATCCGCGCTGTCTCTTATCCGCGCTGTCTCTTATCCGCGCTGTCTCTTCTCCGCGCTGTCTCTTCTCCGCGCTGTCTCTTCTCCGCGCTGTCTGTTATCTGCGTGGTCTCTTCTCCGCGCTGTCTCTTATCCGTGTTGTCTCTTATCCGCTGTCTCTTATCCGCTGTCTCTTATCCGCACTGTCTCTTATCCGCGCTGTCTCTTATCTGCGCTGTCTCTTCTCCGCGCGGTCTCTTATCTGCGTGGTCTCTTCTCCGCGCTGTCTCTTATCTGCGTGGTCTCTTCTCCGTGCTGTCTCTTATCCGCTATCTCTTATCTGCGCTGTCTCTTATCCGCGCTGTCTCTTATCCGCGCGGTCTCTTATCTGCGTGGTCTCTTCTCCGCGCTGTTTCTTCTCCGCGCTGTCTCTTCTCCGTGCTGTCTCTTATCCGCTATCTCTTATCTGCGCTGTCTCTTATCTGCGCTGTCTCTTCTCCGCGCGGTCTCTTATCTGCGTGGTCTCTTCTCCGCGCTGTTTCTTCTCCGCGCTGTCTCTTCTCCGTGCTGTCTCTTATCCGCTATCTCTTATCTGCGCTGTCTCTTATCTGCGCTGTCTCTTCTCCGCGCGGTCTCTTATCTGCGTGGTCTCTTCTCCGCGCTGTTTCTTCTCCGCGCTGTCTCTTCTCCGTGCTGTCTCTTATCCGCTATCTCTTATCTGCGCTGTCTCTTATCCGCGCTGTCTCTTATCCGCGCTGTCTCTTATCCGCGCTGTCTCTTATCCGCGCTGTCTCTTCTCCGCGCTGTCTCTTCTCCGCGCTGTCTCTTCTCCGCGCTGTCTGTTATCTGCGTGGTCTCTTCTCCGCGCTGTCTCTTATCCGTGTTGTCTCTTATCCGCTGTCTCTTATCCGCTGTCTCTTATCCGCACTGTCTCTTATCCGCGCTGTCTCTTATCTGCGCTGTCTCTTCTCCGCCGGTCTCTTATCTGCGTGGTCTCTTCTCCGCGCTGTCTCTTATCTGCGTGGTCTCTTCTCCGCGCTGTCTCTTATCCGTGCTGTCTCTTATCCGCACTGTCTCTTATCCGCGCTGTCTCTTCTCCGCGCTGTTTCTTCTCCGCGCTGTCTCTTCTCCGTGCTGTCTCTTATCCGCTATCTCTTATCTGCGCTGTCTCTTATCCGCGCTGTCTCTTATCCGCTGTCTGTTATCCGCACTGTCTCTTATCTGCGCTCTCTTTTCCGTTGTCTCTTTTCTGCTGTCTCTTCTCCGCGCTGTCTCTTCTCCGCGCTGTCTCTTCTCCGCGCTGTCTCCTCTCCGCGCTGTTTTCTTGCGGTTTTCACCGTGTGATTGCGGTGAGTGATTGATCCGGCCGCAGGGTCACAGAACTCGAGCTCATCTGTCTCTTCTCCGCGCTGTCTCTTTTCTGCGCTGTCTCCTATCCGCGCTGTCTCATCTCCGCGTTTTCTCTTATCCGTGCTGTCTCTTATCCGCTGTCTCTTCTCCGCGCTGTCTCTTTTCCGCTGTCTCTTCTCCGCGCTGTCTCCTCTCCGCGCTGTCTCTTCTCCGCGCTGTCTCTTCTCCGCGCTGTCTCTTCTCCGCGCTGTCTCTTCTCCGCGCTGTCTCTTTTCCGCGCTGTCTCTTTTCCGCGTTGTCTCTTCTCCGCGCTGTCTCTTCTCCTCGCTGTCTCTTCTCCGCGCTGTCTCTTCTCCGCGCTGTCTCTTCTCCGCGCTGTCTCTTCTCCGCGCTGTCTCTTCTCCGCGCTGTCTCTTTTCCGTGTTCTCTTCTCCGCGTTGTCTCTTCTCCGCGTTGTCTCTTCTCCGCGCTGTCTCTTCTCCGCGCTGTCTCTTCTCCGCGCTGTCTCTTCTCCGCGCTGTCTCTTCTCCGCGCTGTCTCTTCTCCGCGCTGTCTCTTCTCCGCGCTGTCTCTTCTCCGCGCTCTTCTCCGCGCTCTCTTCTCCGCGCTGTCTCTTTTCCGCGTTCTCTTCTCCGCGTTGTCTCTTCTCCGCGCTGTCTCCTCTCCGCGCGGTCTCTTCTCCGCGCTGTCTCTTCTCCGCGCTGTCTCTTCTCCGCGCTGTCTCTTCTCCGCGCTGTCTCTTCTCCGCGCTGTCTCTTCTCCGCGCTCTCTTCTCCGCGCTGTCTCTTCTCCGCGCTGTCTCTTCTCCGCGTTGTCTCTATCCTCGCTGTCTCTTATCCACGCTGTCTCTTCTCCACGCTGTCTCTTCTCCGCGCTGTCTCTTCTCCGCGCTGTCTCTTCTCCGCGCTGTCTCTTCTCCGCGTTGTCTCTTCTCCGCGCTGTCTCTTCTCCGCGCTGTCTCTTCTCCGCGCTGTCTCTTCTCCGCGCTGTCTCTTCTCCGCGCTCTCTTCTCCGCGCTGTCTCTTCTCCGCGTTGTCTCTTCTCCGCGCTGTCTCTTCTCCGCGCTGTCTCTTCTCCGCGCTGTCTCTTATCCGCGCTGTCTCTTTTCCGCTGTCTCTTCTCCGCGCTCTTCTCCGCGCTGTCTCTTCTCCGCGCTGTCTCTTCTCCGCGCTGTCTCTTACGTTCCGCGCCTGGTCTCTTATCCGCGCTGTCTCTTTTTCTGCGCTGTCTCTTCTCCGCGCTGTCTCTCTCTCCCGCGCGGTCTCTTATCCGTGCTGTCTCTTATCCGCACTGTCTCTTATCCGCGCTGTCTCTCTCTCCGCGCTGTCTCTTATCCCGTGTTCGTGTCTCTTATCCGCGCTGTCTCTTCTCGCGCTGTCTCTTCTCCGCGCTGTCTTCTTGCGGTTTTCACCTTGTGATTGCAGTGAGTGACTGATCCGGCCTAGGGTCACAGAACTCGAGCTCATCTGTCTCTTCTCCGCTGTCTCTTTTCTGCGCTGTCTCTTCTCCGCGCTGTCTCTTATCCGTGCTGTCTCTTATCCGCGCTGTCTCTTCTCCGCGCTGTCTCTTCTCCGCGCTGTCTTCTTGCGGTTTTCACCTTGTGATTGCGAGTGAGTGACTGATCGGCCTCAGGGTCACAGACTCGAGCTCATCTGTCTCTTCTCCGCTGTCTCTTTTCTCCGCGCTCTCTTCTCCGCGCTGTCTCTTCTCCGCGCTGTCTCTTCTCCGCGTTGTCTCTTATCCTCGCTGTCTCTTATCCACGCTGTCTCTTCTCCACGCTGTCTCTTCTCCGCGCTGTCTCTTCTCCGCGCTGTCTCTTCTCCGCGCTGTCTCTTCTCCGCGTTGTCTCTTCTCCGCGCTGTCTCTTCTCCGCGCTGTCTCTTCTCCGCGCTGTCTCTTCTCCGCGCTGTCTCTTCTCCGCGCTCTCTTCTCCGCGCTGTCTCTTCTCCGCGTTGTCTCTTCTCCGCGCTGTCTCTTCTCCGCGCTGTCTCTTTCTCCGCGCTGTCTCTTATCCGCGCTGTCTCTTTTCCGCTGTCTCTTCTCCGCGCTCTCTTCTCCGCGCTGTCTCTTCTCCGCGCTGTCTCTTCTCCGCGCTGTCTCTTATCCGCGCTGTCTCTTATCCGCGCTGTCTCTTTTTGCTGTCTCTTCTCCGCGCTGTCTCCTCTCCGCGCGGTCTCTTATCCGTGCTGTCTCTTATCCGCACTGTCTCTTATCCGCGCTGTCTCTTCTCCGCGCTGTCTCTTATCCGTGCTGTCTCTTATCCGCGCTGTCTCTTCTCCGCGCTGTCTCTTCTCCGCGCTGTCTTCTTGCGGTTTTCACCTTGTGATTGCAGTGAGTGACTGATCCGGCCTCAGGGTCACAGAACTCGAGCTCATCTGTCTCTTCTCCGCTGTCTCTTTTCTGCGCTGTCTCTTCTCCGCGCTGTCTCTTTTCCGCGGTCTCTTCTCCGCGCTGTCTCTTCTCCGCGCTGTCTTCTTGCGGTTTTCACCGTGTGATTGCAGTGAGTGACTGATCCGGCCTCAGGGTCACAGAACTCGAGCTCATCTGTCTCTTCTCCGCTGTCTCTTTTCTGCGCTGTCTCTTCTCCGCGCTGTCTCTTTTCCGCTGTCTCTTCTCCGCGCTGTCTCCTCTCCGCGCGTCTCTTCTCCGTGCTGTCTCTTATCCGCTGTCTCTTATCCGCGCTGTCTCTTCTCCGCGCTGTTCTTCTCCGCGCTGTCTCTTATCCGCGCTGTCTCTTCTCCGCGCTGTCTTCTTGCGGTTTTCACCGTGTGATTGCAGTGAGTGACTGATCCGGCCTCAGGGTCACAGAACTCGAGCTCATCTGTCTCGCTGTTTGTGGATCATATGGCCGGCGTGTGGCAGAGCGCCAGTAAGGTAATGATCAATATAGCGCCAGCATATTCCACAGCGCAGTACCGAGGTTGTTATTCCTTACACAAGTCTTTGAAGTAAGGGTTTGTTCACACTTCGCAGTTTTGCAGTGTTTTGTTGCATTTTTAGATGCGTTTTTTCCATTCATTTGAAAAGGTGAAAATTGCTGTAAAACCACCTAAGAATTGACATGCTGCTCCCCGGCAGGAAGGCCAGCGTGTGCTCGAGAGGTCAGACATCTCACTGACTGTGCTGTATATAAAGCGCTGGATACAAAACACAGCAAAAACGCCAGGTGTGAACATGCCCCATGTGTGCTCTCTGCGCACCTGCTTCCTGCAGGGACTTTCTGGGGTCATTTTAGTGACGTCATCGCCTCGAATACCTGAACTCTTGTTATTCCTTCAGTTCGGCCCCGAACCTGCCCTGAAAGGTGGTCGGCGAATCTCATTTAGAACTTTCCAACTTTGTTTTGGGAAATTTAGATCAACTCTAAAATGTTGTAAATGGCGTCCGATGCCCGGGTCACTAGAAGCAATCCGATGTCTGGAAGGTGACGCATTGCATCGGAAATCACTCGGACTTTGCCCCTGCAGCGGAGCGGCGTCGGTCCTGGAAGATCCATCATTCCGCCTGTGAATATTCGCACGTCCGCTCTCTCTTCTTTGCTGCCTGACATTGTTTGCAGACAGAATCATAATAAAAGTGCGACGACACAAGGACCGAAAACGGATCCAGGACACCGAAGAAATCCGAAGAAAGCTTAATACAGGTCACACAAGGCACCTGACTAAGGGGCGCAGGGACCCCGAGACACAAAGTCACAGGAGCCTTATTATCTGGGGAGAGTACAGCTCTGTCATAATTACTGCTAATTAATACTGCAGCCCAGTTGACCATGTGGAGCAGCGCTCTGACTGCAGGTTATTACTTGTGCCCCAAGTGTCCCGTACGTGATTTCCCGTATAACCCAGAGACTCGGAGACAAGACAGCGAGCGACTGAGAAAAACACTGTAATTAGGCTCATTAAACCATCATCAGTCTCCTTATCAATCTGCTCCCAAGACGAGCGCCAGCACCGCAGACTAATGCTGCGTCCCCCGACTGAGCGTCCCGAGAGCTGGAGTATACAGCCAGGCGGTGCCGGGGCAAGGCCACCCCATTATCCCGAGCGTCAGTGTCATTATACTGTACCCTGAGTTTCAGTATCATTATCCTGTACCCTGAGTGTCAGTGTCATTATCCTGTACCCCGAGTGTCAGTGTCATTATCCTGTACCCCGAGTGTCATCTGTAGTCACATTATCCTGTACCCCGAGTGTCAGTGTCATTATCCTGTACCCCGAGTGTCAGTGTCATTATCCTGTACCCTGAAATGTCAGTGTCATTATCCTGTACCCCGAGTGTCAGTGTTATTATCCTGTACCCCGAGTCAGTCTACACGGTGTCATCTTATCCTGTACCCCAGTGTCAGTGTCATTATCCTGTACCCCCAGTGTCAGTGTCATTATCCTGTACCCTAAGTGTCAGTGTCATTATCCTGTACCCCGAGTGTCAGTGTTATTATCCTGTACCCCGAGTGTCAGTGTCATTATCCTGTACCCCCAGTGTCAGTGTCATTATCCTGTACCCCGAGTGTCAGTGTCATTATCCTGTACCCCGAGTGTCAGTGTCATTATCCTGTACCCTAAGTGTCAGTGTCATTATCCTGTACCCCGAGTGTCAGTGTTATTATCCTGTACCCCGAGTGTCAGTGTCATTATCCTGTACCCCGAGTGTCAGCGTCATTATCCTGTACCCCGAGTGTCAGTGTCATTATCCTGTACCCCGAGTGTCAGTGTTATTATCCTGTACCCCGAGTGTCAGTGTCATTATCCTGTACCCCGAGTGTCAGTGTCATTATCCTGTACCCCGAGTGTCAGTGTCATTATCCTGTACCCCGAGCGTCAGTGTCATTATCCTGTACCCCGAGTGTCAGTGTCATTATCCTGTACCCCGAGTGTCAGTGTCATTATCCTGTTGTCACGCGGTCTTATGATATGTGTACGATGTCAGTAAAGTATTCTTAAAAGAACAACACTCTATACAACATATAGTTTAGCAACATCAGCATGTAAATATAGAATAGATTTACCTGACACGATATCCGTTGAACTCAGGGTTAATCTTTAGGACTTGATACACTGTCACAGGAAAGAGGAGGACCGGGGGTCTAACCTGACCCTAAACTGGGGTCCTAACTAATCCCTCACCTTGGAGGTACTGATAATGGTTCAGAGGTCCAAGTCTCCAGCCTAACCCTGTCTCCTATCAGTCCCTGAACCCTGTAATCAGTCCTAAGAAGGATCTGACTACCACCAAAGGGATATGGGCTGATCTCTGCTAAATACACAGATTAGACATATAAGACAGACTGGAGAAAACACAGACTTGCATACACACTCAAACACAGAAGGAACATAAATGATCTGGGATATTAAACTCTAAGCAAGGTGAGCTTAAAACAACTAAGGAGCTCTTTAACTTAAGTCTATACAGATACAATCCTATCTGTGGTCTGCATGAAGAATTTCACTGGCAACTCCCAACACAGACAACCAGAGATTTAAAGGAAACCAATCAACAAATAATTAATTGCAGCCGGGAGAAACTGAACCCAGTCCCAGAACTGAGCACAGACAGAATTAACTCCCTAACTGCCAAACACAAAGAAACAGCAACTCAGCTGTGAGAAGTCAGAATGTGCAACCGCGACGATCTTCGTGGCGATGCACACATGACACCTGTACCCCGAGTGTCAGTGTCATTATCCTGTACCCCGAGTGTCAGTGTCATTATCCTGTACCCCGAGTGTCAGTGTCATTATCCTGTACCCCGAGTGTCAGTGTCATTATCCTGTACCCCGAGTGTCAGTGTCATTATCCTGTACCCCGAGTGTCAGCGTCATTATCCTGTACCCCGAGTGTCAGTGTCATTATCCTGTACCCCTAGTGTCAGTGTCATTATCCTGTACCCGAGTGTCAGTGTCATTATCCTGTACCCGAGTGTCAGTGTCATTATCCTGTACCCCGAGTGTCAGTGTCATTATTCTGTACCCTGAGTGTCAGTATCATTATCTTGTACCCCAGTGTCAGTGTCATTATCCTGTGTCCCGAGTGTCAGTGTCCTTACCCTGTACCCCGAGTGTCAGTATCATTATCCTGTACCCCGAGCGTCAGTGTCATTATCCTGTACCCCGAGCGTCAGTGTCCTTACCCTGTACCCCGAGCGTGTGTCCTTACCTGTACCCTGAGTGTCAGTGTCATCCTGTACCCCGAGTGTCAGTGTCATTATCCTGTACCCAAGTGTTAGTGTCGTTATCCTGTACCCCGAGTGTCAGTGTCATTATCCTGTACCCCGAGTGTCAGTGTCATTATCCTGTACCCCGAGCGTCAGTGTCATTATCCTGTACCCCGAGTGTCAGTATCCTTACCCTGTACCCCGAGTGTCAGTTTCATCCTGTACCCGAGTGTCAGTTTTTATCCTGTACCCCGAGCGTCAGTGTCATTATCCTGTACCCCGAGCGTCGGTGTCATTATCCTGTACCCCGAGTGTCGGTGTCCTTACCCTGTACCCCGAGTGTCAGTGTCATTATCCTGTACTTCGAGTGTCAGTGTCATTATCCTGTACCCGAGTGTTAGTGTCGTTATCCTCTACCCCGAGTGTCAGTGTCATTATCCTGTACCCCGAGCGTCAGTGTCATTATCCTGTACCCCGAGCGTCAGTGTCATTATCCTGTACCCGAACGTCAGTGTCATTATCCTGTACCCCGAGCGTCAGTGTCATTTTCTTGTACCCCGAGTGTCAGTGTTCTTACCCTGTGCCCTGACTGTTAGTGTCCTTACCCTGTACCCTGAGTGTCAGTGTCACTATCCTGTACCCCAAGTGTCAGTGTCATTATCCTGTACCCCGAGTGTCAGCGTCATTATCCTGTACCCTGAGTGTCAGTGTCATTATCCTGTACCCCGAGTGTCAGCGTCATTATCCTGTACCCGAGTGTCAGCGTCATTATCCTGTACCTCGAGTATCAGCGTCATTATCCTGTACCTCGAGTGTCAGCGTCATTATCCTGTACCCCGAGTGTCAGCGTCATTATCCTGTACCTTGAGTGTCAGCGTCATTTTCCTGTACCCCGAGTGTCAGCGTCATTATCCTGTACCCCGATTGTCAGCGTCATTATCCTGTACCTTGAGTGTCAGCGTCATTATCCTGTACCCGAGTGTCAGCGTCATTATCCTGTACCTTGAGTGTCAGCGTCATTATCTTGTACCCGAGTGTCAGCGTCATTATCTTGTTTTCCATGATTCTGGGTCTTGGTGCTCCCCAGATATGGCAGTTCTCTGTGCTATGTGGACAGTCATATTGATGTTGCGGGTAATTCTCCGCTGTCAGTATTTTGCCGTTGTCGTGGTCGGTGTTTTGCTGTTGTCACAGGCGGTATTTTGTCGCGGGCGGTATTTTGCCATTTTCGCTGTCTGTATTTTGCCGTTGTCGCGGGCGGTATTTTGCCGTTGTCGGTATTTTTCCGTTGTCGCGGCGGTATTTTGCCGTTGTCGGTATTTTGCCGTTGTCACGGGCGGTATTTTGCTGTTATCGCTGGCGGTATTTTGTCGCGGGCGGTATTTTGCCGTTGTCGGTATTTTGCCGTTGTCGCGGGCGGTATTTTGCCGTTGTCGGTATTTTTCCGTTGTTGCGGGCGGTATTTTGCCGTTGTTGGTATTTTGCCGTTGTCGCGGGCGGTATTTTGCTGTTATCGCTGGCGGTATTTTGTCGCGGGCGGTATTTTGCCGTTGTCGGTATTTTGCCATTGTCGCGGGCGGTATTTTGCAGTTGTCTGTATTTATCCGTTGTCGCGGGCGGTATTTTGCCGTTGTCGGTATCTTGCCGTTGTCGCGGGCGGTATTTTGCTGTTATCGCTGGCGGTATTTTGCCGTTGTCGGTATTATCTGAGGTGTTAATGAATGTTGCACAGATCTGCGCCGCTGCAGTAATGACAGGAGAGGGTTGTGAATTGCTTGTTCTCGACCTGTCAGCCGGCCATTGCAGCACCCCCTGCAGCTGTGAGCGGGAGCAGATCGGGAAGGCTCTTATCTTGTGGATGGTCAGAGAGATTCCATTCTCTGACAACAAGCGGAGATCCTCACACTGAGAACATAAAGTATTGAGTATCAGAGACGAGCAAATGTTCCCAATCACTGATCTGCAACGCATGTCCTGAAAAGCGCTAGAGAGCTCACCGTCACTCGCCCTCTCTTGTCCCCTCTCGCCTTCCTTTCCCCTCTGCCTCTCTTGCCCTCTCCACTTGCCCCTCTACTCTCGCCTCCTGCCCCTTTCGCCTCTCTTCTCTCTTCCCCCTCTTGCCCTCTCTTGCCCCTCTCTCCCACTCTTGCCCCTCTCTACCTCTCCCCCTCTCGTTTCGCCGTCTCTTGCCTTCTCTTTCCCCTTCTTGCCCTCTCTTGCGTTCTCCCCTCTCTCGCCCTCTCTCGCTCCCTCTCTCGCCCTTTCTTGCCCCCTCTCACCGTCTCTTGCCCCCTCTCGCCCTCTCTTTGCCCCCTCTCGCCCTCTCTTGCCCCCTCTCGCCATCTCTTGCCCCCTCTCGCCATCTCTTGCCCCTCTCGCCAACTCTTGCCCCCTCTCACCATCTCTTGCCTTCTTTCCCCCTCTTGCCCCCTGTTGCCCTCTCTCTCGCCGTCGCTCGCCCTCTCTCGCTCCCTCTCACCCTTTCTCGCCCTTTCTTGCCCCCTCTTGCCATCGCTCGCCCCCTCTCACCCTCCCTCGGCCCCTCTCAACCTCCCTCGCCCTCTCTTACCCCTCTCGCCCTCTCTTGCCTTCTCTTTCCCCCTCTCGCCCTGTTGCCCCCTCTTGCCGTCGCTCGCCCCCTCTCACCCTCTCTCGCCCTCTTACCCCTCTCACCCTCTCTTGCCTTCTCTTTCCCCTGTTGCCCTCTCTTGCCCCCTCTCGCCATCTCTTGCCCCCTGTTGCCCTCTCTCGCCATCTCTTTCCCCCTCTTGCCCTATCTCGCCCCCTCTTGCCCTCTCTCGCCGTCTTTCCCCCTCTTGCCCTCTCTCGCCGTTGCTCACCCTTTCTTGCCCCTCTCGCCCTCTCTCGCTCTCACCCTCTCTCGCCCTTTCTTTCCCCTCTCGCCCTTTCTTTCCCCTCTCGCCCTCCTCGTCCCTCCCTCTTGCCTCCCTCTCTCACCCCTTTCTTGCCCCTCTCTTGCCTCTCTCCATCCTCGCCCTTTCTTGCCCCTCTCTGCCCTCTCTCGCCATCGCTCGCCCTTTCTTGCCCCTCTCGCCCTCTCTTGCTCTCACCCTCTCGCCCTTTCTTTCCCCTCTCGCCCTTTCTTTCCCCTCTCGCCCTTTCTTTCCCCTCTCGTCCTCTCTTGCCCCTCTCGCTCTCTATCGCCCTTTCTTGCCCCCTCTTGCCGTTGCTCGCCCTTTCTTTCCCCTCTCGCCCTTTCTTTCCCCTCTCGCCCTCTCTCGCTCCCTCTCTCGCCCCCTCTCACCCTCTCTTGCCCCTCTCGCCCTTTCTTGCCCCCTCTTGCCGTCGCTCGCCCCCCTTCTCACCTCTCTCCTCTCACCTCTCCCCTCTTTCCCCCTGTTGCCCCCTCTCGACCTATCTGGATGGTCATGGCTCAGGTGTCACCACTGTGTTCAGCGTCCCGACGAGGAGTCTGGGGGGTCAGTGAAGGGCATTTGTACCCAAAAATGTGTGAAATTGATTTCTGCCTTTTCCTGGAAATCAGTGACTCTCCAGGAAGGACCCGGCCCTGGGTCATGGCTGTGTTCCTGGGTGCCCATGTGCAATGTAAGAATACGGCGTGCGAGTGCAGCGCGTCCCCCGACTCCATGCTGGCAGAGGCTCATCCGGTACCGCACTTCACACATGAATCCGCAGTGGTGCTGTGAACCTGCTTCCCTCGCAGCATCGCTGCTGTCGGCTGCAGTTCGGGGTGAATCCGGCCGGTAATGACCGCAGCTGTCACTCGCCCCTCGGCTCCCTTCGCTCATCTACCAGGGATTTTCTTGCAGCCGCTTGGCCCCGCTCCAGCCGGAGCCCGGGATTTATTAGGCTGACATGGTGCAAAGTCCATTGATTGCAGCCTCCAGGGTACGAAGAAGCGAAAGAGACGGAGCAACAAGTCAATAACGGCATTGTTGGGCGAGACCCCGCTCACTGCGGATTGTTTTACAGCAGCCTCCATACACATGTCCATGGGGGTCAGAGCCGGGGGCCCCGCAGGCAGCAGTCATCGGGGAGGAACATCACGTTATGTCTATCTACTTGTACAGTGATGGGAAGTAAAACCAAGAAATGACAGAAAAAGATCCCGTATAATCGTTTTCTATCATGTATCTGATCCTAGAAGTCTCCCCGTTACACTGCACTTCTCTGCTGGAGTCATCAGGCTTTCTGGATTACTGGATGCCAGACTGAAGGAATCTTATTACTTACAAAATCTCCTTTCGTCCAGGATTGAATAAAGACTGGATAGAATATATATGTCAGATTGTTTTTGTTCCTTCTTATATGAGCACTTAATGGCAACTTATAGGGGCAAAAGAGGAGGAGACAGAGGAGTCTGGAGGGAGGAGGAGGTCAGAGGAGTCTGGAGGGAGGAGGAGGTCAGAGGAGTCTGGAGGAGGAAGGCAGAGGAGTCTGGAGGAGGAGGAGGAGGTCAGAGGAGTCTGGAGGGAAGAGGACAGAGGAGTCTGGAGGGAGGAGGAGTCTGGAGGAGGAGGAGGACTGAGGAGTCTGGAGGGAGGAGGAGGACAGAGGAATCTGGAGGGAGGAGGAGGTCAGAGGAGTCTGGAGGAGGAGGAGGTCAGAGGAGTCTGGAGGGAAGAGGAGGACAGAGGAGTCTGGAGGAGGAGGAGGTCAGAGGAGTCTGGAGGGAAGAGGACAGAGGAGTCTGGAGAGAGGAGGAGTCTGGAGGAGGAGGACAGAGGAGTCTGGAGGGAGGAGGAGGACAGAGGAATCTGGAGGGAGGAGGAGGTCAGAGGAGTCTGGAGGGAGGAGGAGGACAGAGGAATCTGGAGGGAGGAGGAGGTCAGAGGAGTCTGGAGGGAAGAGGAGGACAGAGGAGTCTGGAGGGAGGAGGATAGAAGAGTGGAAGGAGGAGGAGGACGACAAGGGGTTTGGAGGGAGGAGGAAGACAAGAGACTGGAGGTGAGAGGAGGCGGGCAGTAGTCTGCAGGGAGGAGGACAGAAGAGTCTGAAGGTAGGAGGAGGACAGGAGTCTGGAAGGAGGACAGAGGAGTTTGGCAGGGTTGAGGATGCATGTGTTTGGAGGAGTTGGATAGAGAAGTAAATAGAGGTTTCTGGAGGGAGCAGGACAGAGGAGTCTGGAGGGGAGAGAGGGGTCAAATTCAGAAAAGATTTTGACAACTTACTTTGAAGGAATTACTAAGATTTTAATTCTTCATGAAATAATAAGGCCCAGCTGTTGAGTACATTGAGCTCACACGATGAGGAAGGATCTTCCTAGGTCCTGGTTGGCACACGGGCAGCAGCCATATGAAGTATATGAAACACGAACATGTAAAAAGGAAACTAGAAATTTAATAGAGTCCTGGAAACCACAGATAGCAGAGTTACTGAAGAACATAGGAAAACAGGAGGTGTCATGGGGGGCAGACTGGTGACAAGAAAGTCTAATACCTTGAAAACTGCAAACAGCCAGGTTGATACTGGAAACCACAGGCAAAAATATAATGATACTGGAAACCGCAGGCACGTGGGTAACTGGAAGATGTCCTGGAAACCGCAGGCAGGCAGGTGAGGTACTCCAGAGACAGGTAGCAAGGTGACTGATAACTGCAGGCAAGTAAGTAGCAGTACTGAAAATCACAGGAAGGTTGATGCTGGAAACCGCAGACAAGTAATTCACGGACTGGAAACCACAGACAAGTAGGAGACGTCCTGGTGACTGTATCTGTGAGCAGCAAGCTAAGATACTTCCAAGTCTTAGAGCAATGTGAGACCCAGGTGTGAATGTCCCGGGAGCCTTATAGGCCCAGGACGTTCACTACGTGGGAGAACGCCGGGCTACTTGCAAAGCCCGGCATGGAGCACAAGAAATACACACGGACCGGGGCAGGGGGGTAGCACCCGCGCAGCCCTGATAATAGTGTCCGAAAGTTTCTTTAACACAATTATTGATCCAGAGTGATTCTGACAATACCTTTCTATTAGGATTTGCTTTTTGAGCATCGTCCTAACTCGCCGCCTTCTCTCCGGACTTATACAGTTAGTAGTGATGTCACAGCCCCACATCTCAGTGTCATAGATGAGGCCGCTCCATCCGCAGCTCCGGGATCGGGGACGCTCGCTCAGCAGTCGCCTCCTCCGCATTAGAACAAGTTAGGATGTCGTTAAGTGCTGGGATTTGCTGTTTGTAACTAACACTTCAAGACAAAACAGTATCGCCAAAAGCTCGAGGAGGAAATTCAAAGATGCGAGATAAATCCGGATCCGTCCCTTTAAGTGTTCTTTACTGCTAAATATCCTGGAGACGCCGCTCGCTCCTTTCTACTTCACTGGGAGGCCGATAAAGGCAAATTTCAAAGAATTTAGCTGCTGCGTTATTGCCGCTCGCTGGAGTCCTGCTTAGAAGAAAAATTACTAGAGCCCGACAGAAACGAGAATCACGGGAAGAAATCCACAGAAATGATCTGGACCCTTCCAAAGATCTTCCCTGGAGATTTTATGGGAATCTCCTCTTCATTGTTACCTACAAATGTTTTGCTTTGCTGATGATGTGTGACATCATGTAGTGTACTCTAGTCACACCCAAAGCAGCACGAATGCTATTGGGTCTCATGATTGTAAATGAACACTCTGTCTCTAGTGATAAGAAATATCGCATTGTGAATGCAGCTCTGGATGTAACCGGAATGTGCACACTAATGTGAGGAAATTGGAAAAAGTTCTGAAACTTTGTCATTTTTTGGGATTGTTGGCTCATCCTCTCGACTTGAACCAAGAACCTGTTGGAGGAAGGTGCGCCTCAGGATGCCTTACGATTGTTTTTGGAGTGTCCATTCTCCACCAAATGAATTTGTCGTCTTCTGGTTGGTCCCGTCTCTTTTACTAAACATCGGAAAACTGAGACATTACAGGCAAAAAATCAGTGATAGAGTGATGGTGAGCAGTGATCTGGTCTAATGTGCACGGCCAGGTGAGCAGTGATCTGGTCTGATGTGCACGGCCAGGTGAGCACTGATCGGTCTGGCGTGCACGGTCAGGTGAGCGGTGATCTGGTCTGGTGTGCACGGTCAGGTGAGCAGTGATCTGGTCTGGTGTGCACAGCCAGGTGAGCAGTGATCTGGTCTGATGTGCACGGCCAGGTGAGCAGTGATCTGGTCTGGTATGCACAGCCAGGTGAGCACTGATTGTGCACGGCAGTGTGAGCAGTGGTGATCTGGTCTGGTATGCACAGCCAGGTGAGCAGTGATCTGATCTGGTGTGCACGGCCAGGTGAGCAGTGATCTGGTCTGGTGTGCACGGTCAGGTGAGCGGTGATCTGGTCTGGTGTGCACGGTCAGGTGAGCAGTGATCTGGTCTGGTGTGCACAGCCAGGTGAGCAGTGATCTGGTCTGATGTGCACAGGCCAGGTGAGCAGTGATCTGGTCTGGTATGCACAGCCAGGTGAGCATGATGTGCACGGCCAGGTGAGCAGTGATCTGGTCTGGTATGCACAGCCAGGTGAGCAGTGATCTGGTCTGGTGTGCACGGCCAGGTGAACAGTGATCTGGTCTGGTGTGTACGGCCAGGTGAGCAGTGATCTGGTCTGGTGTGCACGGTCAGGTGAGCAGTGATCTGGTCTGATGTGCACGGCCAGGTGAGCAGTGATCTGGTCTGATGTGCACGGCCAGGTGAGCAGTAATCTGGTCTGATGTGCACAGCCAGGTGAGCAGTGATCTGGTCTGGTATGCACGGCCAGGTGAGCAGTGATCTGGTCTGGTGTGCACTGCCAGGTGAGCAGTGATCTGGTCTTGTGTGCACGACTAGGTGAGCAGTCATCTGGTCTGGTGTGCACTGCCAGGTGAGCAGTGATCTGGTCTGGTGTGCACTGCCAGGTGAGCAGTGATCTGGTCTGGTGTGCACAGTCAGGTGAGCAGTGATCTGGTCTGGTGTGCACTGCCAGGTGAGCAGTGATCTGGTCTGGTGTGCACTGCCAGGTGAGCAGTGATCTGATCTTGTGTGCACGGTCAGGTGAGTACTGATCTGGTCTGATGTGCACGGTCAGGTGAGCAGTGATCTGGTCTGATGTGCACGGTCAGGTGAGCAGTGATCTTGGCTGGTGTACACGGACAGGTGAGCAATCATCTGGTCTGGTGTGCACGGTCAGGTGAGTAGTGATCTGGTCTGGTATGCACAGCCAGGTGAGCAGTGATCTGATCTGGTGTGCATGGCCAGGTGAACAGTGATCTGGTCTGGTATGCACCGCCAGGTGAGCAGTGATCTAGTCTGGTGTTGAAGGTTCAGGTGAGTAGTGATCTGGTCTGATGTGCACGGCCAGGTGAGCAGTGATCTGGTCTGATGTGCACGGCCAGGTGAGCAGTGATCTGGTCTGGTGTGCACGGCCAGGTGAGCAGTGATCTGGTCTGGTATGCACGGTCAGGTGAGCAGTGATCTGGTCTGGTATGCACAGTCAGGTGAGCAGTGATCTGGTCTGGTGTGCATGGCCACGTGAGCGGTGATCTGGTCTGGTTTGCACGGCCAGGTGAGCAGTGATCTGGTCTGGTTTGTGAGTCCGTGTGAGGAGTGGACTAAACTAATCTGTGCGTCCAGGTGAGGGGCGGACAGACATTTTCTGTGTGTC
This sequence comes from Oophaga sylvatica, assembly GCA_033576555.1. Lineage (NCBI taxonomy): Eukaryota > Metazoa > Chordata > Amphibia > Anura > Dendrobatidae > Oophaga > Oophaga sylvatica. Next base: position 598,878,075 of record JARQOD010000003.1, read on the forward strand.
CAGGTGAGTGGTGGACTGACATTATCTGTGCGGACAGGTGAGGGGCAGACTGACATTATCTGTGTGTCCAGGTGAGGGGCGGAGTGACATTATCTGCGGGGACAGGTGAGGGGCGGAGTGACATTATCTGCGGGGACAGGTGAGGGGTGGACTGACATCTGCGCGGACAGCTGAGGGGCAGACTGACATTATCTGTGTGTCTAGTTGAGGGGCGGGGACAGGTGAGGGGTGGACTGACATTATCTGCGCGGACAGGTGAAGGGCAGACTGACATCTGTGTGTCCAGGTAAGGGGCGGACTGACATTATCTGTGTGTCCAGGTGAGGGGCGGAGTGACATTATCTGCGGGGACAGGTGAGGGGCGGACTGACATTATTCTGCGCTTTCAGGTGAGGGGCGGACTGACTATCTGCGCTTTCAGGTGAGGGGGGGACTGACATCTGCACTTTCAGGTGAGGGGCGGACTTACCTTATCTGCGCTTTCAGGTGAGGGGCGGACTGACCGTATCTGCGCTTTCAGGTGAGGGGCGGACTGACCGTTATCTGCGCTTTCAGGTGAGGGGCGGACTTACCTATCTGCGCTTTCAGGTGAGGGGCGGACTGACCGTATCTGCGCTTTCAGGTGAGGGGCGACTGACCTTATCTGCGCTTTCAGGTGAGGGGCGTACTGACATTATCTGCGCTTTCAGGTGAGGGGGGACTGACCTTATCTGCGCTTTCAGGTGAGGGGAGGACTGACCTTATCTGCGCTTTCAGGTGAGGGGCGGACTGACCTTATCTGCGCTTTCAGGTGAGGGGCGGACTGACATTATCTGCGCTTTCAGGTGAGGGGCGGACTGACCTTATCTGCGCTTTCAGGTGAGGGGCGGACTGACCTTATCTGCGCTTTCAGGTGAGGGAGGACTGACCTTATCTGCGCTTTCAGGTGAGGGGCGGACTGACCTTATCTGCGCTTTCAGTGGGGCGACTGACATTATCTGCGCTTTCAGGTAAGGGGCGGACTGACATTATCTGTGTGTCCAGGTGAGGGCGGAGTGACATTATCTGCGGGGACAGGTGAGGGGCGGACTGACATTATTCTGCGCTTTCAGGTGAGGGGCGGACTGACTATCTGCGCTTTCAGGTGAGGGGCGGACTTACCTTATCTGCACTTTCAGGTGAGGGGCGGACTTACCTTATCTGCGCTTTCAGGTGAGGGGCGGACTGACCTTATCTGCGCTTTCAGGTGAGGGGCGGACTGACATTATCTGCGCTTTCAGGTGAGGGGCGGACTGACCTTATCTGCGCTTTCAGGTGAGGGGCGGACTGACCTTATCTGCGCTTTCAGGTGAGGGGCGGACTGACATCTGCGCTTTCAGGTTAGGGGCGGACTGACATTATCTGCGTGTCCAGGTGAGGAGCGGACTGACATCATCTGTGTGTCCAGGTGAGGGGCGGACTGACATTATCTGCGGGGACACGTGAGGGGCGGACTGACATTATCTGCGCTTTCAGGTGAGGGGCGGACTGACCTTATCTGCGCTTTCAGGTGAGGGGCGGACTGACCTTATCTGCGCTTTCAGGTGAGGGGCGGACTGACCTTATCTGCGCTTTCAGGTGAGGGGCGGACTGACATCTGCGCTTTCAGGTTAGGGGCGGACTGACATTATCTGCATGTCCAGGTGAGCGGACTGACATCATCTGTGTATCCAGGTGAGGGGCGGACTGACATTATCTGCGGGGACACGTGAGGGGCGGACTGACATTATCTGCGGGGACAGGTGAGGGGTGGACTGACATTATCTGCGGGGACACGTGAGGGGCGGACTGACATTATCTGCGGGGACAGGTGAGGGGCGGACTGACATTATCTGCGGGGACAGGTGAGGGGTGGACTGACATTATCTGTGTGTCCAGGTGAAGGGCGGACTGACATCTGTGTGTCCAGGTGAGGGGCAGACTGACATGTGCGTGTCCAGGTGTGGGCGGACTGACATTATCTGTGTGTCCAGGTGAGGGGCGGACTGACATTATCTGTGTGTCCAGGTGAGGGGCGGACTGACATCTGCGCTTTCAGGTGAGGAGCGGACTGACATCTGCACTTTCAGGTGAGGGGCGGACTGACATCTGCGCTTTCAGGTGAGGAGCGGACTGACATCTGCACTTTCAGATGAGGGGCGGACTGACATCTGCGCTTTCAGCTGAGGGGCGGACTGACATTATCTGTGTGTCCAGGTGAGGGGCGGACTGACATCTGCGCTTTCAGGTGAGGAGCGGACTGACATCTGCACTTTCAGGTGAGGGGCGGACTGACATCTGCACTTTCAGGTGAGGAGCGGACTGACATCTGCACTTTCAGATGAGGGGCGGACTGACATTATCTGCGCTTTCAGCTGAGGGGCGGACTGACATCTGCGCTTTCAGGTGAGGGGCGGACTGACATCTGTGTGTCCAGGTGAGGGGCGGACTGACATGTGCGTGTCCAGGTGAAGGGCGGACTGACATCTGTGTGTCCAGGTGAGGGGCGGACTGACATGTGCGTGTCCAGGTGTGGGGCGGACTGACATCTGTGTGTCCAGGTGAGGGGCGGACTGACATCTGCGCTTTCAGGTGAGGGGAGGACTGACATTGTCTGCGTTTTCAGGTGAGGGGCGGACTGACGTGCTTTCAGGTGAGGGGCGGACTGACATTGTCTGCGCTTTCAGGTGAGGGGCGGACTGACATCTGCGCTTTCAGGTGAGGGGCGGACTGACCTTATCTGCGCTTTCAGGTGAGGGGAGGACTGACATTGTCTGCGCTTTCAGGTGAGGGGCGGACTGACATGTGCTTTCAGGTGAGGGGCGGACTGACATGTGCTTTCAGGTGAGGGGCGGACTGACATTGTCTGCGCTTTCAGGTGAGGGGCGGACTGACATCTGCGCTTTCAGGTGAGGGCGGACTTACATCTGGCTTTCAGGTGAGGGGCGGACTGACCTTATCTGTGCTTTCAGGTGAGGGGCGGACTGACCTTATCTGCGCTTTCAGGTGAGGGGCGGACTGACATTGCGCTTAGTGAGGGCGACTGCATCTGCCTTTCAGGTGAGGGGCGGACTGACATCTGCGCTTTCAGGTGAGGGGCGGACTGACATTGTCTGCGCTTTCAGGTGAGGGGCGGACTGACATGTCTTTCAGGTGAGGGGCGACTGACATTGCGCTTTCAGGTGAGGGGCGGACTGACATGGCTTTCAGGTGAGGGGCGGACTGACATTGTCTGCGCTTTCAGGTGAGGGGCGGACTGACATCTGCGCTTTCAGGTGAGGGGCGGACTGACATTGTCTGCGCTTTCAGGTGAGGGGCCGCTGCTGCCATTCCGGACCCCTGCTCCCTCCTGTATTTCCAGGTTATTGGCTGTTTTCGATGGCGGCTGCAGCGTTTTTCTTGCAGGATGTGTTGGGTTGGTCGCAGGCGGCGGAGGATTATCCTGTTAGCAGGTCCTCGTCTCCCTGACCTCGCTGTTATGAGAGTTGTATGAATTTTTAGCGTTGACCCCCGGTGGTCTCAGGCTCTAAATGATTTATCACCTTCTCTTCAGCTTTGCCAGGAATCTGCAGATCACGTTAAACAGTTTTCTTTTTTACTGCAAATTGCTGAAAACCCTGGTGCTGAGGCCGGGCGATGAGTGCGCCATGGGGTAGTGCGGGGTACAGACTCCACGGATCACCAAGGATCGTAATCCAAGAGTGTCATCAGAGTCATAGTCACGCTCAACCATATCACTGCCCCTATAATTCCACCTGGAAACCATCGTCAGGCTGCTGTTGACGGATCTTATATTCTGTATATCTGTTATGTGGAATACATTTATCTTTGGCTTTTAACCTCTTTTAACTGCCTGGAAACCATCGTCAGGCTGCTGTTGACAGATCGCTTATTCTTCTTTATATTTGTCTGTTTGGATTTTAACCCCTCCCTGCCCATCTCATCAATGCTAAAAAATATCCAGGGCCAGAAATTGTATGTTCATCGCACTGAATTTGTATTTTTTTTGGGTCAGGGACTCTGACTGCCCTGGAAATTGGCACAAGCCAAGATTAGAAGGAGGCTAAAGTCATATTATGGTTTGTCAATCAAAGTCGGCCTACTTGCTGACTGTTTCCAAGAAGCAAATATTGGCCTTTCCACTGCAAGAAACAATGAAAATGTCAGTAATCAGAGACGAGCAGAGTAATTAAGATGCATTACATAGCTGCTGACGACACGCGGAGTTAAAGGGGAAGGCTCATATTCAACGTTTCCACTGTATCCACAGAATGTGCCGTGAATTGGGAAGTGATGGGGCTCTGACATGCACCGTTGTCAGAGGAGGGCGCTGTACACACAGAAGTACGCCCAGCTCTCTGGCCACTGAGATGCTGCAGCCGCTGTTGATCATGGCCTATGAGGGATCAGACGGCTGACGCCAGTCGCTGCAGCCACTGCAGGTGTCAGCTGTGTAGCACAGTTCACACCATGCATCGGCACCTGACGGGGCACATTTATGTATGGGACATGTCGGGGTTAATGATATTGAAAATGTAAAAAAATTCAACGGAAAAGCTCGATATAAACAGCAGGTTGTTTTCCCATGACACCGTCCCTTTAATTTCCAAGTTGAGCTCTGCTGCATGCGTTGTCCTGCGTGTGTGCTGCCTCTCTGCACTGTCTGCGGCCTCCTCATGAACTTTCCCTATAAATAGTCATATAGCTTTGGTCGGTGCAGTCACGTGAGCGCGGAGATGTCTGTCTATAGCGCCATTGTCTGCCGGGCCCCGGCGCTCAGGTTTCAGGGATGACATTGCTGAACTGCAGCCAGAGATGAGTATTCAGCATGACCCGGGGGTAAGGAGCAGCAGGACATGTGCCACACACTGCCACCCCTCCCTGCCCCCGAGTGATGAACGGTCCCTGCCCCTCAAGTGATCAATGGTCCCTGCCCCCCCAAGAGATCAATGGTCCCAGCCCCCCAAGAGATCAATGGTTTCTGCCCCCTCAAGAGATCAACGGTCCCTGCCCCCCCAAGAGATCAACGGTCCCTGCCCCCCCCAAGAGATCAACGGTCCCTGCCCCCCCAAGAGATCAACGGTCCCTGCCCCCCAAGAGATCAATGGTCCCTGCCCCCCAAGAGATCAACGGTCCCTGCCCCCCAAGAGATCAACGGTCCCTGCCCCCCCAAGAGATCAACGGTCCCTGCCCCCCCAAGAGATCATCGGTCCCTGCCCCCCCAAGAGATCAATGGTCCCTGCCCCCCAAGAGATCAACGGTCCCTGCCCCCCAAGAGATCAACGGTCCCTGCCCCCCGAGTGATCAGTGGTCCCTGCCCTCACCAAGAGATCAATGGTCCCTGCCCCCCAAGAGATCAATGGTTTCTGCCCCCTCAAGAGATCAACGGTCCCTGCCCCCCAAGAGATCAACGGTCCCTGCCCCCCGAGAAATCAACGGTCCTTGCCCACTCAAGAGATCAACGGTCCCTGCCCCCCAAGAGATCAACGGTCCCTGCCCCCCCAAGAGATCAACGGTCCCTGCCCCTCAAGTGATCAACGGTCCCTGCCCCTCGAGTGATCAACGGTCTCTGCCCCAAGAGATCAATGGTCCCTGCCCCCCAAGAGATCAACGGTTTCTGACCCCTCAAGAGATCAACGGTCCCTGCCCCCCCAAGAGATCAATCGGTCCCTGCCCCCCGAGAGATCAATGTTCCTTGCCCACTCAAGAGATCAATGGTTCCTGCCCCCCAAGAGATCAACGGTCCCTGCCCCCCAAGAGATCAACGGTCCCTGCCCCAAGAGATTAACGGTTCCCCCTGCCCCCCCAAGAGATCAACGGTCCCTGCCCCCCGAGAGATCAACGGTCCCTGCCCCCCCAAGAGATCAACGGTCCCTGCCCCCCGAGTGATCAGTGGTCCCTGCCCTCACCAAGAGATCAATGGTCCCTGCCCCCCAAGAGATCAACGGTCCCTGCCCCCCGAGAGATCAACGGTCCCTGCCCCCCCAAGAGATCAACGGTCCCTGCCCCCCGAGTGATCAGTGGTCCCTGCCCTCACCAAGAGATCAATGGTCCCTGCCCCCCAAGAGATCAACGGTTTCTGCCCCCTCAAGAGATCAACGGTCCCTGCCCCCCAAGAGATCAACGGTCCCTGCCCCCGAGAGATCAACGGTCCCTGCCCCCCAAGAGATCAACGGTCCCTGCCCCTCGAGTGATCAACGGTCCCTGCCCCTCGAGTGATCAACGGTCTCTTCCCCAAGAGATCAATGGTCCCTGCCCCCCCAAGAGATCAACGGTCCCTGCCCCCCCAAGAGATCAACGGTCCCTGTCCCCACCAAGAGATCAACGGTTCCTGTCCCCACAAAGAGATCAACGGTCCCTGTCCCCCGAGAGATCAACGGTCCTTGCCCACTCAAGAGATCAATGGTCCCTGCCCCCCCCCAAGAGATCAATGGTCCCTGCCCCCCAAGAGAACAATGGTCCCTGCCCCCACGAGAGCTCAATGGTCCCTGCCCCCACGAGAGATTAATGGTCCCTGCCCCCCAAGAGATCAACGGTCCCTGCCCCCACCGAGAGATTAATGGTCCCTGCCCCCCAAGAGATCAACGGTCCCTGCCCCCACGAGAGATCAATGGTTCTTGCCCCCATGACATCAACGGTGTCTGCCCCCCGAGAGATCAACAGTCCCTGTTCCTCGAGAGATCAACGGTCCCTACACCCCAAGAGATCAACAGTCCCTGCCCCCGAGAGATCAACAGTCCCTGCCCCCGAGAGATCAACGGTCCCTGTCCCCACCAAGAGATCAACGGTCCCTGTCCCCACCAAGAGATCAACGGTCCCTGTCCCCCGAGAGATCAATGGTCCTTGCCCACTCAAGAGATCAATGGTCCCTGCCCCCCCCAAGAGATCAATGGTCCCTGCCCCCAAGAGAACAACGGTCCCTGCCCCCACCGAGAGCTCAATGGTCCCTGCCCCCACGAGAGATTAATGGTCCCTGCCCCCCAAGAGATCAACGGTCCCTGCCCCCACGAGAGATTAATGGTCCCTGCCCCCAAGAGATCAACGGTCCCTGCCCCCACGAGAGATCAATGGTCCCTGCCCCCAAGACATCAACGGTGTCTGCCCCCCGAGAGATCAACAGTCCCTGTTCCTCGAGATCAACAGTCCCTGTTCCTCGAGAGATCAACGGTCCCACACCCAAGAGATCAACAGTCCCTGCCCCCGAGAGATCAACAGTCCCTGCCCCCGAGAGATCAACAGTCCCTGCCCCCGAGAGATCAACAGTCCGTGCCCCCGAGAGATCAACAGTCCTGCCCCCGAGAGATCAACAGTCCCTGCCCCCGAGACCTCAACGGCCCCCGCCCCCCGAGACCTCAACGGTCCCTCCCCCCCCCCCCCCCCCCCCCCCGAGACCTCAATGGACCCTGCCTGATACCATTTCTGATCTGGGCGAGCTGCCCCCGAATGTGCGGAGTTCTGTGCTGGAAAGCTGTGTGTATTACAACCCAATATGACCATCGGGGAGAGGATGTGCACTATGCTCCAGGCCACGGCAACTTGTATGCCTTCGTCAGGAGGGAGTGCTCATTACGCAAGTCATGCTGGGAGTTGTAGTAGATCTGCTGCTACTGGGCATTGCTGGAATATGGGATTCTTGTCCTGGGGGCTTTTCGCAGGGCGGCTCTCCTGGCCTCTGCCACCTGCAGAGCATCTCGTCCTGTCACATATTCCTGATGACTTGTCTGTGAGGATAAAGTGTCAGTGTAATGGCAAGAAGGTCGGTGACGCCCGGGGGTCAGAACGCCACGTTCACATCCAGATAGGGTCTCCAGGCGCAGTATGTGCACGTGAGGTATATAGGCTGTGATGTCATCACTGGGCTGTATACGGTGTGATGTCATCACTGGGCTGTATACGGTGTGATGTAATCACTGGGCATTATAAGGTGTGATGTCATCACTGGGCTGTATACAGTGTGATGTCATCACTGGGCTGGATACAGTGTGATGTCATCACTCGGCTCTATACGGTGTGATGTCATCACTCGCCTCTACACGATGTGATGTCATCACTCGCCTCTATACGATGTGAAGTCATCACTGTCCTCTATACGATGTGATTTCATCACTCGCCTCTACACGATGTGATGTCATCACTCTCCTCTATATGATGTGAAGTCATCACTCTCCTCTATACGATGTGATGTCATCACTCTCCTCTACATGATGTGATGTCATCACTCTCCTCTATACGATGTGATGTCATCACTCGCCTCTACATGATGTGATGTCATCACTCTCCTCTATACGATGTGATGTCATCACTCTCCTCTACACGATGTGATGTCATCACTCGCCTCTATACGATGTGATGTCATCACTCTCCTCTATACGATGTGATGTCATCACTCTCCTCTACACGATGTGATGTCATCACTCACCTCTATACGATGTGAAGTCATCACTGTCCTCTATACGATGTGATGTCATCACTCTCCTCTATACGATGTGATGTCATCACTCTCCTCTATACGATGTGATGTCATCACTCTCCTCTATACGATGTGATGTCATCACTCGCCTCTACACGATGTGATGTCATCACTCTCCTCTATACGATGTGATGTCATCACTCGCCTCTACACGATGTGATGTCATCACTCGCCTCTACACGATGTGATGTCATCACTCTCCTCTATACGATGTGAAGTCATCACTCTCCTCTATACTATGTGATGTCATGACTCTCCTCTACACGATGTGATGTCATCACTCTCCTCTATACGATGTGATGTCATCACTCTCCTCTACACGATGTGATGTCATCACTGTCCTCTATACGATGTGATACTTGGCTGTATACAATGTGATGTCATCACTCGGCTGTATACGATGTGATGTCATCACTCTCCTCTATATGATGTGATGTCATCACTCTCCTCTATACGATGTGATGTCATCACTCTCCTCTACACGATGTGATGTCATCACTCACCTCTATACGATGTGAAGTCATCACTGTCCTCTATACGATATGATGTCATCACTCTCCTCTATACGATGTGATGTCATCACTCTCCTCTATACGATGTGATGTCATCACTCTCCTCTATACGATGTGATGTCATCACTCTCCTCTATACGATGTGAAGTCATCACTCTCCTCTATACGATGTGAAGTCATCACTGTCCTCTATACGATGTGATGTCATCACTCTCCTCTACACGATGTGATGTCATCACTCACCTCTATACGATGTGAAGTCATCACTGTCCTCTATACGATATGATGTCATCACTCTCCTCTATACGATGTGAAGTCATCACTCTCCTCTATACGATGTGAAGTCATCACTGTCCTCTATACGATATGATGTCATCACTCTCCTCTATACGATGTGAAGTCATCACTCTCCTCTATACGATGTGATGTCATCACTCTCCTCTACACGATGTGATGTCATCACTCTCCTCTATACGATGTGAAGTCATCACTGTCCTCTATACGATGTGATGTCATCACTCTCCTCTACACGATGTGATGTCATCACTCTCCTCTATACGATGTGATGTCATCACTCGCCTCTACATGATGTGATGTCATCACTGTCCTCTATACGATGTGATACTTGGCTGTATACAATGTGATGTCATCACTCGGCTGTATACGATGTGATGTCATCACTCTCCTCTATATGATGTGATGTCATCACTGTCCTCTATACGATGTGATACTTGGCTGTATACAATGTGATGTCATCACTCGGCTGTATACGATGTGATGTCATCACTCTCCTCTATATGATGTGATGTCATCACTCAGCTTTATGCAGTGTGATGGAATTTATCCATTTTTGCCATCACTGATTTTTTTGTGCTAAAAAAAATTGACATGATTTGAATCAAAATTGTATTCCTCCATTTTTTATTGTTTTTTATGAAGACCATGAAAATAGTGTCGTGTGAACAGTCCCATAGACTTTAATGGGTCCACTATCTGTCTGTGAAAACCGTCAGTCTGAATGAGGCTTTATACACCGGGTGCCGTAGCTGAGTGACATCACCGGCCGCAGGCGTCCCCCCATCCCCTGGATGCCAGATCAGTCAGGGCTCGGCAGATGGCCCCCACCAATTACCTGGGGTCTCAGCAGTTCTGGCAGTTATTCCACCAATAGGACCCCCAGTAATGTAGAATTTATCATATATATCCCTGGCTCTGATTTGATCATTGGTCAGTGTTGGATTTTGCCGGCCCCCCTCCATCCATGCATTGCCCCTTTCCTACGTCAGAGCTCACTTTTGGGTTTTCCGTGGTCTAGGGCCCAGATCCGACACGTGACCAGGAGCAGCGGCTGAACATTCGGAGTGGTGGTTTCAGGAAAGGACACCTTTGTATCTAATTAAAATGGAGCTATGTGAAGAAGAGGGAGCAAATTACGGGAATGCTCGGCGGACCCGGCTTTCAAACGCTCATTGCCATAGGCAGGGAATGGGCGAAGCCGTTTTGAAAATTGAACCCCTGGGTTCAGCTTTCAAAGGCGCCACTGTTTGCATGCTAAGCAGAGTGACTCTTTGCACCAGGGGGACAGAAGCAAGTCGTTTCCATGAAACACAACCTTGAAAGAAGAAGGATCGCTGCGCTCGTGATTAACCCCTGTAGCACCGCAGCCGCGCACACAGCCCCTCGCTGCACTAATGAGGCCAGTAATAATGAAGGGCAGGACAAAACCTCAGCCCTGACGGACGGGGAGCGTGGAGCCTGCCAGTGGCGGCTGTTCGGAGAGAACATATCTAGTGCCGTAGCCAAGGGTCTCGCTCCAAGCAAGCGGCTCATGATCAACAGATGGAAATGTCCGCACAGAGTCATCAGTGACTGAAAGGACGGTATGAAAGCGCGGTGCACGACCGGCCGCCGCCTTGTAATCCTCGCGCCGCCAACATCACCTGAATTCAGTTTATTGTGCGCCGTCCGGTCTCGCTTTAGGTCTTCAACTTTCTAACGTACGTTTCATCCTTTTTAAGCCATTTTCTTGCTGTCAGTGAATAGAAACATTCTTGTTTAGGCCCAGAGACCGGTGCCTTATTAATCCTCTAGAGTAAGATGCGCCATGTTATTAGAGGGGACATCTTTATTCTTCAGCAGTGCCGCTTCCTCTGCCGCCGGCCTCCTGATTGTTGATTGACAGTTCGGACCGGCAGCATGGCTGAGCCTCTGCTCCGAGCTCCGCAGCATCGGAGGGGTGCAGGGGCGCTGAAGCACACACTTCTGTACAGACATCAGTTACAACAACTTTTATGACTTTTTTTTTAATGCCAATTAGAGAAGAATAAAATCTCCCTGCTCCCAGCCCAGTCTGCACAGCTGCTGCTTTGTAACAATGTGTCAGTTAAACTTCCAGCAGGCTGCCCACTCTCAGAAGATGGATTAGTGACCACACTGATACATTGTATCAATCTGTTGTGTTGAGGTTTTTGCAGATTTGTAATTTTCAGTTTTCTATTTATTGACTTGCAGAAGAAGTATTGAAACTGGAGTAAAGTTTATACAGAGTTCAGTAAAAATCCTTTTCTGAAACATCGGAAGCTGCCGGATTATCAGAAATGTAACAATATTTATAGAAACCGTGACAAATCTCGAGTGGTAGTGAAATAACGTGAGGATGGAAAGGAAGCAGCCGCTTCACCGGGAGCATCGTGGAGCGTCGTCTCATCCAATGCGAGGGGCGACGTAGCGCAAATGTGGCGCAGCCAGTGTCTGCGCGGCCGCTGCGGGGGAGGGGAGGCGCTGCCGCCAGTTACTTCTCCACTTAGTTTACTTTTTTGTCTCTTGAACTGGTGAAACCAAATACTAGACAATGGTGAACGCGAACCTGGGGCCCCGGGAAGGAACCTCTGAGAATAAGCCAGGGCCATTGTGCTCCTCCAGAATAAGACGAGAGCAATCTCTGCTACAAAAAGGCCCCGAACAAAAGGGACGTCACAAAGGTCGGAGGGTGGAGGGGACGCATGGGAGAAAGAAACAAAACGTAACAAAAGCTCAAGTCATCTCCAGGCATCAGGTAACCAGAGGATGAGGCCGCGGAGAACCTCGGGAACAAAGTGCACAAACCCAAATCTGGGGAGTCACGCTGCACCTCTCAAACCTAGACAAGGTCTCTTTAAGACTTAAAGGCAATTTGTCAACAGGTTTTTACTGCTTTATCTGAGAGCAGCATGATGCAGGGGTAGAGACCCTGATTTTCAATGTCATTATCCTGTACCCCAAGTGTCAGTACATTACCTTGTACCATGAGTGTCAGTGTCATTATCCTGCACCCTGAGTGTCAGTGTCATTATCCTGTATCCCAAGTGTCAGTGTCATTATCCTGTACCCCGAGTGTCAGTGTCATTATCCTGTACCCCAAGTGTCAGTGTCATTATCCTGTACCCCAAGTGTCGGCATTATCCTGCACCCCGAGTGTCAGTATCAGTATCCTGTACCCCGAGTGTCAGTGTCATTATCCTGTACCCCGAGTGTCGGCATTATCCTGCACCCCGAGTGTCAGTGTTATTATCCTGTACCCCGAGTGTCAGATAATAGAACAGAATGCGCATCTGACGTACATCAGACTCCACTTCTGCCCTCGGCCTCCGTTATTTGTGGATGCTGGGGCCCCTTCTGATGACAGAACGTACTGTATATATCCCTCCCTGTGTATTCGTCGGTATAAACCTTCATCTCCGTTTTGGTTATTTGCGCCCGGTTACCTTCGGCTGCGGTTCGGCTGCTCTGGGTAGTTTCTTATTTCACACGGAGGCGAGAATACTGGAGCAGGACTGTGGAGATTTGGGGGGGTCGGCGACCGCTCCGGTCCTCTAGTCGGAACCGCCTGGACCAGGGATTGTCCCACCGAACGACCGCTCTCCTTTTAACTTGGGCGTTAGGTTGCTCAGACAACACAGGGTGAGGGTAAATCAGTGTGACTATTCTTTATTGTACCACAAAACAGGCAGATAACACATAGAAAAGTTCCAGCACAGTACCAAAGATGGTGCAAATTACAGAGTCTTATCCTTCCGCTCACTTTCTGGGATAATGACAGCTGTTACTTCAGAGGTCCCAAGGTCGACTGTCCCACCTGTGGTATTCACACAGAGAGGAGGTATTGAAAAGTGTAGGGATATGACAGTCCATTCAGATACAAGAGCCAGTTGACCGGAGGGTCACAACCTGGCTTCATCTTCCAAGGTCCACTACCCCACCTGTGGCACACACACAGAGAGGAGGTAACGACAAGCTTAGGAAGATGACAGTACATTCAGGTGCAAATCCAGTTGACCGAAGGTCACAACCTGGCTTCATTTTCCAGGGTTGACGACCCCACCTGTGGCACACACACAGAGGCGATAACAACAAGCATGGGAAGATGACAGTTTATTGAGATACAAGGACAGTTGACCGGAGGGTCACAACTTGGCTTCTCCAAACATCTCCATGGAGCAAGGCGACCGGCAGGTCCCAATCCTGGCTTTCTACAAACGTATCCATGGTTCAGCATTGGTCAGTGGAGCAGATCTGTATTCTTCCAGCCTGGGCCGAGGTCCCCTAGGTTGTTTCCTGTAGAATGAGAGATCTGTGTTCCTCGTGATGGAGCCATGATGTATCTGGTAGCAGTCCTGTAGGGTCCCACTGGATGTTTTGATGTCTTGGCAGAATCTCTGGCTGTCTCACTCTCTGTCTCTATAGAGGCATGTAACCTTTTTTTTATACTTAACAAGTGTCCTTCATTCAGTATTGACATAAAGGGTAAGAATGGAGATGAGATCAAGTAGCATTACTTGATTATTTAATCTATTTGCATAGTTTTTCCTCTGTTTTCGAAGTCACCAAACTATCTGGCCTCCACAATGCGTAATTAGCATATCAGTAAACATCACTCGTCATCAAGGATAAGAGCACAATATGTTATATCAAATGTCAGCTAACTAGTCAATATTCCAGGCTTATACCAACAAAAGTCTGTTTTCTTGACCAACCAAATCAACATATAGATAAGTCTATTCTTCTTGGCTTGCTAAAAATAGTCATCTGGTTAATTAGGATACGCTGTCTCTCCACAAGGACATTTACGCTCAGTTTTTGGATTTATGATTACTGTTGATTCCTCAGCGTCCTAACATTGCAGGCGGCGTTCATGTCTCTATTCTAGGGGCTCACCGGCAGATTGATATGTTGTCATGTCCTGGCACCGCTCAGCCGTGAAGTGCGGCTCTGCGGGGGAGGGTCTGCAGTGTGATTGACAGCTCTGCTACAGTGCTGTGCCGGAGATCATTGCTGTGCTGGAGATAATGGAGGATAAGTGTCTCTTGATACTGAACCCTTCTCCGTATGTCTCCATTGCCCTGATTTAGATGCTGCTCATCTGCTTTGAGATTTTCAGCAATGTTTTTTTTGTGGATCCACCTGCTCTCAAGTCAAATATTCACTTTCGATCCTGGACATTCCATATTAAGCCGATCTGTTTTGGTGGGATTCCCCATTAATTATAAAGGGTTTTTGAATAGCGTAGGTAGTAAAGTCAGGTGGTTGGTGGCACCACAGATCGTGCGGTTCATGGAGGTACATAAAAGGCTAGCTCTACCAACGCCTCCGCCCTGCGGACATGCTGTGGGATTGGGACCTAGTCCTAATGGTGGGGCTGCACTTTAGACATAAGGTGGCGCTGACAATCTAACTGTGCCCTCACCTGGCATCATTAAAGGGGCATTTATCACCAATTCTAAGGGTGCACCGCCCCATTAAACTCCTCTGTGCCATGAATGGAATGAGGGCCCTGGGTGCCTGACTGGTCCTCGGTGAGAGCCCCAGTGGTCGCATCACTACCGATCTACTATTTGTCACCTGTTCAGTGCTGCTGGATGCAACACCGAGGATGCCTCAAAAATAATATAACTCTCCTGTCCCCTGATACAGGAAGGTGGGCCCTGGAGTACAGTGTGAATGAAGCTTTAATGAGCATGTGCAACCACCACGCCATTTCCTGCCATTAAATGGTCACTAAAGCTTGACACTTTGGGAGGATCGGCAGCGGACCCATCATCTTTTCTGTGGATTAGTGATTAATGTTGTTTATTGTGGATCCTGACGAGCCGCCCTCCATCGTCTACGGCCGTCTGTGCTCCCACCACTCCTGGATCCCAGCTATTTGCAGATTTTCATCAATAAGCAGCATCCTCGCCTGTTCCATCAGCACCGGAGGCCGTGGAAAGTGTGCACTAACGCTGAGGCTTCAAAATCGCTAAAACATTCATGAAGCCCTCGTTGTTTTTGGTTGTGTACAACGTGCCGGGAACTGGCGGTCATAGCCCAGGGTGTCTGGAAAAAATATACACCTGGTCCCACTTTGCTTTGTTAACTGATGACCCTGGGCCATTCTGCAGCTCGGCCATGGAGGAGAAGAGGGCGTCTAAGTGGCGGGTTATCTGGAAGAGGCTCGGATCTCTCAAAACCTCTGCTTGGCCTAAGGCCGCTCCAGTCTACATGAAGCTTCCACCGCTCGCCACCATGTAAGCTCTACAGCCGAGGAGCAGCGCCTCCGCTCCCCCAGTACAACACACCAGCAATGAGAAGACCGGCTCGTCCACTAATTTGCTGCTTCTCGATCACATAAACTGCTTTTGAAGGCATCAAAACTGCGCTTCTTTCACTGTTCACCTTCCTGGCTCGGATATTCCCTCGACTTCTCTGGTCCGTTTGGGCAAAGATTGATTTTATTTGTTCCATCGGCTGATGGAAAAAAATGAGCAACAAACTGTTCTGTTTTTTTATTTGTATTTTATTTATTTATTATAAAAAAAACAACAACTCAAAGAAAAAGCAAAAAAAAAAAAAATCTCAAGAATGAAAAGAAAAAGGAAAATTAGCCCTTAGCAGTCAAAGCTCTGTGCTGAAATGTCTCCAGACTGGAAGGTTGAATTTATTGTATGGAACAAGGAGCGGGTAATGTGAAGGTGTTCGCGCTCCCTCATTATCACTGGGAAAAGGGGAGTCGAAATGCGCGGTGAAAAAATTAAATTTTAATAATGCTACTGATATTTCCTAAATCCTTCTTGACAGAAAGACTCTCATTATTTTTATCTGTCTCAGCCTGCTTTTTAGTGGCTTGTCGCAAATGGTCTTCACGGCTCGGATTGTTTGCCGGTGCAGCTGAGCGCTCCATAGACGATGGCGTGATGGCTCGTGTGGGCGCCATGTCCCAGATGAAACACAATGTGTCAGCGCTACGCACAATTTTGCTATTTATTTTTCTTGACGTCAACACGGCCAAAGATGTTAATTCCAAAAGATTAAAGTCAGAGGTCTCCTAATTATTACACCGACTGACAAGTGTCTGATCGCTGGTGCTCGCATCGCTGGGACTGCCACTGACCACAAGGACCGAGGTACGAGAAGTACAGTCAGTCCTATAGGCGGTGAATAGAGCAGTCGCATGCTCAGCCATTACTCCCATGAACTTAGTTCACAAGATTTAATTATTGTGACACTGATGTCTACATGCAATGATTCTACCAGCAGAACTGTGAGTGCAGCTCTGGAGTATAAGTATTTATTTTAATTGGAAGGGAACTGGGCCACACATCGTGATCAATAAATTCTAGTTTTTTTCACTCTATACTATTGCTCCCGGTGTATTACACCTGGCCCATTGCCCCCAGTATGTAACATCTGGCCCATTGATGTCAGTATCTTATATCCAGTCCCATGGCCTCCTATGAATAATATCTGACTTATTGCTCCCCAGTGTATTACATCTGGCTCCGTTGCCCCCAGTATATAACATCTAGTCCATTGTCCCCAGTATGTAACATCTAGTCCATTGTCCCCAGTATATAACATCTAGTCCATTGCTCCCAGTATGTAACATCTGGCCCATTGCCCCAGTATGTAACATATGGCCCATTGTCCCCAGTATATAACATCTGGCTCATTGCCCCCAGTATGTAACATCTAGTCCATTGTCCCCAGTATATAACATCTAGTCCATTGCTCCCAGTATGTAACATCTGGCCCATTGCCCCCAGTATATAACATCTGGCCCATTACCCAGTATGTAACATATGGCCCATTGTCCCCAGTATATAACATCTGGCCCATTGCCCCCAGTATGTAACATTGGCCCATTGCCCCAGTATATAATATCTGGCTCATTGCCCCCCAGTATGTAACATCTGGCCTATTGCCCCCAGTATGTAACATCTGGCCCATTGCCCCAGTATGTAACATCTGGCCCATTGCCCCAGCATGTAACATCTAGTCCATTGCTCCCAGTGTATAACATCTGGCCCATTTCCCCAGTATATAACATCTGGCCCATTGCCCCCAGTATGTAACATTGGCCCATTGCCCCCAGTATATAACATCTGGCTCATTGCCCCCAGTATGTAACATCTGGCCCATTGCCCCCCAGTATATAACATCTGGCCCATTGCCCCAGTATGTAACATCTGGCCCATTGCCCCCAGTATGTAACATCTAGTCCATTGCTCCCAGTGTATAACATCTGGCTCATTGCCCCCAGTATGTAACATCTGGCCCATTGCCCCCAGTATATAACATCTGGCCCATTGCCCCCAGTATGTAACATCTGGCTCATTGCCCCCAGTATGTAACATCTGGCCCATTGCCCCCCAGTATGTAACATCTGGCCCATTGCCCCCCAGTATGTAACATCTGGCCCATTGCCCCCAGTATGTAACATCTGGCCCATTGCCCCCAGTATGTAACATCTGGCCCATTGCCCCCCAGTATATAACATCTGACCCATTGCCCCCAGTATGTAACATCTGGCCCATTGCTCCCAGTGTATAATATCTGGCCCATTGCCCCCCAGTATGTAACATCTGGCCCATTGCCCCCAGTATGTAACATTGGCCCATTGCCCCAGTATGTAACATCTGGCCCATTGCCCCCAGTATGTACCATCTGGCCCATTGCCCCCAGTATGTAACATCTGACCCATTGCCCCCAGTATGTAACATCTGGCTCATTGCCCCCAGTATATAACATCTGGCTCATTGCCCCCAGTATGTAACATCTGGCCCATTGCCCCCAGTATGTAACATCTGGCCCATTGCCTCCCAGTATGTAACATCTGGCCCATTGCCCCCCAGTGTATAACATCTGGCTCATTGCCCCCAGTATGTAACATCTGGCCCATTGCCCCCCAGTATATAACATCTGGCTCATTGCCCCCAGTATGTAACATCTGGCCCATTGCCCCCCAGTATATAACATCTGGCCCATTGCCCCCAGTATGTAACATCTGGCCCATTGCTCCCAGTGTATAACATCTGGCTCATTGCCCCCAGTATGTAACATCTGGCCCATTGCCCCCAGTATGTAACATCTAGTCCATTGCCCCCAGTGTATAACATCTGGCTCATTGCCCCCAGTATGTAACATCTGGCCCATTGCCCCCAGTATATAACATCTGGCTCATTGCCCCCCAGTATATAACATCTGGCCCATTGCCCCCAGTATGTAACATCTAGTCCATTGCTCCCAGTGTATAACATCTGGCTCATTGCCCCCAGTATGTAACATCTGGCCCATTGCCCCCAGTATATAACATCTGGCCCATTGCCCCCAGTATGTAACATCTGGCTCATTGCCCCCAGTATGTAACATCTGGCCCATTGCCCCCCAGTATGTAACATCTGGCCCATTGCCCCCAGTATGTAACATCTGGCCCATTGCCCCAGTATGTAACATCTGGCCCATTGCCCCCCAGTATATAACATCTGGCCCATTGCCCCCAGTATGTAACATCTGGCCCATAGCTCCCAGTGTATAATATCTGGCCCATTGCCCCCCAGTATGTAACATCTGGCCCATTGCCCCCAGTATGTAACATTGGCCCATTGCCCCCAGTATGTAACATCTGGCCCATTGCCCCCAGTATGTACCATCTGGCCCATTGCCCCCAGTATGTAACATCTGACCCATTGCCCCCAGTATGTAACATCTGGCTCATTGCCTCCCAGTATGTAACATCTGGCCCATTGCCCCCCAGTGTATAACATCTGGCTCATTGCCCCCAGTATGTAACATCTGGCCCATTGCCCCCCAGTATATAACATCTGGCTCATTGCCCCCAGTATGTAACATCTGGCCCATTGCCCCCCAGTATATAACATCTGGCCCATTGCCCCCAGTATGTAACATCTGGCCCATTGCTCCCAGTGTATAACATCTGGCTCATTGCCCCCAGTATGTAACATCTGGCCCATTGCCCCCAGTATGTAACATCTAGTCCATTGCCCCCAGTGTATAACATCTGGCTCATTGCCCCCAGTATGTAACATCTGGCCCATTGCCCCCAGTATATAACATCTGGCTCATTGCCCCCCAGTATATAACATCTGGCCCATTGCCCCCAGTATGTAACATCTAGTCCATTGCTCCCAGTGTATAACATCTGGCTCATTGCCCCCAGTATGTAACATCTGGCCCATTGCCCCCATATATAACATCTGGCCCATTGCCCCCAGTATGTAACATCTGGCTCATTGCCCCCAGTATGTAACATCTGGCCCATTGCCCCCCAGTATGTAACATCTGGCCCATTGCCCCCAGTATGTAACATCTGGCCCATTGCCCCAGTATGTAACATCTGGCCCATTGCCCCCCAGTATATAACATCTGGCCCATTGCCCCCAGTATGTAACATCTGGCCCATAGCTCCCAGTGTATAATATCTGGCCCATTGCCCCCCAGTATGTAACATCTGGCCCATTGCCCCCAGTATGTAACATTGGCCCATTGCCCCCAGTATGTAACATCTGGCCCATTGCCCCCAGTATGTACCATCTGGCCCATTGCCCCAGTATGTAACATCTGACCCATTGCCCCCAGTATGTAACATCTGGCTCATTGCCCCCAGTATATAACATCTGGCTCATTACCCCCCAGTATGTAACATCTGGCCCATTGCCCCCAGTATGTAACATCTGGCTCATTGCCCCCAGTATATAACATCTGGCTCATTACCCCCCAGTATGTAACATCTGGCCCATTGCCCCCAGTATATAACATCTGGCCCATTGCCCCCAGTATGTAACATCTGGCCCATTGCCCCCCAGTGTATAACATCTGGCTCATTGCCTCCAGTATATAACATCTGGCCCATTGCCCCCAGTATGTAACATCTCACCCATTGCCCCCAGTATGTACCATCTGGCCCATTGCCCCCCAGTATATAACATCTGGCCCATTGATCCCAGTATCTAATATACAGCCCCATGGCCTCCAGTACATAACTTCCGACCTTATTGCTCCTTAGTGTATAACATCTAGCTCCGTTACCCTCAGTGTACAACATGCAGACCTATAGCCCCACAGTGTATACCATCCATCCCCTCAACCCCTTTGTATAATCTCCGGCCCCCCGCCATGCCATTATTACCATGTGACAGATTGGCCGGTGGTGCAGAGCGCTCCGATACCAGCGCGGTCCTGTAATAGGAGCCATCAGGGTAACAATCCGTCCATGACATTTCTTCCCACTGAATCTTCCCCATCACCTGTGACTGATATTACTGAGAAGTGTAAGGCTTAAGGTGGATAGAGAAGTCTGTGTGATGGAGGGGTGGACAGAGAAGTCTGTGTGATGGAGGGGTGGACAGAGAAGTCTGTGTGATGGAGGGGTGGACAGAGAAGCCTGTATGATGGAGGGGTGGACAGAGGTCTGTGTGATGGAGGGGTGGACAGAGAAGTCTGTGTGATGGAGGGGTGGACAGAGGTCTGTGTGATGGAGGGGTGGACAGAGAAGTCTGTATGATGGAGGGGTGGACAGATAAGCCTGTATGATGGAGGGGTGGACAGAGGTCTGTGTGATGGAGGGGTGGATAGAGAAGTCTGTGATGGAGGGGTGGACAGAGAAGTCTGTGTGATGGAGGGGTGGACAGAGAAGTCTGTATGATGGAGGGGTGGACAGAGGACTGTGTGATGGAGGGGTGGACAGAGGTCTGTGTGATGGAGGGGTGGACAGAGAGGTCTGTGTGATGGAGGGGTGGACAGAGAGGTCTGTATGATGGAGGGGTGGACAGAGGTCTGTGTGATGGAGAGGTGGACAGAGAAGTCTGTGTGATGGAGTGGTGGACAGAGGTCTGTGTGATGGAGGGGTGGACAGAGGTCTGTGTGATGGAGGGTGGACAGAGGTCTGTGTGATGGAGGGGTGGACAGAGAAGTCTGTGTGATGGAGGGGTGGACAGAGAGGTCTGTACGATGGAGGGGTGGACAGAAGTCTGTATGATGAAGGGGTGGACAGAGGTCTGTGTGATGGAGGGGTGGACAGAGAAGTCTGTGTGATGGAGGGGTGGACAGAGAAGTCTGTATGATGGAGGGGTGGACAGAGAAGCCTGTATGATGGAGGGGTGGACAGAGGTCTGTGTGATGGAGGGGTGGATAGAGAAGTCTGTGATGGAGGGTGGACAGAGGTCTGTGTGATGGAGGGGTGGACAGAGAGGTCTGTATGATGGAGGGGTGGACAGAGGTCTGTGTGATGGAGAGGTGGACAGAGGTCTGTGTGATGGAGAGGTGGACAGAGAAGCTGTGTGATGGAGGGTGGACAGAGGTTGTTGATGAGGGTGGACAGAGGTCTGTGTGATGGAGGGGTGGACAGAGAAGTCTGTTGATGGAGGGGTGGACAGAGGTCTGTGTGATGGAGGGGTGGACAGAGAGTCTGTGTGATGGAGGGTGGACAGAGAAGTCTGTGTGATGGAGGGGTGGACAGAGGTCTGTGTGATGGAGGGGTGGACAGAGGTCTGTGTGATGGAGGGGTGGACAGAGAAGCTGTTGATGGAGGGTGGACAGAGGTTAGTGTGATGGAGGGGTGGACAGAGAGTCTGTTGATGGAGGGGTGGACAGAAGTCTGTTGATGGAGGGTGGACAGAGGTCTGTGTGATGGAGGGGTGGACAGAGAGTCTGTGTGATGGAGGGGTGGACAGAGAAGTCTGTTGATGGAGGGGTGGACAGAGGTCTGTGTGATGGAGGGGTGGACAGAGGTCTTGTGATGGAGGGTGGACAGAGAGTCTGTGTGATGGAGGGGTGGACAGAGAGCCTGTATGATGGAGGGGTGGACAGAGTCGTGGATGGAGGGTATAGGTTGTGATGAGGGGTGGACAGAGAGTCTGTGTGATGGAGGGTGGACAGAGAAGTCTGTATGATGGAGGGGTGGACAGAGGTCTGTGTGATGGAGGGGGGACAGAGAAGTCTGTGTGATGGAGGGTGGACAGAGAAGTCTGTTGATGGAGGGGTGGACAGAGGTCTGTGTGATGGAGGGGTGGACAGAGGTCTTGTGATGGAGGGGTGGACAGAGAAGTCTGTGTGATGGAGGGGTGGACAGAGAAGTCTGTATGATGGAGGGGTGGACAGAGGTCTGTGTGATGGAGGGGTGGACAGAGAGTCTGTGTGATGGAGGGGTGGACAGAGGTCTGTGTGATGGAGGGGTGGACAGAGAGTCTGTTGATGGAGGGGTGGACAGAGAGTCTGTGATGGAGGGGTGGACAGAGGTCTGTGTGATGGAGGGGTGGACAGAGGTCTGTGTGATGGAGGGGTGGACAGAGAAGTCTGTGTGATGGAGGGGTGGACAGAGGTCTGTGATGGAGGGGTGGACAGAGAGTCTGTATGATGGAGGGGTGGACAGAGGTCTGTGTGATGGAGGGGTGGACAGAGGTCGTGTGATGGAGGGGTGGACAGAGGTCTGTGTGATGGAGGGGTGGACAGAGAGCCTGTATGATGAGGGGTGGACAGAGGTCTGTTGTGATGGAGAGGGTGTGATGGATACAGAGGTCTGTTGATGGAGGGTGGACAGAGAAGTCTGTGTGATGGAGGGGTGGACAGAGAAGTCTGTGTGATGGAGGGGTGGACAGAGGTCTGTGTGATGGAGGGGTGGACAGAGGTCTGTGTGATGGAGGGTGGACAGAGAAGTCTGTGTGATGGAGGGGTGGACAGAGAGCTGTGTGATGGAGGGGTGGACAGAGTCTGTGTGATGGAGGGGTGGACAGAGGGCTGTGTGATGGAGGGGTGGACAGAGGTCTGTGTGATGGAGGGGTGGACAGAGAAGTCTGTGTGATGGAGGGGTGGACAGAGGTCTGTTGATGGAGGGGTGGACAGAGAAGTCTGTGTGATGGAGGGGTGGATAGAGAGTCTGTTGATGGAGGGGTGGACAGAGGTCTGTGTGATGGAGGGTGGACAGAGAAGTCTGTGTGATGGAGGGGTGGACAGAGGTCTGTGTGATGGAGGGGTGGACAGAGAGTCTGTTGATGGAGGGGTGGACAGAGGTCTGTGTGATGGAGGGGTGGACAGAGAAGTCTGTGTGATGGAGGGGTGGACAGAGGTCTGTGTGATGGAGGGGTGGACAGAGGTCTGTGTGATGGAGGGGTGGACAGAGGTCTGTTGATGGAGGGGTGGACAGAGAAGTCTGTATGATGGAGGGGTGGACAGAGGTCTGTTGATGGAGGGGTGGACAGAGGTCTGTGATGGAGGGGTGGACAGAGGTCTGTTGATGGAGGGTGGACAGAGGTCTGTGTGATGGAGGGTGGACAGAGGTCTGTGTGATGGGGGGTGGACAGAGGTCTGTGTGATGGAGGGTGGACAGAGGTCTGTGTGATGGAGGGGTGGACAGAGGTCTGTATGATGGAGGGGTGGACAGAGGTCTGTGTGATGGAGGGGTGGACAGAGAGTCTGTTGATGGAGGGGTGGACAGAGAGTCTGTGTGATGGAGGGGTGGACAGAGGTCTGTGTGATGGAGGGT
This sequence comes from Oophaga sylvatica, assembly GCA_033576555.1. Classification (NCBI taxonomy): domain Eukaryota; kingdom Metazoa; phylum Chordata; class Amphibia; order Anura; family Dendrobatidae; genus Oophaga; species Oophaga sylvatica. Next base: position 598,901,845 of record JARQOD010000003.1, read on the forward strand.
GGACAGAGGTCTGTTGATGGAGGGGTGGACAGAGAGTCGTGTGATGGAGGGGTGGACAGAGGTCTGTGTGATGGAGGGGTGGACAGAGGTCTGTGTGATGGAGGGTGGACAGAGGTCTGTGTGATGGAGGGGTGGACAGAGGTCTGTATGATGGAGGGTGGACAGAGAGTCTGTTGATGGAGGGGTGGACAGAGGTCTGTATGATGGAGGGGTGGACAGAGGTCTGTGTGATGGAGGGGTGGACAGAGGTCTGTGTGATGGAGGGTGGACAGAGGTCTGTGTGCACATGGCAGAGGTGACAGACCAGCGTGTGATGAAGCGTGGACAAGTTCATATTGATGGGGGTACAGTGTGACGAGAGATTCGTCGTGTGTGGTATGAAGGGAGGACAGAGTATAGTCTCTGTCAATCAGTCCTAGAGGCGTGGACAGAGTGCGTGAACTGTGTAGGTGACAGTAGCTGTCATGCTGCGAGGTTGAACCAGAGTCTGTTGATTAGGGCGGGTTCTCAAAGTCTGTTGAGAGGGTGACGGTCTTTGATGCTTGACAGTCTTATCATGGAGGGTGAAGAGGCTTGTATGAAGGTGACAGAGTCTTTAATAGGTGACAGAGAGTCTGAGAATGAGCGGTGACGCAAGTCTGTATGATGATGGTGACAGAGCTTATGAAGTGTGGCAGAAGTCTGTGATGATGACGGTGGCACTGAGTGACTGTGTGCAGCTGGGTGGACAGTGAGCTCTGTTGATGGAGGGAGTGACGAGAAGTCTTGTGATGTGACTGAGCAGATGGTACTGTGTATGAGGGTGTGACAGAGGTCAGTTGAATGAGCTGCAGCTTGGATAGACTGTATATATACACATAGGACGATATCACACAAGGGTATTACTGACATGACCAGAAACATGTATTACTCACATGTGACGAATCAATTCATGAGGGTGACAGAAGCTGCATCATGAAGCACTATCCTAGGTACAGAAGTACGCCATATGATATTATGATGAACACATTATAACACATTAAATTACCATGGGTGACATTGTACACAGGAGCTCTGTATATAGCGTACAAGTAATACAGTGAGCACCAGTGATATTATACACAGGAGCTCTGTATATAGTGTCAGTGTACAGGTAAATACAGTGATCACCAGTGACATTATACACAGGAGCTCTGTATACAGTATATAATGTACAAGTAATATAGTGTTTACCAGTGACATTATACACAGGAGCTCTGTATATAATATATAGTGTTCAGGTAATAAAGTAATCACCAGCGACATTATACACAGAATCTCTGTATATAGTGTACAGGTAATACAGTTATCACCAATGACATTATACCCAGGAGCTCTGTATATAGTGTCAGTATACAGGTAATACAGTGATCAATCACTGGTGACATTATACACAGGAGCTCTGTATATAGTGTCAGTATACAGGTAATACAGTGATCACCGGCGACATTATACACAGGAGCTCAGTATATAGTGTACAGGTAATATAATGATCACCGGTGATATCATACACAGGAGCTCTGTATGTAGTGTCAGTATACAGGTAATACAGTGATCACCAGTGACATTATACACAGGAGCTCTGTATATAGTGTCAGTGTACAGGAAATACAGTGATCACCAGTGACATTGTACACAGGAGCTCTGTATATAGTATATAGTGAACAGGTAATAGAATGATCACCAGTGATATCATACACAGGAGCGAAGTATATTGTGTACAGGTACTACAGTGATCACCAGTGACATTATACACAGAAGCTCTGTATATAGTGTATAGTGTACAGGTAATCCAATGATCACCAGTGACTAGAGATGGGCAAACTCGAACAGTAAAATTCGTCGTCTGAACCGAACACTTACTGTTCGAGCACAGACACAGAGTACAGACTTCACAATGAAGTCCATGTTACTGTTTGGATTTGGTCCCCCAAACACCGGGTGTTTCTTGTGCTGTCATCTGCATGGCAGCGCAGTAAAACTGCTTCTGACCAGCAGTAAAATCATTACCGCTGCTCAGGCAGCGCAGTTTCCACTCAAGTAAAAGCGTGAGCCCGAATCTGTGATCGGAGGTAAAAAGATTATCTCTGATCACTAGTGTCAGTTGATGGGACTACTGCTCCCATGTGCTTATGCCTGCTGTGCTGCTAATAACAGCAAGATAAGGCGGCAGCTGATGGGAGTATTTATCAGCCAACACCTGCGCTCTAAATAAATAATTTAAAAAAAAAAAATGGGTTCCCCTGCATTTTTGAAAACCAGCCAGACAAAACTGACAGCTGCGGGCTGCAACCTTCAGCTGTCAGCTTCAGCAAGGCTGGTTATCAAGAATAAAGGGGTCCTCACTCTAATTAATTATTTAAATATATAAAATTAACTATGTTGGGTCCCCCCATTTTTGACAACCAGCCAAGCTAAAGCAGATAACTGGGGGCTGGTATTTTCAGTCCCATCAACCGTCGCCAGTGACCGGAGGTAAACTTTTTACCTCCGATCACAGCTGCGGGCTCATGTTGTAAGGGTTCCGGATGTTCCATGGAGCCTGTTTTGCCCTTGTCCAAAATGGAGTCTGGTGCTTCACCAATGTAAGGGTTCCGGATGTTCCATGGAGCCTGTCTTCTCCTTGGCCAAGATGGAGTCTGGTACTTCACCCAGCCCTTGAACTTCCGGTCTGTCCTTCTACTTAAGTCCGGGTCAGGAGATCCTCCTGGCCTGAGTATCCTGTAACAATTATGTGGGAACTATGGAATCTGATTGTGTGGGATAAAACGAATCTGAAACAAATAAATGTATTTAACAAAGCAAGAAGTGGCACAAAAACTAACAGATTTTCCTGCGAAGTGCACAGCACAAAACAGAAATGTACAGCAAACTTAATAGCGGGGCGTGACCGCTTATATGCACAAATCCAGCAATAATATGAAGCAAGAGTGCGCACGGCACTTAAACGTAGAAGTCCAGCAATAATACGAAGCAAGAGTGCGCACGGCACTTAAACGTAGAAGTCCAGCAATAATATGAAGCAAGAGTGCGCACGGCACTTAAACGTAGAAGTCCAGCAATTATATGAAGCAAAAGTGCACACAGCACTTAAACGTAGAGGTCCAGCAATAAGTCCAGAATTACACAAGTGGAGCATTAACAGGAGAAGGTTATTACCGTAAATGTACCTTTTGGGCTTAAAAGTCCCCCTCAAGTCCAGCACTGCAGCCCACACAGACACAGTCCAAGAAGTAATAATGATGTCAGAATCTCTTACTGACCACAGCAGTTCCAGAGATGAGTAGCTCCACACTAGAAGTCCAGACAATAAGTAACACAGGCCAGGATCAGGAAGCCGCACAGAGGACTGAAGGCAGCTGAAAGTGGAGAGGCAGAGCACCGAGTAATGAGCTGCAGCAGCAGGAACTCCAGTGGCAGACCAGGAGGAAGCTCAGAAGCCACAACAACAAAATACTCAGGCAAGGAGGATCTGCTGACCTGGACAAACAGGAAGTTCAAGGGCAGGGCGAAGTACCAGACTCCATCTTGGACAAGGGCAAAACAGGCTCCATGGAACATCAGGAACCCTTATACACGCTGTCATTTGACAGCATGCGAACCGCAGCTGTCTGACTGGCAGTAATGATTTTACCACCGATCAGAAGCAGTCTTTGGCAAACACTGGATGTTCGAGCACCCCATTCAAGTGAATGGGGTCTGGCTACTGTTCTAGTACCTGAACACAAAGTTTTTTTTAACTGGCCAAACCCTCCAGGATCCAAACATACAGGGATCCGCCCATCTCCTTTATTGGCATATGCAGAGGGTCTGCATATAGTATATATTGTACAGGTAGTATAGTGATCACCAGTGACATTATACACAGGAGCTCTGCATATAGTATGTAGTGTACAGGTAATATAGTGATCACCCACCGGTGACCTTATACACAGAAGCTCTGTGTATAGTGTAAAGCTAATACAGTGATCACCAGTCACATTATATACAGGAGCTCTGTATATCCCCTCTCTGCCATCAGACGTACTTATCCGTCCATGTGACCCTGGACCTAATTCCCATGGACGGAATAGTACGTCATGGGCGATCATCTGCGCTCCCGGGGCGAGCGCAGCTGATCGCCGCCGGGTGTCAGCTGATTATCACAGCTGACACCCGTGACTGTGTGTCAGGAGCGGTCACGGACCGCTCCCGGCACATTAACCCCTGGCACACCGCGATCAAACATGATGTACCCGGGGCACAGGGGAGGATTGCGCAGGGTGTGGGCTCCCTGCGTGCCCCCCTGAGACCCTCAGAGCAACGCGATGTGTCACGCTGTTCCGAGGGTCCGTCCTCCCTCCAGGTCCCCGGATCCAAGATGGCGCCGGGTGTCCTGCAGGGAGGCGGCTTCCTCAGTGCCTGCTGAGAGCAGGCACTGAGAAGCCCGCAGCACTGCCAGAGCGATCGCTGGTGTGACAGAGTGCTGTGCACACTGTCACACCAGCGATCTGCTAAAATACAGTGATGTCCCACCCTGGGACAAAGTAAAAAAGTAAAAAAAATAAAAAGTGGTAAAAAAAATCATAAAAAAAAATATATATATTCCCCAATAAATTCATTCTTTCCTGTAAATAAAAAAAACAAAACAATAAAAGTACACATATTTGGTATCGCCGCGTCCGTAACGACCCCCCCTATAAAACTGTCCCACTAGTTAACCCCTTTAGTGAACCCCTTAAAAAAAAAAAGGAAACGAAGCAAAAAATCAATGCTTTATCATCATACCTCTGAACAAAAAGTGGAATAACGCGCGATCAAAAAGACCGAGATAAATAACCATGGTACCGCTGAAAACGTCATCTTGTCCCGCAAAAAACGAGCCGTCATACAGCATCATCAGTAAAAAAATAAAAAAGTTATAGCTCGCAGAATAAAGCGATCAAAAATAATAATTTTTTATATAAAATTATTTTCATTCTATAAAAGCGCCAAAACATAAAAAAAATGATATAAATAAGGTATCGCCGTAATCGTACTGACCCGAAGAATAAAACTGCTTTATCAATTTTACCACACGCGGAACGGTACAAACGCCTCCCCCAAAAGAAATTCATGAATTGCTGATTTTTGTTCATTCTAACCTCCCAAAAATCGAAATAAAAAGCAATCAAAAAATGTCACGTGCTCAAAAATGGTACCAATAAAAACGTCACCTCGTCCCGCAAAAAATAAGACCTCACATGACTCTGTGGGCCAAAATAAGCAAAAATTATAGCTCTCAAAATGTGGTGATGCAAAAAACTATTTTTTGCAATAAAAAGCGTCTTTTAGCGTGACAGCTGCCAATCATAAAAACCCGCATAAATAGTAAATCAAACCCCCTTTATCACCCCCTTAGTTAGGGAAAAATAATAAAATTAAAAAAATGTATTTATTTCCATTTTCCCGTTAGGGTTAGGGTTGCGGCTAAAATAGGTTAGGGTTGCCTATTAGGTCAGATTAGGGTTGGGATTACGGTTAGGGGTGTGTTAGGGTTAGGTTTGTGGTTAGGATTGGGACTAGGGTTAGGGGTGTGTTGGGGTTAGGGTTGGAGTTAGAATTGGGGGGTTTCCGTTGTTTAGGCACATCAGGGCTGTCCAAATGTGACATGGCGTCTGATCTCAATTCCAGCCAATTCTGCGTTGAAAAAGTCAAACGGTGCTCCTTCACTTCTGAGCTCTGCCATGCGCCCAAACAGTAGTTTACTCCCGCATATGGGGTATCAGCGTACTCTGGACCACAAGAGTTATTGTGCAATTTGTCCTATTTCTCTGTTACCCTTGGGAAAATAAAAAACTGGGGGCGAAAATATCATTTTTGTAAAAAAAAAATGATTTTTTTGTTTTTACGGCTGTATGTTATAAAACTTCTGTGAAGCACTTGGGGCTTCATAGCGCTCACCACACTTCTAGATAAGTTCCTTGTGGGGTCTATTTTCCAAAATGGGGTCACTTGTGGGGGTTTCCACTGTTTAAGCGCATCAGGGGCTCTCCAAATGCGACATGACTCCCCCAGACCATTCCATCAAAGTCTGCAATCCAAAACGTCACTACTTCCCTTCCGAGCCTCGACGTGCGCCCATACAGTAGTTTACTCCCACATATTGGGTATCAGCATACTCAGGACAAATTGGACAACAACTTTTGGGGTCCAATTTCTCCTGTTACCCTTGTGAAAATAAAATATTGGGGGCGAAAAAATCATTTTTGTAAAAAAAAAAAAAAAGAGATTTTTTATTTTACGGCTGTACGTTATAAACTTCTGTGAAGCACTTTGGGGTTCAAAGTGCTCACCACACATCTAGATAAGTTCCTTGAGGGGTCTAGTTTCCAAAATGGTGTCATTTGTGGAGGGTTTCCACTGTTTAGGCAGATCAGGAGCTCTCCAAACACGACATGGCATCCAGCCAATTCTGCGTTGAAAAAGTCAAACGGCGCTCCTTCCCTTCCAAACTCTGCCATGCACCCAAACAGTGGTTTACTCCCACATATGGGGTATCAGCGCACTCAGGACAAATTGCACAATAACTTTTGGAGTCTTGTTACCCTTGGGAAAATAAAAATTGGGGTGAAAAGATCAATTTTGTGGAAAAAATATGATTTTTTTATTTTACGACTCTACGTTATAAACTTGTGTGAAGCACTTGGGGGTTCAAATTGCTCACCAAAGATCTAGATAAGTTCCTTAGGGGGTCTAGTTTCCCAAATGGGGTCACTTGTGGGGGTTTCCACTGTTTAGGCACAGCAGGGCTCTCCAAATGCAACATGGCGTCCAATCTCAATTCCAGCCAATTTTGGTTGGAAAAAGTCAAATGGTGCTCCTTCCATTCCGAGCTCTGCCATGCGCCCAAACAGTGGTTCCCCCCACATATGGGGTATCAGTGTACTCAGGACAAATTGGACAACAACTTTTGTGGTACAATTTCTCCTGTTACGCTTGGAAAAATAAAAAATTAGTGACTAAGAGATCATTTTTGTGGGAGAAAAATAGGATTTTTTATTTTCATGCCCGGGCATTATAAACTTGTGTGAAGCACTTGGGGGTTCAAAGTGCTCACCAAAGATCTAGATAAGTTCCTTAGGGGGTCTAGCTTCCAAAATGGGGTCACTTGTGGGGGATTTCCACTGTTTAGGCTCATCTGGGGCACTACAAACGGAACATGACCCCCATCAATGTTTGCATTCCAAAACGTTACTGCTTCCTTTCCAAGCCCTGCCGTGCGCCCAAACAGTTTCCCCCCCCACATGTGGGGTATCAGCGTACTCAGGACAAATTGGACAACAACTTTTGGGTCCAATTTCCTTGGGAAAAATCTAAAATTTGGGACTAAAAAATCATTTTTGTGGAAAATTGTTTTGTTTTTTTTTCACACCCAGGCATTATAAACTTTGTGAAACACTTTGGGGTTCAAAGTGCTCACAACAGATCTAGATAAGTTCCTTAGGGGGTCTAGTTTCCAAAATGGTGTCACTTGTGGGGGGTTTCCACTCTTTAGGCATATCAGGGGCTCTCCAAACACGACATGGCGTCCAATCTCAATTCCAGCCAATTTTAGTTTGAAAAAGTCAAACGGCGCTAATTCCCTTACGAGCTCTGCCGTGTGCCCAAACAGTGGTTTTCCCCCACATATGGGGTATCGGCGTACTCAGGAGAAATTGCACAACAACTTTATCTGCCCATTTTCTCCTTTTACCCTTGTGAAAATAAAAAAAAGTTTGTAAAAGATCATTTTTGTGGCTAAAAAGTTAAATATTAATTTTTTCCTTCCACGTTGCTTCAGCTCCTGTGAAGCACCTGAAGGGTTATTAAACTTCTTGAATGTGGTTTTGAGTACCTTGAGGGGTGCAGTTTTTAGAATGGTGTCACTTTTGGGTATTGTCTGCCATATAGACCCCTCAAAGTGACTTCAAATGTGAGGTGGTCCCTAAAAAAATGGCTTTGTAAATTTTGTTGTAAAAATGAGAAATCACTGGTCAACTTTTAACCCTTATAATTTCCTAACTAAAAAAAAATTTTGGTTCCAAAATTGTGCTGATGTAAAGTAGACATGTGGGAAATGTTATTTATTAACTATTTTGTGTGACATATTTCTCTGTTTTAAGGGAAAAAAAATTCAAAGTTTGAAAATTGCAAAATTTTCAAAATTTTCGCCATATTTGTGTTTTTTTCAAAAATAAACGCAAGGTATATCGAAGAAATTTTACCACTAACGTGAAGTACAATATGTCACGAGAAAACAATCTCAGAATCGCGAAGATCCGTTGAAGCGTTCCAGAGTTATAATCTCATAAAGAGACAGTGGTCAGAATTGTAAAAATTGGCCCGGTCATTAACGTGCAAACCACCCTTGGGGGTGAAGGGGATATAGTGTATAGTGTACATATAATGCAGTGATGACCAATGACGTTATACACAAGAGCTCTGTATGATGAATAATAACCAACATAGAGAACATAACTATCACCTGACCACAGGGCTCTATAACCAATTGGAAAGAGCTAAAAATAGGGTTAAAGGGGAGGACTCTCCAATATACATAAATAGAAGAAAAAACTGAGTAAAAATGTCCAGGGTATGATAAAAAGTATAAATTTATTCAAAGTACAAATAACATGTAACAAACCATGTAGTGCATAATAAATCTGTCAGGGACACCGCACTGCACATGCTTACTGACCCAGTGCACGTGTCCTGAGTTGAACCAACTGTGCCCCAAGATACCTGTAAGCAGAGCCGCAGCAGGGAAGACGTGTGTTTCTGTGGAACAGGACCTTCCGCAGCATGTGACTGCCAAGGGGCGGAGCTGGCCACACGTCTCTCAGAGGCAGCAGTAATGAATGATGTGTACTGCAGACTAACAGGACCTGCAGCACATGACTGCTGGGGGTGTGGCCTAAGCTCCAGAGATCTAGGAACTGCAGGAAAACTCCTAGCAGGGTAACTACGAGATAAAGTTACCAAGGGGCAAAGACATGGACGAAAACCAGGACAGGCCGAGATCAGAGCACAAGATAGTACGACAGTACCAAAGGGTTAGACAGAACGGATAGTCAGGACGTAGCAATAGATCAGTAAACCAGAGCGGGCAATAGACAGTACAATAGGGACAAAACTGTAACGGAGTATCGATAGCCAAGCCAGGAGGTCAGAACCGGAGAAGACAATATAGCAAAACGTGAGACAGAGAGCAGAGTGAGCAAACAGACCGGGTCATACACGGGAATCAAACAAGCAGAGCAGTATACACGCAAACCAGGGGGGTCAAATACACAGTCACAACGAAAGTATAGCTGACAGAGAATCTCCCTCTGGACTGGGTATAAACACCCTCCCAGATCCAAAGGGAGGCCAGCAAAAGTTAACCCTGAATGGACAGGACATTAACCATGTCCTATACCATGACAAAATCAATTTACACATGGTTTTTAAGAGAAAAGAGAAGAGACCAGGTAGAGTGGCAAAGGCATCAATATTGCATCAAAAATAGGGTATTTACCTCTTTATAGTAGGAAAGTGCATAGTGCGTGTGTAAACCTATGAGTCATAGAAGTGCAGTGGGGGAAAGAAGCAGGGGCGGACATACCACCGGTTCAACCGGTGCGGTTGCATCGGGGCCCGGAGGTGGAGGGGGGCCCCTGCAGGATGGCTAATAATGAGGGCAATCTGGCCTGTTTATCTGGCCCCGAGGCTACGAGGGCCCCTGGCCAGATTGCCCTCATGTGCGGCGGGCAGGGAGAGATCCCAGCAGCTCTGCTGCCTGCAAGAGAAAATGGCAGCTGAGCGGAGCTGCAGGGATCCGTCCTGCTTCCTGCCCATCCTTCCTGTCTCACACAGCAGCGGCTGAATGACATCATCATTCAGCGCCGCGGCTGTGCGAGACAGGAAGGAAGCTATCGGCGATGCTGCGGCTGCAGGATACAGTGCACAGAGGTGAGGTGTGTGTTGTGTGTGTGTGTGTACGTATGCAGAGAGGTGAATGGTGCAGTGTGTGTAGGTGGAGGAGAGGGCATTGATGGGGGTGATGGGGCAGAAGCCAATGATTGGGTTGACGGAGAGGGCAATGATGGGGGTGATGGGGCAGAAGGCAATGATTGTGTTGACGGAGAGGGCAATGATGGGGCAGAAGGCAATGATTGAGTTGACAGAGAGGGCAATGATGGGGTGATGGGGCAGAAGGCAATGATTGGGTTAATAGGGCAATGATGGGGTGATGGCAGAAGGCAATGATTGGGTTGACGGAGAGGGCAATGATTTGGGTGGTGGGGGAGAAAGCAATGAATGGAGTGGTGGAAAGGGCGATAATGGGGGTGGTGGGAGAGGAGGAAAAGATGGAGGTGGTGGAATGGGCAATAATGGGAGTGGTGGGGAGGAAATGATGGAGGCGGTGTAATGGGCAATGATGGGATGGTGGGGGAGAAGACAATGATGATGGAAAGGGCAATGATGGGGATGGTGGGGGAGGAGGAAATGATGGAGGTCGTGGAATGGGCAATGGTGGGGGTGGTGGGGGAGAAGACAATGATGATGGCGGTGGAAAGGACAATGATGGGGTAGTAGGGGAGGAAGCAATGATGGAGGTGGTGTAATAGGAAATAATGGGGTGGTGGAGAGAAAGCAATGATGGAGGTGGTGAAGAGGGCAGTCATGGGGGTGGTGGAGAGGACAATGGGATGCAGGGGGAGGATGACAATGAGGGGTGTGGGGGATTGGGATAGGAGGAATAGGGGATTTATAAAGGATTTAGGAACAGGGGAGGTGGAGGAAGACGTTATTATCGCTTATGTCTAACACAGTCCCTTAGTATAAAGTGTACTCACTTATGTATAGCACAGTCCCTTAGTATATAATGTATTCACTTATGTATAGCACAGTACCCTTAGTATATAGTGTACTCACTTATATGTAAGACACCATCCTTAATTACAGTTTTCTCTTTTGTTATGTATAACACCGTCCTTTATTACGTACCATCCTCTCTAGTTATATATGATGCCGTCCCTTATTATATAGCTTCATCTGCTGTTATGTATAGTGCTGTCTCTTACATGGTGTATTCTTGTTATTTTTGTTATTCACAGTGCCCTCTTTTATTACATAGTCCCCTCTCTTGTTAGATATAAAATGACTGCTGATAGAGGAGTCGGTGACCAGACGACCAGTCCATCAGCTCCTCCTTTAGAAAAGACTCTTTCCCATGCTCCATCAACCATAATTGCATTATTACAGCTAACAAGACAGGATGGTATGTAATAAAAAACATGGCTCTATATAATCCAATATGTAAGTGACGGTGCTGTACATAACAAGAGAGGGCACTGTATAATAAGTGATGGCACTATACATAATAAAGGAGACTATGTAATATATACATGTGTGTGGATATATATATATATATATAATATATATATATACACTGCTCAAAAAATAAAGGGAACACTCAAATAACACTCTAGATCTGAATGAATCAAATACTCTCATTTAATACTTTGTTCTGTACAAAGTTGAATGTGCTGACAACAAAATCACACAAAAATCATCATTGGAAATCAAATTTATTAACCAATGGAGACCTGGATTTGGAGTCACACCCAAAATTAAAGTGGAATTTAATGTCCTTAAAACAAGTCAAAATGATGCTCAGTAGTGTGTGTGGTCTCCACGTACCTGTATGACCTCCTTACTGTACAATGCCTGGGCATGCTCCTGATGAGGCTGCGGATGGTCTCCTGAGGGATCTCCTCCCAGACCTGGACGAAAGCATCCGCAAAATCCTGGACAGTTTGTGGTGTAACGTGACGTTGGTGGATGGAGCGAGACATGATGTCCCAGATGTGCTCAATCGGATTCAGGTCTGGGGAATGGACGGGCCATTCCATAGCTTCAATGCCTTCATCTTGCAGGAACTGCTGACACACTCCAGCCACATGAGGTGTGGTATTGTCCTGCATTAGGAGGAACCCAGGGCCAACCGCACCAGCATATGGTCTCACAAGGGGTCTGAGGATCTCATCTCGGTACCTAATGGCAGTCAGGCTACCTCTGGCGAGCACATGGAGGGCTGTGCGGCCCTCCAAAGAAATGCAATCCCACACCATTACTGACCCACTGAGAAACCGGTCATGCTGAAGGATGTTGCAGGCAGCAGATCGCTCTCCACGGCGTCTCCAGACTCTGTCACGTCTGTCACATGTGCTCAGTGTGAACCTGCTTTCATCTGTGAAGAGCACAGGGCACCAGTGGCGAATTTGCCAATCCTGGTGTTCTGTGACAAATGGCAAGCGTCCTGCACGGTGTTGGGCTGTGAGCACAACCCCCAACTGTGGACGTCAGGCACACAGACTATCCTCATGGAGTCGGTTTCTAACCGTTTGTGCAACACATGCACATTTGTGGCCTGCTGGAGGTCATTTTGCAGGGTTCTGGCAGTGCTCCTCCTGTTCCTCCTTGCACAAAGGCGGAGGTAGCGGTCCTGCTGCTGGGTTGTTACCTTCCTACGGCCCCCTCCACGTCTCCTGGTGTACTGGCCTGTCTCCTGGTAGCGCCTCCAGCCTTTGGACACTACGCTGACAGACACAGCAAATCTTCTTGCCACAGCTCGCATTGATGTGCCATCCTGGATGAGCTGCACTACCTGAGCCACTTGTGTGGGTTGTAGAGTCCGTCTCATGCTACCATGAGTGTGAAAGCACAACCAACATTCAAAAGTGATCAAAACATCAGCCAGAAAGCATTGGTACTGAGATGTGGTCTGTGGTTCCCACCTGCAGAAACACTCCTTTATTGAGTGTGTCTTGATAATTGCCAATAATTTCCATCTGTTGTCTATTCCATTAGCACAACAGCATGTGAAATTGATTGTCAATCAATGTTGCTTTACTTGGAGTTATATTCTGTTATTTAAGTGTTCCCTTTATTTTTTCAAGCAGTGTATATATTATAGCTTTGTCGCCTTAAAAGGAGGGGGGCCCAGACACATTTCCTGCACAGGGACCCCAAGCTGTCAGTGTCCGCCCCTGGAAAGAAGAGTGTGGCAGGACTCCATTGAAAATCAGTGCTTAGAGTCAAAAAGACTCCCAGGTGCCCACTTCAATTATCACTATAAACTCTTAAAAGAGTCGCACGACTAGCCCCAATGCTCGTTTCACGTCGGCTTCATCAGGGGGCCATGTATATAGTGTCAGTGTACAGGTAATGCAGAGATCACCTGTGACATTATACACAGTAGCTCTGTATATAATGTACAGGTAATATAGTGCTCACCGGTGACATTATAAACAGGAGCTCTGTATATAGTGTATAGTGTACAGGTAATACAGTGATTACCAGTGTCATTATACATAGGAACTCTGTGTATAGTGTCAGTGTACAGGTAATAGTGATCACCAGTGACATTATACACAGGAACTCTGTATATAGTGTCAGTGTACAGGTAATAGTGATCACCAGTGACATTATACACAGGAGCTCTGTATATAGTGTCAGTGTACATGTAATATCACTGGTAACATTATACACAGGAGCTCTGTGGATCGTATACATACATAGTGCAGGTACATCCAGTAGCTCACCTGTTGCACATTTAATTGCAGGCATTCATTTTTGCTTTTCTTCCTCTTCTGGCACAGATTGCTATCACTTCTTGCAGCCAAGATTTGTCTCCGCAGAATGTAACAGACATCTATGACTGATCACTTATACAGCACCTCCACACTTTCCTCCACTTCTATAGTGCATCAGATGAAGAAGCATTGTTCCACCCTGGTGCTCTGGACAGTAGCAGTACCTCTCCTTTGTGACCCATTCGCAATAGAAATGCCCCCTCTGTCGCCCCCTTACATGATTAATTTATATGCCCCCTTTTGTGGCCACCATGCAATACTAAAGGTACTGCCACACTACACAATCCCGCTAGCGATCTCGTTAGCGTCGCATACTAATGAGATCGCTAGCGGGATTGTTTCTATATCGCTAGTAGCTACCTATTTTAGCGATGTCGTTAGGACGCTATCGCGGTTAGCGATCTCCTTAACGACTTTAGCGCTACAAAAGTACCGCTAAATCGCTAAAAAAGGTGCCACACTCAGCGATTAGATACTTACCAGCGGGACGCCAGCGACGAAAATAGGGTCCGGAACGATCGCTGTGATGAACGAGATCACAGCAGGGGCCTCGTCGCTGGTAGATGCCGCACACAACAACATCGCTAACGGGATCGCTAAATAGTGACGTTTTTTAGCGATCCCGTTAGCGATGTTGTTTAGTGTGGCATACCCTTTAATTTCATTATTCTTCCCCCATTCAGTGGTAATGTCATTTTTTGTTCTCAGATACATACAGTAGTAGCGTATAGGTATAATGTCCACCTTTTATGCCTCATATACAGTTGGAATGTTCCAAATTGGGCTCCATGCATTTATAATGTATGGACCACAATGGGAAAATGTTTAATGTCTACCATTGTGGAGTAAAAGTATCTTTCATTCTGGCCCCATACAGTGATAATGTCCCCCCAGTTGGCATCTTACAGTAAAGGTACTGCCACACTACACAATCCCGCTAGCGATCTCGTTAGCGTTGCATACTAATGAGATCGCTAGCGGGATTGTTTCTATATCGCTAGTAGCTACCTATTTTAGCGATGTCGTTAGGACGCTATCGCGGTTAGCGATCTCCTTAACGACTTTAGCGGTACAAAAGTACCGCTAAATCGCTAAAAAAGGTGCCACACTCAGCGATTAGATACTTACCAGCGTGGCGCCAGCGACGAAAATGGGGTCCGGAACGATCGCTGTGATGAACGAGATCACAGCAGGAAGCTCGTCGCTGGTAGATGCCGCACACAACAACATCGCTAACGGGATCGCTAAATAGTGACGTTTTTTTAGCGATCCCGTTAGCGATGTTGTTTAGTGTGGCATACCCTTTACTGTATCCCAATTGCTACAATAAACTATTACTGAATATTCCTTATTCTGACCCCGTGTCCTATAGTAATGTCCCTTGTCCTGTAATAATGTCCCTCGTTCACATTACTCCTATCTTGTAATAATGTCCTTCATTCTTACCCTATACAGTAATAATGTCTTCCAATTGGGCTCCTACTGCAGCTCTGTCCCCCCAATTGCTACCATAAACTAATGTATTTTCGTCATTCTGACCCCCATTCTGTAATAATGTCCCCTATCCTGTAATAATGATCCTCATTCTCATTACTCCTCTCTTATAATAATATCCTCCAATCTGACCCCATCCTGTAATAATATCCTCCATTCTGACCCCATCCTGTAATAATATCCTTCATTCTGACCCCATCCTGTAATAATATCCTCCATTCTGACCCCATCCTGTAATAATATCCTCCAATCTGACCCCATCCTGTAATAATATCCTCCATTCTGACCCATCCTGTAATAATATCCTCCATTCTGACCCCATCCTGTAATAATATCCTCCAATCTGACCCCATCTTGTAATAATATCCTCCAATCTGACCCCATCCTGTAATAATATCCTCCATTCTGACCCCATCCTGTAATAATATTTCCCCAATCTGACCCCATCCTGTAATAATATCCTCCAATCTGACCCCATCCTGTAATAATATCCTCCAATCTGAGCCCATCCTGTAATAATATCCTCCAATTCTGACCCCATCCTGTAATAATATCCTCCAATCTGACCCCATCCTGTAATAATATCCTCCATTCTGACCCCATCCTGTAATAATATCCTCCATTCTGACCCCATCCTGTAATAATATTCTCCATTCTGACCCCATCCTGTAATAATATCCTCCATTCTGACCCCATCCTGTAATAATATCCTCATTCTGACCCAATCCTGTAATAATATCCTCCAATCTGACCCCATCCTGTAATAATATCCTCCAATCTGACCCCATCCTGTAATAATATCCTCCATTCTGACCCCATCCTGTAATAATATCCTCCAATCTGACCCCATCTGTAATAATATCCTCCAATCCGACCCCATCCTGTAATAATATCCTCCAATCTGACCCCATCCTGTATATATCCTCCAATCTGACCCCATCCTGTAATAATATCCTCCATTCTGACCCCATCCTGTAATAATATCCTCCAATTCTGACCCCATCCTGTAATAATATTCCTCCAATTCTGACCCCATCTGTAATAATATCCTCCATTCTGACCCCATTCTGTAATAATATCCTTCATTCTGACCCAATCCTGTAATAATATCCTCTAATCTGACCCCATCCTGTAATAATATCCTCCAATCTGACCCATCCTGTAATAATATCCTCCAATCTGACCCCATCCTGTAATAATATCCTCCAATCTGACCCCATCCTGTAATAATATCCTCCAATCTGACCCCATCCTGTAATAATATCCTCAATCTGACCCATCCTGTAATAATATCCTCCATTCTGACCCCATCCTGTAATAATATCCTCCAATCTGACCCCATCCTGTAATAATATCCTCCAATCTGACCCCATCCTGTAATAATATCCTCCAATCTGACCCCATCCTGTAATAATATCCTTCATCTGACCCCATTCTGTAATAATATCCTTCAATCTGACCCCATCCTGTAATAATATCCTCCATTCTGACCCCATCCTGTAATAATATCCTCCAATCTGACCCCATCCTGTAATAATATCCTCCATTCTGACCCCATCCTGTAATAATATCCTCCATTCTGACCCCATCCTGTAATAATATCTCCAATCTGACCCCATCCTGTAATAATATCCTCCAATCTGACACCATCCTGTAATAATATCCTCCATCTGACCCCATCCTGTAATAATATCCTCCAATCTGACCCCATCCTGTAATAATATCCTTCAATCTGACCCATCCTGTAATAATATCCTCAATCTGACCCCATCCTGTAATAATATTCTCCATTCTGACCCCATCCTGTAATAATATCCTCCAATCTGACCCCATCCTGTAATAATATCCTCCAATCTGACCCCATCCTGTAATAATATCCTCCAATCTGACCCCATCCTGTAATAATATCCTTTAATCTGACCCCATCCTGTAATAATATCCTTCAATCTGACCCCATCCTGTAATAATATCCTCCATTCTGACCCCATCATGTAATAATGTCCTCCATTCTTCTGACCCCATCCTGTAATAATGTCCTCCATTCTTCTGACCCCATCCTGTAATAATGTCCTCCTTCCTGACATTCTCTTTAATAATTTCCTCCCCCGCCCAGACCCCTATTGTGTAATAATGTTTTTTTTACTTGCCCTTTTCTTTATTAGTATCCTCGTTCCTGGCCACATGCTGTAATAATGTCCTCACTTTTGGCCCCTTTCCTCAATAATGTCGCCTGTCCTGACTTTTAGTTATTAATGCCCCATGTCCAGGTCCTTTTCTTTAATATTGTCACCCATCCTGTAGTAATATCCCCCATTTTGGTCCTCTTTCCCACAATGAGCAGTATCTTCTTCCTACTCCATTGTCCACATAGAGAGACAAGTCAGCGCATGGCAGTGATCATATGAATTGCAAAAAGTGGCAAAGTTATTCCTTTCTATGGAACTGAATCACAAAATCCCCATTTCCATTGAATTTGTATGAAAGCGGGGGACACACAGGGTTTGTATGTTGTCACAGAGGCGCATAGCTCTGCATAGGACCTGAATACATAGAACAGTAAGATGCTTTTCATCAAGACTAAGCAAATCCATCAGATTCAGGATGATGTAAAGGTGCCGCTCCTGTGATTCCTGATGTTTTCCGCTTCCCCGTCACTGATACACTTGAGCCTTCGATGCTCTGTCCTGACATCCTCGTCCATCACTCACCTCCCGGGATGTGTCTGTACCGAGCGCTGGAGACAGGAACATTTAGGTTGTACATGTGTGAGCGCCACGGGACCGGTGGCCACATCCTCCGATGAGGGTTGTAGTATAATGCGGCCTCTGGGAGACGCTGCCTCATTGTCACTTATCAGCTTCGGCGCTGGTGGCTGACACCTGGGAACAATAGATTGCATTGAGCTGCACGTTCCAGGTTCTAGAATGTGACATGAGGATATCTGATGTGCGCCTTATCTATTGCTCCCTGTTATCAGCCATTGCTTGGTTTTATTTTCAGGCTGGACGCTGACCTGTTCTTGCAGTTTGTCAGTCTTTCCTGCCTGAATAATGTGGACTTATTGCACTCTGCTATAAATATGCGCACCGTGGAGTTTGCAGCGGGTTCACTGCAGACCGGCCACAAAATCCGCAAAAAAATCTCCTGTCACCTGGTGCTTTCTCCGGTCCCAGCGGGGCTTACGCCAGCCATACACGTGAGATGGCTGTCGGTTGGACACTGCTTCGGCCGGCAGCCATGTTTCCCGTGTCCTGCAGCGCTCATTCGGCCGAGTGCTCCGGTGCCGTCTATTAGAAAGCTGCAGACTGACACTTATCTCAAGCAGCACTCGATCGGCACTCCGGCCCCGTACACATCAGACGATATCGGCAGGGTCACCCGACGTTGATCCAATGTGTATGGAGCCTTTTGTCTCAGCTGCAGATGCTCCATTCACATGGGACTGGGCCCGGGGCGCTGGGACCTGCAGTCGCTTGAAGACGAGCTTTTCTTTTTTTTTCCCTGAATACAATTCTAGTCCACTGTAAAATCTGCCCCAAGATCTGCACGATTGTGTGTGGTTCTGCACCGCTGACTTCCATGGGATACTTGAGGATTTGCAGAGAAAGGTGTCTGCAGCAAATCTGCAATGTGTGAACGTGCCCTAATTCTGGTAAATGCGTCTATTATCTGCTGAGTCCATACGAATGACCCTGGAGATGTGCCCTCCGCATCTCGAGAGGATCCAGCATCATTCTGGTATACGTATTCCATTCTGACCATCAGTCCCACTGCTTTCCTAAAAGGACGGTCCTGTAAATCCGCCCTTGATCCCCCTCCTCAATATACGATGTGCCCATATACCCTCATCCTACATGCAGGGGTACTGACATATTCATACCCTGGGTGGCTTCCTCAGCTCCGTGACGAGGTACCAGCACATTGTTGTCCCTGCCTTCCCAGGGATCCCATCATTTAGCATAATGGGGGTTATAATTTGGGGGCGACCACTCATCATTATTCCACAGCCTCTCTGCTCCCCACATCATCTGCCCCACAGGTCAACCAAGACCAGCCCACCAAGGGTTAACGGCAGAGGCAAAGCCGCCACACTCCGCATCTCTGCCCCGCCATTCCGGTAATTGAACCGTACGTTCCTTGGATCCGCGGTATAAAAGTTAATAGCATTCAGCATGCAAATGAACAAGTCTTTGCCCCGAGGCGTCGTGGTCCCGGCTGTTCCGATGGGCGTCTTCTTTCAGATGTATATTCTTTCTTAAATTATTTACCCTGGCAACACGTTCTGCATGCTGAAGGCCTGTGTGCGATCCGGCCCCGAGAGTCGGCGGTACTCCGAGGCGTGCACGTCCAGCGTCTGCCGGTGACAGGGCTGTTGGCTCCCGTACAGACGGGGACAGTCCGTGCCCACCATTGTTCTGCCCCAGAGGGCGCGTCTATCAGCGTCCGCACTAGAAAGGGAGAAATCCTACAAATAATGTTTATTTAATGCCCCGTCTGCAGCGACAATCCGCAATTTGCTGCCCGGTCCTGTCCCAGGGTAACTGCCGGACGCAGGATGGTGGGGAACTGTCAGATTCACACAGTCCAAAGCTTCAGAAGCTTCTCTGCATCCGCAAAAAGTTCTGTCACTTCCAAATTGGATTTATGTTCCATCCATTGTCATTTCTGCTTGCTGTCAGTGAATTAGACCGTCAGGGTGTTACAGTGTATCAGTGTGGAGTCCAGGGCTGGGTCTGTGCGGTGTGACAATGATGTATCCCACCGTGTGACAGTGATGTATCCCACCGCTCGGCTGTCCACCAGCTCTGCTACCTGCTGAGAGTTTACACAGTTGTATCAGTTCTGTATCATAGGAGCAGCTTTATTTATGGTAACCATGAGGGAGAATACTGAAGACCCCTGATGCCCCTGTCAGAGCCAAATCTGAGGATTTCAGCTTTAGTCTTACTCCAACAGGTGCCAGGTCAGCTTCAAGCTGCTCAACTATTAGTATGGGGCTGATGCTTCAGGATAATGGGGCTGCCCTTCTGTTCCTAGGTCATAGGACCTGGAGGGAAGGGGGCATTGGAGTCTGGACAGAGGAGGACATATAGTTCTGGAAGGAGGAGAAAGGAAGAGTTTGGAGGAAGAAGAGAGAGGAGCCTGGAGGAAGGAGGACAGATCAGTTTGGAGAAAGGGGGACAGCAGAGTCTGGAGAGAGGAAGACACAGGAGTTTGGAGGAGGAGGACAGATGAGTCTGGAGGAGGACACGGGAGCCTGGAGAAGGAGGACAGAAGAGTCTGGAGGAGGATAGAAGAGTCTGGAGGAGGACACGGGAGCCTGGAGAAGGAGGACAGAAGAGTCTGGAGGAGGATAGAAGAGTCTGGAGGAGGACACGGGAGCCTGGAGAAGGAGGACACAAGAGTCTGGAGGAGGATAGAAGAGTCACGAGGAGGAGGACAGCTGGTTCTGGAGCATCTTCCCAGCCTCTTTTGCACTGTATGCACTGAGGAGGGGTCAGTAGATGGCTGTCGGCTGCCCGATATCTCAGGTGTGTGGGCCCTTTAGTCATTATCACAGATGGGTCCGGGAGGGACCAGTGCAGAACATGGAGAATATTGGCCTCTATGGGAACTGAGATTACCCGACTTTATAGTCACTGGCGTAACTTAGAGAGACGCCCCGAGACATTGTCGTCCTCTGTGATAGTAACAGACATGATGTAAATATTAACGGCGTTTTCTCACCAATCCCTTTTTGTGACTTATGTGCTGTGTTCTGGTCTTTTTGTTGTTGCACGAGGCAGCGCTGAGATAAAGCGTCCTGTAAAGCAAACCGACCCAGCTCCTGTGTGCAGAATGTACTATATTACCTCAATGGCATCTTGTGTCTGAGCTCCTCCCCATTGTCTATATGAGCTCCGCCCCATTGTCTGTATGAGCTCCACCCCATTGTCTGAGTTCCTCCCCATTCTCTGTATGAGCTCTGCCCCATTGTCTGTATGAGCTCCTCCCCATAGTCTGTATGAGCTCTGCCCCATTGTCTGTATGAGCTCCACCCAATTGTCTGTATGAGCTCCTCCCCATTGTCACTGCACGTGAGCTCCTGAGGCATATGCCAATTGTCGCCATAGGCTGATATGATCCCGCCTGACGCCACATACCATTCTATCAGAGTTTTATGTGTCGCACATATTTTTATTATTTGTTTTAGACTCTTTGCAACTTATTTGGAAATGAGGAGTGGCTTAGAGGAAATGAGGAGTGGCTTAGAGGAAATGAGGAGTGGTTTAGAGGAAATGAGGAGTGGTTTAGAGGTAATGAAGAGTGGCTTAGAGGAAATGAGGAGTGGCTTAGAGGAAATGAGGAGTGGCTTAGAGGAAATGAGGAGTGGCTTAGAGGAAATGAGGAGTGGCTTAGAGGAAATGAGGAGTGGTTTAGAGGTAATGAAGAGTGGCTTAGAGGAAATGAGGAGTGGCTTAGAGGAAATGAGGAGTGGTTTAGAGGTAATGAAGAGTGGCTTAGAGGAAATGAGGAGTGGCTTAGAGGAAATGAGGAGTGGTTTAGAGGTAATGAAGAGTGGCTTAGAGGAAATGAGGAGTGGCTTAGAGGAAATGAGGAGTGGTTTAGAGGTAATGAAGAGTGGTTTAGAGGTAATGAAGAGTGGCTTAGAGGAAATGAAGAGTGGCTTAGAGGAAATGAGGAGTGGCTTAGAGGAAATGAAGAGTGGCTTAGAGGAAATGAGGAGTGGCTTAGAGGAAATGAGGAGTGGCTTAGAGGAAATGAGGAGTGGTTTAGAGGTAATGAAGAGTGGCTTAGAGGAAATGAGGAGTAGCTTAGCGGAAAAGGGGAGTAGCTTAGAGGAAATGGGAAGTGGCTAAGAGGAAATGAGTGGCTTAGAGGAAATGAGGTGTGGCTTAGAGGAAATGGCGATTGGCTTAGAGGAAATGGGGAGTGACTTTGTGTAAATTGGGAGTGGCTTAGAGGAAATGGGCGTGGCTGTTCTCCAGCGTGAATGTCTGTGATGTGAGATGTGGACTGAGCCTCCGCTTTTGGACTGGTCACCCCTTATATGATGAGTGGAGCTCCCCTTTGAGTCCATGTCCACCCTTTCCGCTGTGGGACGTTGCCGCAGAGCAGCACTATACAAAACGCTCAGACGGACTCCTTCAGGTGCGCACTTTGCTCCTAATCCTCATTTATACGATTAGTCTTCCTCTTTCATCTGCGCTGGTCGGTAAAACTCATTTACAACGTCCCAGAAACGCTTTGATTGGGATTTGCGTGGCCATAGCCCGACTGTCAGGTAAGCGGCCAGGTGTCCGCACCCGGGGTGTAGCTGTTCTCTGGGGTTTTGGCAGAGCGCTCACAACTCCCATCATCTCCATAAAACAGTCGGACAGCTGCGCAGGATCCGCGAAGTGAAGTCACTTAGTGAAGGAATCGGAGGAGCAAAGTTCTGTCCACGTTTCTGTCTTCCTGGAGATGCCTGGAGGGCCTCATCCTACACGTCAGACCTGCTGTGCCGGAGCCGGAGGAGCCCGGATTACACGTCCTCTTATTAATATTTCACCGCAGAGTTTTGATTTGCCTGAGATTTTGGGAAATGTCATACAAATTATCAACAAACAAAGCTGCGCAGAAGCTAAAATGCAGGGCGGACGCCTCTTACAGTTATTGCGGTGTTTGCAGTGACTACTAGTATAGCCGGCACTGATGCCAAGGACGGTTTTATAAGAAGCGGGGACCTGTAATATAAATAATATAGCCCCCCTCACCCCCAGATACCTGTGCACTTTTATTTACACTCAACAATGCCATATAGTGCCCAATATTACCATACATTGTCTATATAACACTGCCATATATTTCCCACACAATACTGCCATTGTCATATTATACTGCCAAAATAAAAACTGTACACTGCCCATATGATACCTTTACAGACTTCCTAAAATACCTCTATGCAGTGCCAAAATAATACTGACATACAGTGCCTTAATAAAACCTCTATATAATGCCCATATAATAACACCATACAGTTCACAAAATAATACTGACATACAGTACCTAAATAAAACCTCTATATAGTGCCCATATAATAAGATCATACAGTGCACAAAATAATACTGACATTCAGTGCCTTAATAAAACCTCTATATAGTGCCCATATAATAACACCATACAGTACACAAAATAATACTGACATACTGTTCCTAAATAATACCTCTGTGCAGTGCATGAATAATACGCCTTTATTGCCTATGAAATACCTCTATATACAAATCCTAATTAATACCGTGCCTCTCCAGGTGCCCATAAAATACCTTTTTAGAGTGTGCAAAATAATACCATCATAAAATGTGCATATAATAAATACCTCTATTAACTGTACAAAATACTACATCATTATGCATTGTCAAAATGAAACCTCTATTGTGCTCAAAATAATGCTTTCATTTAGTGTCTATATAATACCTCTTTACAGTGCTCATATAATACCGTCCTACTCTGTGTGGAAAATAAGTACGGTATTTGGTACACTGCCGATTTTACACATTTTCCCCCCTACACAGAATGGAGAGGTCTGTAATTGTTATCGTCGGTCACTTCACCTGTTAGAAACAGAATCTAGAAATAATCCAGAGAATCACATTGTAGGATTGTTACATCATTAATTTACATTTTATTACATGAAATAAGTATTTGATCACCGACCGACCAGCGAGAATTCTGCTCTCACAGACCTGTTGGTTTTTCTGTAAGAAGCCTCCTGCTCTGCCCTCATTACCTGGATTAATTGCTCCTGTTTGACCTCGTTACCTGTATAAAAGACACCTGTCCACACACTCACTCACACTCCAACCGCTCCACCATGGCCAAGACCAAAGAGCTATCCAAGGACTCCAGGGGCAAAATTGACCTGCACAATGCTGGGATGGGTGTTGTGAATGTTTTAGAAATGAATTCTGAGCAGAAGCTCCCTCTGGTGGTTACAAACAGTACTGAACCATTCAATGAGGATTGGCAATCAGGAATCACAGACTGGCTGGATATAAGGGAGGTTCCCCCCCATCATGGTTGCCGGTGATCAATTGTTCTTGTCTCAATGTTGTTTCCTGGTTCACTTGGAAGCTTGCTGGGTCTTGCCTCTTCTCCTGCTCTCAGATAAGATATTTTCTGTTTTCTGTTTTTGTGCTTGCCATTTGCATATTTCTCTGCATTTCTGTGAGGTTGGCCAGGTTCCCCTCCCCGGGGGGCTTGGGCTCCTCTCGGTTCCTCTGGAGCCATTGTTGTTTGTTCATTTGCCTTTTCCAGTTTTTTCAGTGGCTGCGGCTGAGTTTTGTTACACCAGAGAACTAATTTAGGTGGTAGAGGTCGTGTGATCTCAGGTGTTTTTGCAATCAGTAGCGTTGGCTTTTTTTAGGGTTTTTTTTGGATTGCAGTAAGTATATCCTTCCTATCCTTTTCTGTCTAGGCAGATTGGGCCCCAGCGTTTGCTCATACTATTTTCTGTCTGTGTGTGTATTTCCTCTTGTCTAACCGCCATTACATGTTTGGGGGCTTCCTATGTTCTTTGGGGATCTGCTCCGGGGCAGATAGCTTTCCTCTTTCTATCTTTAGGTGTAGTTAGCCTCTCAGGCTGTGACGAGGCTTCTAGGACCAACGTAGGAACGCTCCACGGCTGCCTTTAGTTGTGGTGGTTAGTCAGGGTACTGCAATCCAGTAGATTCCAACCTCTCTGGTGTATTGCCGTTTTTGCCTGCTCTCCTCAGCTACCAAAACATAACAGATGGGCTAAAGGACAATCAGCAAGAAGCTTGGTGAGAAGACAACTGTTGGTACAATTATTAGAAAATGGAAACACAAGATGACTGTCAGTCTGGGGATCCATGCAAGATCTCGCCTCTTGGGGTAAAGATGATTCTGAGAAAGGTCAGGAATCAGCCCAGAACTACACGGGAGGACCTGGTCAATGACCTGAAGAGAGCTGGGACCACAGTCTCAAACATTACCGTTAGTAACACACTACAATGTCATGGAGTAAAATCCTCCAGGGCACACAAGATCCCTCTGCTCACACTAGCACATGTCCAGGCCCATTTGAAGTTCACCAGTGACCATCTGGATGATCCACAAGAGGCATGGGAGAAGGTCATGTGGTCAGATGAGACCAAAATAGAACTTTTTGGTATCAACTCCACTCTTCGTTTTTGGAGGAAGAAGAAGGATGAATACAACCCCAAGAACACCGTCCCTACCGTGCAGCATGGTGGGGGAAACATCATACTTTGGGGGTGCTTTTCTGCAAAGGTGACAGGACGACTGCACCATATTGAAGGGAGGATGGATGGGGTCATGTATCAAGAGATTTTGGACAACAATTGAAATGGGGTTTGATCCAGAGAGGACAAAACTTGAAGTCTTGAGTATAAAACTAAGTTTTTATTAAGCCATTATTAAAAGAAACTCAGAAACATAGACAATAGCGCATCTTAAAGGCTACTAAGACCTGCGCGTTTTGACTTCACATGTTTCTCATGGTCTACCCCTCTGTATAATGGGATAACGTTCGTTGGAGGGTGTTTGTTACCCAATCTGAGGGGATCATTATTGTGCTATAATTAAAATGCACAAAATGACAAATAAATAATACCGCATTCATAAGATAAACAGACCGTAGTATTGAAGGATCAGATCTTGTCTTAACTTAGGACCATGTGGGAAGCGAGTCTCCAGTGTGAAGATCCAAAAAGATTCTCTATTTAGCAAATAGCGCTTGAGAAAGTTTCCAAAATCAGAGGTGGGGGGAGGGGACCTCAAGCGAATTGCTAACCAGAGAATCTTTTTGGATCGTCACACTGGAGACTCTCTTCCCACATGGTCCTAAGTTAAGACAAGATCTGATCCTTCAATACTAAATTCTGTTTATCTTATGAATGCTGTGTGCCTAATGTTCTACATCACAGCATGTCTGGCGTCGCAATGTGTCAGTAAAGCTGCTTTAAGTGAACAGCCTCATCCGTCAGTGCACAGGTTAAGTGATGGGACCCTCAAATGTTCTGTTATCTGTCCTGGATCGTTGGTGCACGACCCTGTATGGTAATTAGCCCAGTGCTGCGCCAATTTGTCAGCTGTCAACTGCAGAAAGCGAGGAAGAGGATGAGAAGAAGGGGCTGGTCAGTGACTGAAGAGGCGAAGGCGTCCTATTCATCTCCTGCCTGTAGTGCCGAGTGGTACCCCACATGTGAGAGCCTGCAACCTGTCAGTGAGAACAGGAACACTGTCAGCAGTCCCATGTAACACCACAGATAACAGTGGTAACTCGGAGTACAGATCATGTAGTAGATGTCACCTGCAGTCCGATGTAACACCACAGATAACACAGTGATAACTCTCTGAGTACAGATAATGTAGTAGATGTCACCTGCAGTCCTATGTAACACCTCAGATAACACAGTGATAACTCTGAGTACAGATAATGTAGTAGATGTCACCTGCAGTCCTATGTAACACCACAGATAACACAGTGATAACTCTCTGAGTACAGATAATGTAGTAGATGTCATCTGCAGTCCTATGTAACACCACAGATAACACAGTGATAACTCTCTGAGTACAGATAATGGAGTAGATGTCACCTGCAGTCCTATGTAACACCACAGATAACACAGTGATATCTCTCTGAGTACAGATAATGTAGTAGATGTCACCTGCAGTCCTATGTAACACCACAGATAACACAGTGATATCTCTCTGAATACAGATAATGTAGTAGATGTCACCTGCAGTCCTATGTAACACCACAGATAACACAGTGATAACTCTCTGAGTACAGATAATGTAGTAGATGTCACCTGCAGTCCTATGTA
Organism: Oophaga sylvatica; assembly: GCA_033576555.1. Taxonomy (NCBI): domain Eukaryota; kingdom Metazoa; phylum Chordata; class Amphibia; order Anura; family Dendrobatidae; genus Oophaga; species Oophaga sylvatica. The sequence goes on from JARQOD010000003.1 coordinate 598,928,849, forward strand.
ACACCACAGATAACACAGTGATAACTCTGGGTACAGATAATGTAGTAGATGTCACCTGCAGTCCTATGTAACACCACAGATAACACAGTGATAACTCTGGGTACAGATAATGTAGTAGATGTCACTTGCAGTCCTATGTAACACCACAGATAACACAGTGATATCTCTCTGAATACAGATAATGTAGTAGATGTCACCTGCAGTCCTATGTAACACCTCAGATAACACAGTGATAACTCTCTGAGTACAGATAATGTAGTAGATGTCACCTGCAGTCCTATGTAACACCACAGATAACACAGTGATAACTCTGGGTACAGATAATGTAGTAGATGTCACCTGCAGTCCTATGTAACACCACAGATAACACAGTGATAACTCTCTGAGTACAGATAATGGAGTAGATGTCACCTGCAGTCCTATGTAACACCACAGGTAACACAGTGATATCTCTCTGAGTACAGATAATGTAGTAGATGTCACCTGCAGTCCTATGTAACACCACAGATAACACAGTGATAACTCTGAGTACAGATAATGTAGTAGATGTCACCTGCAGTCCTATGTAACACCACAGATAACACAGTGATAACTCTCTGAGTACAGATAATGTAGTAGATGTCACCTGCAGTCCTATGTAACACCTCAGATAACACAGTGATAACTCTCTGAGTACAGATAATGTAGTAGATGTCACCTGCAGTCCTATGTAACACCACAGATAACACAGTGATAACTCTCGGAGTACAGATAATTATTATTATACATTTTTATAGCACCATTTATTCCATGGCGCTTTACATGTGAAGAGGGGTGAATATAGACAAGTACAGTAAACATGAGCATTACAAGGCACACACAAGTACAGAAGGAGAGAGAACCCTGCCCGCGAGGGCTCACAGTCTACAGGGATGGGTGAGGATACACTAGGAGAGGGTAGAGCTGGTCGTGCGGTGGTTCAGTAGACTGATGATCACTGCAGGTTGTAGGCTTGTCGGAAGAGGTCGGTCTTCAGGTTCTTTTGAAGGTTTCCATGGTAGGCGCGAGTCTGATGTGTTGGGGTAGAGAGTTCCAGAGTATGGGAGAGGCACGGGAGAAGCTTTGTATGCGGTTGTGGTAAGAAGAGATGAGGGGAATAGAGGAGGAGATCTTGAGAGGATCGAAGGTTGCGTGTGGGTAAGTACCGGGAGACCATGTCACAGATGTATGGAGGAGACAGATTGTGGATGGCTTTGTAGGTCATGGTTAGCAGAGTGCAGGATGGATTGGAGTGGTGCCATAGTGCTAGAGGGAAGGCCAGAGAGTAGAAGGTTGCAGTAGTCGAGGCGGGAGATGATGAGGGCATGCACTAGTGTTTTTGTAGTTTCATGGTCAAGGAATGCACGGATCCAGGAAATATTTTTGAGTTTGAGACGGCAGGAGGAGGCAAAGGGTTTGGACATGTGGCTTGAAAGAGAGGGCAGAGTCGAGGATCACTCCGAGGCACCAAGCGTGCGGGACTGGGGAAAGTGAGCAGCCATTGACGTTGATGGACAGGTCTGGTGGAGGGGTAGAGTGAGATGGGGAAAGATGATGAATTCTGTTTTGTCCATGTTCAGTTTTAGAAAGCGAGCAGAGAAGAAAGCAGAAATAGCAGACAGACATTATGGGATTTTGGTCAGTAAGGAGGTGAGGTCAGGTCCAAATAGGTAGATCTGCGTGTCGTCGGCGTAGAGATGATACTGAAAACCGTGGGATTCTATGAGCTGTCCCAGGCCGAGGGTGTAGATGGAGAAGAGTAGGGGTCCTAGAACTGAGCCTTGGGGAACACCGACAGACAGGGGGCGAGGTGAGGAGGTGGTGTGGGAGAGGGAGACACTGAATGTTCGGTTTGTTAGATATGATGAGATCCAGGATAGGGCCAGGCCTGTGATGCCAAGAGATGAGAGAATCTGTAACAGGAGGGAATGGTCCACAGTGTCGAATGCAGGAGACAGGTCCAGGAGAAGGAGGACAGAGTAGTGTCACTTGCTCTTGGCGGTTAGTAGGTTGTTGGTGACTTTAGTTAGGGCAGTTTCAGTTGAGTGATGCAGTCGGAAGCCTGATTGTAAGCGGTCAAAGAGGGAGCAGGAGGAGAGGTGGGAGGACAGTTCAAGATATTCATGCTGTTCTAGTAGTTTTGAGGCATAAGGGAGAAGAGATATCGGGCGATAGCTAGACACAGAGCATGGGTCAAGGGAGGTCTTTTTGAGAATGGGTGTGATCGAGGCATGTTTGAAGGATGAGGAGAAGACACTATTTGTAAGTGAGAGGTTGAAGAGGTGTGTTAGAGTAGGGGTGAAGACGGTGGCGAGGCTAGGGATGAGGTGGGATGGGAGCAGGTCAAGCATGCAAGTGGTGAGGTGTGATCTTGATAGGAGGGTGGAGAGCTGATCTTCTGTCAAGGTGGAGAAGTTGGTTTTGGAGGAAGAGGGTTGAGCAGCTAAGAGGGGCAATGGGGGCTGTGGGCCAAAGCTTTCTCTGATCGTATAGATCTTCTACTTAAAGAAAGAGGCAAAGTCTTCAGCAGAAATGAGAGGAGAAGGAGGAGGTGCTGGGGGACATGTAGTAGATGTCACCTGCAGTCCTATGTAACACCACAGATAACACAGTGATATCTCTCTGAGTACAGATAATGTAGTAGATGTCACTTGCAGTCCTATGTAACACCACAGATAACACAGTGATAATCTCTCTGAGTACAGATAATGTAGATGTCACTGCAGTCCTATGTAACACTACAGATAACACAGTGATAACTCTCTGAGTACAGATAATGTAGTAGATGTCACCTGCAGTCCTATGTAACACCACAGATAACACAGTGATAACTCCTGAGTACAGATAATGTAATAGATGTCGCGCTGCAGTCCCATGTAACACCACAGATAACACAGTGTTAACTCTCTGAGTACAGATAATGTAGTAGATGTCACCTGCAGTCCTATGTAACACCACAAATAACACAGTGATATCTCTCTGAGTACAGATAATGTAGTAGATGTCACTTGCAGTCCTATGTAACACCACAAATAACACAGTGATAACTCTCTGAGTACAGATAATGTAGGAGATGTCACTTGCAGTCCTTTGTAACACCACAGATAACACAGTGATAACTCTGAGTACAGATAATGTAGTAGATGTCACCTGCAGTCCTATGTAACACCACAGATAACACAGTGATATCTCTCTGAGTACAGATCATGTAGTAGATGTCACCTGCAGTCCTATGTAACACCACAGATAACACAGTGATATCTCTCTGAGTACAGATCATGTAGTAGATGTCACTTGCAGTCCTATGTAACACCACAGATAACACAGTGATAACTCTCGGAGTACAGATAATTATTATTATTATTATTATACATTTTTATAGCACCATTTATTCCATGGCGCTTTACATGTGAAGAGGGGGTGAATATAGACAAGTACAGTAAACATGAGCAATACAAGGCACACACAAGTACAGAAGGAGAGAGGACCCTGCCCGCGAGGGCTCACAGGCTACAGGGATGGGTGAGGATACACTAGGAGAGGGTAGAGCTGGTCGTGCGGTGGTTCAGTAGACTGATGATCACTGCAGGTTGTAGGCTTGTCGGAAGAGGTCGGTCTTCAGGTTCTTTTTGAAGGTTTCCATGGTAGGCGCGAGTCTGATGTGTTGGGGTAGAGAGTTCCAGAGTATGGGAGAGGCACGGGAGAAGCTTTGTATGCGGTTGTGGGAAGAAGAGATAAGAGGGGAATAGAGGAGGAGATCTTGAGAGGATCGAAGGTTGCGTGTGGGTAAGTACCAGGAGACCATGTCACTGATGTATGGAGGAGACAGATTGTGGATGGCTTTGTAGGTCATGGTTAGCAGAGTGCAGGATGGATTGGAGTGGTGCCATAGTGCTAGAGGGAAGGCCAGAGAGTAGAAGGTTGCAGTAGTCGAGGCGGGAGATGATGAGGGCATGCACTAGTGTTTTTGTAGTTTCATGGTCAAGGAATGCACGGATCCAGGAAATATTTTTGAGTTTGAGACGGCAGGAGGAGGCAAGGGTTTGGACATGTGGCTTGAAAGAGAGGGCAGAGTCGAGGATCACTCCGAGGCACCGAGCGTGCGGGACTGGGGAAAGTGAGCAGCCATTGACGTTGATGGACAGGTCTGGTGAGGGGTAGAGTGAGATGGGGGAAAGATGATGAATTCTGTTTTGTCCATGTTCAGTTTTAGAAAGCGAGCAAAGAAGAAAGCAGAAATAGCAGACAGACATTATGGGATTTTGGTCAGTAAGGAGGTGAGGTCAGGTCCAGATAGGTAGATCTGCGTGTCGTCGGCGTAGAGATGATACTGAAAACCGTGGGATTCTATGAGTTGTCCCAGGCCGAGGGTGTAGATGGAGAAGAGTAGGGGTCCTAGAACTGAGCCTTGGGGAACACCGACAGACAGGGGGCGAGGTGAGGAGGTGGTGTGGGAGAGGGAGACACTGAATGTTCGGTTTGTTAGATATGATGAGATCCAGGATAGGGCCAGGCCTGTGATGCCAAGAGATGAGAGAATCTGTAACAGGAGGGAATGGTCCACAGTGTCGAATGCAGGAGACAGGTCCAGGAGAAGGAGGACAGAGTAGTGTCGCTTGCTCTTGGCGGTTAGTAGGTTGTTGGTGACTTTAGTTAGGGCAGTTTCAGTTGAGTGATGCAGTCGGAAGCCTGATTGTAAGCGGTCAAAGAGGGAGCAGGAGGAGAGGATATTCATGCTGTTCCAGTAGTTTTGAGGCATAAGGGAGAAGAGATATCGGGCGATAGCTAGACACAGAGGATGGGTCAAGGGAGGTCTTTTGAGAATGGGTGTGATCGAGGCATGTTTGAAGGATGAGGAGAAGACACTATTTGTAAGTGAGAGGTTGAAGAGGTGTGTTAGAGTAGGGGTGAAGACGGTGGCGAGGCTAGGGATGAGGTGGGATGGGAGCAGGTCAAGCATGCAAGTGGTGAGGTGTGATCTTGATAGGAGGGGGAGAGCTGATCTTCTGTCAAGGTGGAGAAGTTGGTTTTGGAGGAAGAGGGTTGAGCAGCTAAGAGGGGCAATGGGGGCTGTGGGCCAAAGCTTTCTCTGATCGTATAGATCTTCTACTTAAAGAAAGAGGCAAAGTCTTCAGCAGAAATGAGAGGAGAAGGAGGAGGTGCTGGGGGACATGTAGTAGATGTCACCTGCAGTCCTATGTAACACCACAGATAACACAGTGATATCTCTCTGAGTACAGATAATGTAGTAGATGTCACTTGCAGTCCTATGTAACACCACAGATAAAACAGTGATAACTCTCTGAGTACAGATAATGTAGTAGATGTCACTTGCAGTCCTATGTAACACCACAGATAACACAGTGATATCTCTCTGAGTACAGATAATGTAGTAGATGTCACTTGCAGTCCTATGTAACACCACAGATAAAACAGTGATAACTCTCTGAGTACAGATAATGTAGTAGATGTCACCTGCAGTCCTATGTAACACCACAGATAACACAGTGATATCTCTCTGAGTACAGATAATGTAGATGTCACCTGCAGTCCTATGTAACACCACAGATAACACAGTGATATCTCTGAGTACAGATAATGTAGTAGATGTCACCTGCAGTCCTATGTAACACCACAGATAACACAGTGATAAGTTTGTGAGTACAGATAATGTAGTAGATGTCGCCTGCAGTCCTATGTAACACCACAGATAACACAGTGATAACTCTCTGAGTACAGATAATGTAGTAGATGTCACCTGCAGTCCTATGTAACACCACAGATAAAACAGTGATAACTTTCTGAGTACAGATAATGTAGTAGATGTCACCTGCAGTCCTATGTAACACCACATATAACACAGTGATAACTCTCTGAGTACAGATAATGTAGTAGATGTCGCCTGCAGTCCCATGTAACACCACAGATAACACAGTGATAACTCTCTGAGTACAGATAATGTAGTAGATGTCACCTGCAGTCCTATGTAACACCATAGATAACACAGTGATATCTCTCTGAGTACAGATAATGTAGTAGATGTCACTTGCAGTCCTATGTAACACCACAGATAACACAGTGATAACTCTCTGAGTACAGATAATGTAGGAGATGTCACTTGCAGTCCTATGTAACACCACAGATAACACAGTGATAACTCTCTGAGTACATATAATGTATTAGATGTCACCTGCAGTCCTATGTAACACCACAGATAACACAGTGATAACTCTCTGAGTACATATAATGTATTAGATGTCACTTGCAGTCCTATGTAACACCACAGATAACACAGTGATAACTCTCTGAATACAGATAATGTAGTAGATGTCACTTGCAGTCCTATGTAACACCACAGATAACACAGTGATAACTCTCTGAGTACATATAATGTATTAGATGTCACCTGCAGTCCTATGTAACACCACAGATAACACAGTGATAACTCTCTGAGTACAGATAATGTAGTAGATGTCACCTGCAGTCCTATGTAACACCACAGATAACACAGTGATAACTCTCTGAGTACAGATAATGTAGTAGATGTCACCTGCAGTCCTATGTAACACCACATATAACACAGTGATAACTCCCTGAGTACAGATAATGTAGTAGATGTTACCTGCAGTCCTATGTAACACCACATATAACACAGTGATAACTCTCTGAGTACAGATAATGTAGTAGATGTCACCTGCAGTCCTATGTAACACCACATATAACACAGTGATAACTCCCTGAGTACAGATAATGCAGTAGATGTCACCTGCAGTCCTATGTAACACCACATATAACACAGTGATAACTCTCTGAGTACAGATAATGTAGTAGATGTCACCTGCAGTCCTATGTAACACCACATATAACACAGTGATAACTCCTGAGTACAGATAATGTAGTAGATGTCACCTGCAGTCCTATGTAACACCACAGATAACACAGTGATATCTCTCTGAGTACAGATAATGTAGTAGATGTCACCTGCAGTCCTATGTAACACCACAGATAACACAGTGATAACTCTCTGAGTACAGATAATGTAGTAGATGTCACCTGCAGTCCTATGTAACACCACAGATAACACAGTGATAACTCTGAGTACAGATAATATAGTAGATGTCCCCTGCAGTCCTATGTAACACCACAGATAACACAGTGATAACTCTCTGAGTACAGATAATGTAGTAGATGTCACCTGCAGTCCTATGTAACACCACAGATAACACAGTGATATCTCTCTGAGTACAGATAATGTAGTAGATGTCACCTGCAGTCCTATGTAACACCACAGATAACACAGTGATAACTCTCTGAGTACAGATAATGTAGTAGATGTCACCTGCAGTCCTATGTAACACCACAGATAACACAGTGATAACTCCTGAGTACAGATAATGCAGTAGATGTCACCTGCAGTCCTATGTAACACCACAGATAACACAGTGATATCTCTCTGAGTACAGATAATGTAGTAGATGTCACCTGCAGTCCTATGTAACACCACAGATAACACAGTGATAATCTCTGAGTACAGATAATGTAGTGATGTCACCTGCAGTCCTATGTAACACCACAGATAAACACAGTGATAACTCTCTGAGTACAGATAATGTAGTGATGTCACCTGCAGTCCTATGTAACACCACAGATAACACAGTGATAACTCTCTGAGTACAGATAATGTAGTGATGTCACCTGCAGTCCTATGTAACACCACAGATAACACAGTGATAACTCTCTGAGTACAGATAATGTAGTAGATGTCACCTGCAGTCCTATGTAACACCACAGATAACACAGTGATAACTCTCTGAGTACAGATAATGTAGTAGATATCACCTGCAGTCCTATGTAACACCACAGATTACACAGTGATAACTCTCTGAGTACAGATAATGTAGTAGATATCACCTGCAGTCCTATGTAACACCACAGATTACACAGTGATAACTCTCTGAGTACAGATAATGTAGTAGATATCACCTGCAGTCCTATGTAACACCACAGATAACACAGTGATAACTCTCTGAGTACAGATAATGTAGTAGATATCACCTGCAGTCCTATGTAACACCACAGATTACACAGTGATAACTCTCTGAGTACAGATAATGTAGTAGATATCACCTGCAGTCCTATGTAACACCACAGATAACACAGTGATATCTCTCTGAGTACAGATAATGTAGGAGATGTCACCTGCAGTCCTATGTAACACCACAGATAACACAGTGATATCTCTCTGAGTACAGATAATGTAGTAGATGTCACCTGCAGTCCCATGTAACACCACAGATAACAGTGATAACTCTCTGAGTACAGATAATGTAGTAGATGTCACCTTCAGTCCTATGTAACACCACAGATTACACAGTGATAACTCTGAGTACAGATAATGTAGTAGATGTCACCTGCAGTCCTATGTAACACCACATATAACACAGTGATAACTCCCTGAGTACAGATAATGTAGTAGATGTCACCTGCAGTCCTATGTAACACCACAGATAGCAGTGATATCTTTCTTAGTACAGATCATGTAGTAGATGTTCCCGGCAGTCCTATGTAACACCACAGATACCAGTATTCTCAGTACTACCACCACCCCCATCATCACCACTCTCCCTATCTGAGGTGTGGGGGGTGTTACCTACAATCAGACCTGTAGAATTTCTCTGCCCTTTTACCTTCTCATCCATTGTTTCCTGTGATATAAATGGCGGCTGTTCCTGCAGTCTTCCGGAGGTGGCGGACCCTTGGTGACCTGGTCCTGCTCTCACCGCTGCATGTGGTTGCACTGTACGTGATACAGGTATCATCAGAGGATTGTCGTGATCGGCTGCAGCCGTCCCGAGCTGTGTGAGCAGGACAAGGTGAGACACAGAAGAATGGTCTCGGGGCGTCTCCGTAACTTGGCCATGTAACGTATCCCCCGGACCCCAATTATTGCTTTACCCCTTTTTATGTATTTTTTACTTTACACCCGGAGCCTCTTGTTTTTGTGTTTTCTGTATCCTCGGCTGCACACTGACCGATAAGCCGCGTTGGAGGAGGAGAGTTCCTCTGAAGGCCGCCTTTTATCTCGTTTTATCCGCCTGCGCACCCCGCTTGTGTCTGTGTCCTCCTCTGATCAGTCGATGCGTTTCGCCGCTGCGCCGGTAGTTCAGCCTGAATTCCGAGCGAGTTTACATGTAGCAAACCTACTTCCCACTGTCTGTCACACGGAAGTCAATCTCTCGTCAGGTCTCACCCTTGTGATTTGCCTCGAATGCCTTTAATATTTTTTTTTCATGTCAATTATTGCTGGTGCCTCAATGCTCGGCACCCGTTCTCCGCCGCAGAAATACACGACAGGAATCCTTAACATCGCTAAATTAATTGGGCATTGTGGAAGAAGGGACAATTGAGTCGAAGCTTCTTGTAGAAGGAGAGGAAATTGTCAATGTGTCACTTTTCATCTGAGATGCTGCCAGTTGGGTTTTTTGTCTTTTTGTTTCAGAATTTGAGCCTAAAACTAACGAGCTTTCGCTTTTTGTATCTTTTTTTTTTTTTTCTTAGGATCATCCAGAATCGGGTCTTACTCGTTGTCCTGGGGATCATCATTGTCTTCACCATCATCTTGGCCGTTTATTTCTCTTTTCGTGGGCACTGAGCCTCTTCACCCTCCTCCGTACCCCGGGCGGTGGAGTGATCATCACCAGTCGTTCCTGTGTATCGACCTCCTGCACTGTCTGAGATCTGCGGAACAATGGGCTTCACAACTGCAGGTCAACTTCCAAAACTGTCCGAAGGGTCCACCAAGGACTTTCCACCATCTTCATGGGAACTTTCCTGATACTTTAAACCTTCTTTTGCAAGATGAAGACACAGTAACAATGAAAAGTCCGCTTTTTAGGTGTCAAGTTGTATATTTTTGGGTGATCTTCGGATTGTAGTTTTTTGTCGTCTGGTGGATTTCCGTTATTACCAAGCTTCTGGTACTGCTGGATCAAGTCATGGACAAAAGTTGATCATTTTTCCATACCGAACTAAATCCTAGTCTAAATTTTGGTATTTAGCCCATGTCTTGTCAATGAAATGAATTGTAAGGTTCAGTAATTAAAGGGTTATTCCCATCTTCATAAATGGGCATTGTCAGATAGGTTTTATAGATCCAAGCACTGTTATACTTTACTGCTTTTTAGAGTGTTCAGTGAGATAGTGACACCAGAATGTGCAGCGCTGACAGGCTCTTTTCTGTTGAGCTTGTAAGCGCTGTTTTCAAGTCGACCCAGCCAGGTTCAGTGCAGTGCTTACAAGCTAAACAGCAGGGGTGGTCGGTCTCCAAGACAACGAGCTGTAAAAAAAAAAAGTTAATGTCTCAAAAATGGCTGAAAAAGTTAATAAGTAGTAATGTGCAAAGATGAAAAATTGCAATATCCATCTATGAAGATGCGACTAACCCTATTATACCTTTATTATGGGATTGTCAGGGGTCAATTAAAGGAGAATCCAGTCACTAAAGAATATTCCTCTTACATAGTGTTTGTGGGTGCTCCATGTCAGCACAGAGGGAGGACATTGTGTCACTTCTAGTCCACATTGTAGCGACTCATGCTTCTACTGTCCGTGACTATGAATTTCTCACACCATCGAGATCTTTCCATCAGAAAGGCTGTGAGCAACTTGGGTAAGGCTAGGTTCACATCGCGTTATTGCCGCTTAGTAACGGATCCGTTAGACGGATGGCACCTAATGCGATGTGAACCTAGCCTAAGGGTCATCGAAGCTGATGAATGATGGGAGAGCCCTGTGCATCCGTTCATGGTCTGTGTAGCGCTCTATGAGAACCGGAGGTTTCCTTGACAATAGTTTTGTTCTCCAGTTTGATTTCTCTTTGTCCTGTCCCAGACTTTCAGCTCCTACCAGGATCGATAGTGAAGATTGCCCCCATGTCAGTCACCGGTGGGCTCCTTGCATTAATGTGACTTGTCCTCTTAGTTGCTTCTTCTTCCTGTCGTTGTGTGATGCGTCTTACTAAGCGATGAAGTATTTCTGTGTCTCAATCACGACTTCTACTCCTTGATATTGAGTAACTGGGTAAGTACAGTCTAAGAATATGGAGTCCAAGATCTGTATCAAAGCCCAAGGTCTATGGTTACTGTGATATTTTAGCTCCTGACCCACCTATATTATCATGACCGGTGGATGAGCAGCTCCATGGTGGCACAAGGCGGTGGTCTCCATGGCTTGTGACTTCACCTTTGTTCCAAGATGCTCCTCATTAGATTCCCATCATGGTCTACGAAGGTTCCTCCAATCTCTGGCCTTTTGTAGAACATATGAAAAGGAACATTGGTATTTAAGAAAGAAACGTGTCACCTGCGAAATCCCAAATTTTGAGCAACATCAGAAAATCTATAAGGTTGTGGCACCAGATCCAGTATCATGTTCCAGCAGACGGTCTTATGAGGTCTTCGGTTGTCTTAGACACTTGAGGCACTTTCTGATTAAACTCGCATAAAAAAAGACTTAAGACTTTGGATTAAGTGTTTGCAGTCCTTCTCAACTCCAAAAAAGACTCCTTTACATGAGGTGATGTTCATTCCCAACAATTGCTCTCTCTGTGGTCCTTTTACACAAATAAATCGTCCTAAGCGACCCCCGATCACAGATATAGGAGGTGACTCGAAGCTCCTTATCTTTACTTTTATGTCAATCATTGGGGGTGTAATATGAATGGTCAGTGGTCACCCTTATGTCATACACTCTCCACCACTGCTGGAAGCAAATGTTTACACAGGTTCGATCATCGCCCCATAGAAAAGACCCGGAAACTTGACCAGCAATCAAATGACTGCCAAGTTGGGCAGCGATCATTCATCCAAACCTCCTCGGGATCAG
>JARQOD010000003.1:598940849-599038778 GCA_033576555.1 Oophaga sylvatica
TAAACAGAAAATGTGTAATGCCCCTCGTCCTATTAACCCCACAGTTACAGTGAAAAACCTGAGTCAGAAAAGTAGTGAGTCACTGCAGCCCTTTTCCCCCCCAAAATTTACACAGTGTAACTCCTGAGTACATTTTAATGAGTAGATGTCACTGCAGCCCTATGAAACACCACAGTAGCAGTGATACTTTTTTAGAAAAATTCATGTAGTAGATTTTCCCCCGGCAGCCTATGTAACACCACAGATACCAGTATTCCAGACTACCCCACCCCCTTCATCCCCACTCTCCCTTTCTGGGTGTGGGGGGTTTCCCTACAATCCCTTTGTTTCTGCCCTTTTACCTCCACCATTGTTTCCTGTGATATAAATGGCGGCTGTTCCTCAGTTTCCGGAGGGGGCGGACCTGGTGACTGGTCCTCTCTCACCGCTGCAGGTGGTTGCATGTAGTGATGGGTTCATCAGAGGTTTTGTCGTGATGGGCTGCAGCCGTCCCGGGTGTGTGAGCGGAAAGGTGAGACACAGAAGAATGGTCTCGGGGCGTCTCGTAAAATTGGCCATGTACGTATCCCCCCGGGCCCCCAAAATTGCTTTACCCCTTTTTTGTATTTTTTACTTTACACCCCGGGGCCTTTGTTTTTTTGTTTTCTGTACCTGGGTTGCACACTGACCCATAAGCCGCGTTGGAGGAGGAGAGTTCCCCTGAAGGCCCCCTTTTTTTCGTTTTATCCCCTGCGCACCCCCCTTTTGTCGTGTCCCTCTGTCAGTCGATGCGTTTCGGCTGCGCCGGTAGTTCAGCCGAATTCCCAGCGAGGGGTTTCCAGAGCAAACCTACTTCCCCCGTCTGCACACGGAATCAACTCTCTCGGCTCCCCTTGGATTTCCTCGATGCCTTTAATATTTTTTTTTTTTTTGTCTTATTGCTGGTGCCCAATGCCGGCACCGTTTTCCGCCCCAGAAATACACGACAGGAAATCCAAATCGCTAAATTAAATTTGGGATTGTGAAGAAGGGAAATTTAGTAAGCTTCTTGGAAGGAGAGGAAAAGTCAATGTGTACTTTTCTCTGAGACTGCCAGTTGGGTTTTTTGTCTTTTTTTTTTCAGAATTTTAACCAAAACTAACGGCTTTTTGTTTTTGTATTTTTTTTTTTTTTTCTTAGGTCTCCCGAATGGGTTTTACCCTTGTCCCGGGGGTCATCATTGTCTTTTACCATATCTTGGCCGTTTATTTTCTTTTTGTGGGCACTGGCCTCTTACCCCCTCCTACCCCGGGCGGTGGAATTTTCACACCCGTGTTCCTGTGATCGCCTCCTGCCTGCTGAGAGGGGAAAAAATGGGCTTCACAATGGGTCAATTTCCAAAACTGCCGAAGGGTCCCCAAGGGCTTTCCACCTCTTAGGGGAAACTTTTCCGATACTTTAAAAAATTTTTTGCAAGATGAAAGACCAGAACAAGAAAAGTCCGCTTTTTAGGTGTCAAGTTGTATATTTTTGGGTGATCTTTTGGGTTTTTAGTTTTTTGCGTCTGGTGGATTTCCCTTATTACCCAAACTTCTGGAATGCTGGATCAAGTCATGGACAAAAGTTTATCATTTTTTCCCTACCGACTAAAACCCAGTCAAATTTTTGGGATTTTGCCCAGTTTGTCAATGAAAAAGAATTGTAAAGGGTTTGTAATTTAAAGGGTTTTTCCCCTTTTTATAAAGGGGAATTGTAAAATTTTTTTTATAGACCCAAAAACACGTTTATTTTAAAAAGTTTTTTTTGGGTTTTTCGGAAAGATTGACACCAGAAGGGTGCAGCTGACGGGCCCTTTTTTCTTTTGAGTTGTAAGCGTTTTTTAAAGTCGCCCCCACCGGGTTCATTTGCAGTGCTTAAAGCAAAAACCGGGGGTGGTTTTTTCCCCCCAAGAAACGGCGAAAAAAAAAAAATTTTTAAAATTCCAAAATGGTTTTAAAAATTTTTTAAAAAAGTTTTTAAAGTGAAAAAAAAAAAAAAATTGCAATATCCTCTAGAAGTGCGCCCTAACCCTTTTTTTCCTTTTTTTGGGGGGATTGTCGGGGGTCAAAAAAAGGGGAAGAACCCAGTCACTAAAAATTTTTTTTTAAAATATTTTTGGGGGTGCCCTGTAGCACAGGGGGGGCATTGTGCCCCTTCTAGCCCAAAATTGGCGACCATGTTTCCCTTTTTCCGTGAAAAGAATTTCTCCCCCCATCAGCTTTCCATCAAAAAGGCGGAGCAACTTGGGAAAGGCGGGTTACATCGCTTTAAATTGGGTTTGGGGGGAAACCCGTTAGCCAGGGCCCCAATGGATGTGAACCTACCCTAAGGGTCACCCGAAGCTGATGATGGGGGGGAGACCCCTTTTGGGGCATCCGTTCAGGGTTTGGTGCGCTCAAAGAAAACCGGGGGTTTTTTCCTTGACAATAGTTTTGTTCTCCGGGTTTTGATTTTTCTTTGCCCCTGCCCCAAAATTTCCCGCTCCCTCCCAGGAGATAGTAAAAAACCCCCCCATGTAAAGTCCCCCCTTTGGGCCCCTTTCATTAATGTGACTGCCCCCTTTAGTTGCTTCTTCCCCCCGTCGTTGTTGTGCGTTTTTTCTGCGTTAAGTATTTCTGGGGTCTAAAACACGACTTAAACCCCTTTTGATTTTGAGTAAGGGGGTAAGTACAATTTAAGAAAAAGGAGTCCCAAAATTGTATAAAAAACCCCAAGGTCTAGGGGTTTCTGTAAAATTTTTTTTACTCCCCCCCCCCCATATTATCATGCCCCGGGGATAGCCCCAGGTGGACAAGGGGGGGGGGTCCCATTTTTTGGACTTCCCTTTTTTCCCAAAATTTCTCCTCATTGATTCCCTCTGGTCTACGAAGGTTCCCCCAATCCCCGGGGCCTTTTTTTTAAGAAATTGAAAAGGAACAGGAAATTTAAAAAAGAAATTTTCCCCCCGCGAAACCCCAAATTTTTGAGCAACACAAAAATTAAAAGGGTTTTGGGGGACCCAAACCAAAATCATTTTCCCAGCAACGGTCTTTTTAGGTTTTTTGGGGTTTTTTTTGGGGGCACTTGAGGCACTTTTTTTTTAAAATCGCATAAAAAAAGATTAAACTTTGGTTAAAAATTTTTGAGTCCTTCTCAACTCAAAAAAGACCCTTTACAGGGGGTTTATTTCTTTCCCCAACAATTGCTCTCTCTTGGTCCTTTTACACAAAAAAAAATGTCCAAACCCCCCCCCCATACAGATTAGGAGGTGATAAAAATCCTTATCTTTCTTTTTTGTAATCTTGGGGGGGGAAATATGAATGTCATTGGCCCCTTTTTTTATACACTCCCCAAACCCCGCGGGGGAAAAAAATTTTTTAAAAAAGGGTTGATCACGCCCCATAGAAAAGACCCGAAATTTAAAGCAATCAAATGCTCCCCAAATTGGGGCCCACGATCATTCCCCAAAACCCCTGGGGTCATCTCTGTATTTCCAAAACACTCATGTGAGCAGATATCCCTTTTAAACTTCGGCCCCCCCTATTTTGGGTTTTAAATTTAGCTGTTTTATGACAAAACCAAGCCGCCCCTTTTTTTCATTTATGCACACGTTCTGCCAGTTTGGGGTTTGGGTTTTGGGCGGTTCGTTTTTTTTTACCATTTGGGGGGTCTTAGCAATTTTTCAACAGAGTTTTTTGGGGCTTTCAGAAATATTTTTACTAAAAAAAACCACTTAAAAAAAAATGACTTTTTGGCCTGTGCACAAAAGGGGGGGGGCTACGGGGTTTAAAAGCCCTAAAGGCCCCCCAAAACGGGTCATTTTTTCAGGTCCCCTTAGTACCCCCAGGTGATAATTGCACCCCTGTGCTACAAAAAAAACCCTGAAAACATCCCTTTTGGGGGGCTTTGAGGACGGGGTTTGGGGGGAACCCGGGTATTTTAATCTTAAACCCCCCGGAAATGCAAAAAAAAAGGGGCAAATTCAAAAAAAAAGGGGAAAAGCACAGCGAATGAAAGGGAAACGGGAAGGCAGAGCAAGGAAAAAAGGGGCAAGAAAAGGGGCAAAGGCAGAGCAAGAGCAAAAGGCAGGCAAGAGCAAAGGGGCAGTGCAAGAGCAAGGGCAGTGCAAGAAAAGGGGCAATGAAAAGGGAAGGAAAGAAAGAGCAAAGGAAAAAAAAAAGGGGCGAAGGAAAGAAAGAGCAAAGGCAGTGAAAGGAAGGAAACAAGAAAAAAGGGGAAATTCAAGAACAAAGGCAAAGCAGCAAAAAATGCAAGGCAACAGCAAAGGCAGTGAAGAGCAAAGGGCGTGAAAAGGAAAGGGCCCTAAAGGCAAAAAAAGCGGCAAAGGGGCGGAAAAGGCGAAGGCAGTAAAGGGCGAAGGCAAAAAAGGGGGCGAAGGCGGCAAGCCGAAGGCTTCAAAAAAAAAGGCAAAGCAGCAGCGAATGAAAGTCAACACAAAGGGCAGTGCAAGAAAAAGGGGAAAAGCGGGGGCGAAGGCGGGGGGCCAGAGGAAAAAAAATTTCAAAAAAAAAAGGCAAAGAAAAAGGAAAGCAAGAGCAAAGGGCAAAGAAAAGAGAAAAGGGGAAAGTGCAAGAGCAAAGGCCCCGTGCAAAGCAAAAAAGGCAAAAAAAAGGGCAAAGGGCTTTTCAAGAAAAAGGAAAAGCAGAAAATTTGAAAGGAAAAACGAAGGCAGAAAAAAGACAAAAGGCAGTGCAAGAGCGAAGGGCAAAAAAGGGCGAAGGCAGTGCAAGAGCGAAGGAAATTTCAAGAAAAAAGGAAAAACAGAAAAAGAAAGGGAAACAGCAAAGGCAGTGCAAGAGCAAGGCAGTGAAAGGCGAAGGAAAAGAAAGGCGATGGCGGGTGCAAGAGAAAAGGGAATTAAAAAAACAAAGCAAAGCAGCAGCAAATGCAAGTAAAGCAAAGGCAGTGCAAGAGCGAAGGCATGAAGAGCAAAGGCAAAGAAAGGGGAAGGCAGTCCCAGAGCAAGGCAATTCAAAAAAAAAGGGGCAACAAAAAAAAGGAAAAAAAAAAGAGCGAAGGCGGCAAGAGCGAAGCCCAAAGAAAAACAAAGGCAGTGAAAGAGCGAAGAAAAAAAAAAAGAGCAAGTTAAAGCCGGGGGGAAAAAAAAGGCACAAAAATTTTTGGGATTTTTTCTTAAGAGGTTTTGGAAGATTTTTTTTCCCCAAAAAATTTTTTGGGGGGGCTTTTTGCCCCTTTTTTGGGGACTTGTCTCCCCCAAAGGATTTTTCGGATCTGTTTAAAAGGGGTTGCGGGTTTTTTTTTACCCCTTTTTCCCCCACTTTTTTTTTTAAACAAACCTCTTTAGGCAATAAAAAAAAGAAGTTAAAAAAAAAAAACCTCTTATAATAAAAAACCGATTTCCCCTAAAAAAGAACAGGGGGCACTTCCCGCTATAGGGGGATCTTAAAGGAATTTTCCCCAAAAATCAGTGTAAACTAGCCCTTTTTTTTTTCCCCGGGCCCCCCAAAAGGGAAAGAGGGCGCCCCCAAATTGCCCCCTTTCACGCACAAAATGGGGGGGGGGAATGTAGGACCATGGAGGAGGAAGCGGTGTGTCTGGTCATAAAAAGCTCCATATGTGTAACATGTGGCTTGCGCGAGACCCCCGACGGAAACAGGGGGGAAAACCGTCGGCCTGAACCCTCATTTCCCCCGGGCGGTCAGTGGTGCGGCGGGGGTGTACTCCTGACTGTGCATCCCCCAAATACGGAACTTTGTTTTATTTTTTTTGGATTTTCTCTTTTTTCCCATGGTGATGATCCTCACCCTGATTTTACCCAGTGTTCTTTTTTCCCGACCTCATTAACATCTGCATTGCTCCCTTTTTATTTTAGCCGGAGGGCCCCCCGGAAGTTTTGGAAACCCGGGCCCCCCTTTTTTGTTTTTGTGCCGAAAATGTGGAGATTTTTTTTTTTAAATTTAATTTAGAAAAAAACAATGTAATGAAAAAAATTTTAAAAATTTAGAAAAAAAAGAGAGAAAAAAGGCCCGCGCAGTGGGGCTTTTTCCCGTGCAAAAGTTCGTGTAAATGTAAAGGTTCCACTTTTCCCCCCACCCTTCTTCATATGGAAAAGGACAGAAAAACCAAAAAATGGTACATTTACCTGTGGATTCATTTTTTTTTCAAATTTAAAGGGGGGTAATAATGTAAAAAAAACAGTGACCCCCGGCGAATAGTGGTGCAGTTGGAGAAAAATACAGGGGGTTTAAACCGGTCATTAATGAAAAGTATGTACAAAAGACTTTTTTTATTTAAAGTGAATTGGAGTTATAATACAGGTTAAAAGGACAGTAATGAAATGTAAAAACAGGGGACGCCCCAGAAAATATGAGTAGCTCGGATTTTTAATACAGGATGAAACTGGGGTCAAAATTTAAATGTATGTACCCCAAGGATTGCCCCACAGAATATGAGTGCGCGGGGGAAATTTAAAAAATACAGGATTAATCGGGATCAAAAAGAAGTATTTTAACACAGTGACTGCACCAGCAGAATAGTGAGTGCAGCTCTGGAGTATAATACAGGATGTAACTCAGGATCAGTAATGTAATCTATGTACACAGTGACTGCACCAGCAGAATAGTGAGTGCAGCTCTGGAGTATAGTACAGGAGGTAACTCAGGATCAGTAATGTAATGTATGTACACAGTGACTGCACCAGCAGAATAGTGAGTGCAGCTCTGGAGTATAATACAGGATGTAACTCAGGATCAGTAATGTAATCTATGTACACAGTGACTGCACCAGCAGAATAGTGAGTGCAGCTCTGGAGTATAATACAGGATGTAACTCAGGATCAGTAATGTAATGTATGTACACAGTGACTGCACCAGCAGAATAGTGAGTGCAGCTCTGGGGTATAATACAGGATGTAACTCAGGATCAGTAATGTAATGTATGTACACAGTGACTGCACCAGCAGAATAGTGAGTGCAGCTCTGGAGTATAATACAGGATGTAACTCAGGATCAGTAATGTATGTACACAGTGACTGCACCAGCAGAATAGTGAGTGCAGCTCTGGAGTATAATACAGGATGTAACTCAGGATCAGTAATGTAATGTATGTACACAGTGACTGCACCAGCAGAATAGTGAGTGCAGCTCTGGAGTATAGTACAGGAGGTAACTCAGGATCAGTAATGTAATGTATGTACACAGTGACTGCACCAGCAGGATAGTGAGTGCAGCTCTGGGTATAATACAGGATGTAACTCAAGATCAGTAATGTAATGTATGTACACAGTGACTGCACCAGCAGAATAGTGAGTGCAGCTCTGGAGTATAATACAGGATGTAACTCAGGATCAGTAATGTAATCTATGTACACAGTGACTGCACCAGCAGAATAGTGAGTGCAGCTCTGGAGTATAATACAGGATGTAACTCAGGATCAGTGCTGTAACGTATGTACACAGTGACTGCACCAGCTGAATAGTGAGTGCAGCTCTGGAGTATAATACAGGATGTAACTCAGGATCAGTAATGTATGTACACAGTGACTGCACCAGCAGAATAGTGAGTGCAGCTCTGGAGTATAATACAGGATGTAACTCAGGATCAGTAATATAATGTATGTACACAGTGACTGCACAGCAGAATAGTGAGTGCAGCTCTGGGGTATAATACAGGATGTAACTCAGGATCAGTAATGTATTGTATGTACAGTGACTGCACCAGCAGAATAGTGAGTGCAGCTCTGGAGAATAATACAGGATGTAACTCAGGATCAGTAATGTAATGTATGTACACAGTGACTGCACCAGCAGAATAGTGAGTGCAGCTCTGGAGTATAATGCAAGATGTAACCCAGTCAGTCAAATAAAAATATTTATTAAGTTACTATGAAGGTATTTTTATGGCTGATATTTGGTGACTATATGATGTCTTAGGTTCACAATACGACCCTGAAGCCCCTTTATCCATAGAATTTGCTGCTTAGTTTAAGCAGTGGCCCTTGTTCCATATACAGTCATGGCTGAAAGTGTTGGCACCTCAGAAAATGAAGT
The DNA here is from genome assembly GCA_033576555.1 of Oophaga sylvatica. Taxonomy (NCBI): domain Eukaryota; kingdom Metazoa; phylum Chordata; class Amphibia; order Anura; family Dendrobatidae; genus Oophaga; species Oophaga sylvatica. The sequence goes on from JARQOD010000003.1 coordinate 598,948,855, forward strand.
ATTTCTCCCAGAAAATTATTGCAATTACAGTCATGGCCAAAAGTTTTGAGAATGACACAAATATTATATTTTCACATGATCTGCTGCCCTCTGGTTTTTATGTGTGTTTGACAGATGTTTTTATCACAGACAGAAATATAATAATTGATAACATATGAGTAACAAAAGCTTATATTGACAGTTAGAATGAGTTAATGCAGCAAGTCAATATTTGCAGTGTTGACCCTTCTTCTTCAGGACCTCTGCAATTCTCCCTGGCATGCTCTCATCAACTTTTGGACCAAATCCTGACTGATAGCAGTCCATTCTTGCACAATCAATGCTTTAATTTTGTCAGAATTTTTAGGTTTTTGTTTGTCCACCCGTCTCTTGATGATTGACCACAAGTTCTCAATGGGATTAAGATCTGGGGAGTTTCAGCAGCAGATGGAAGGAAGGGAGACACAGTCATTACTAGTGGGGTAGGCGGAGCCCACACAGGATAGAACACCTCAGATTAAAAAGAGTGTTGACCGGCCCCTCCAGCTTGGGCTCCTCCTACTCCAGCTCTCCAGTCTAAAATTTGAGGTCACAGAGGATAGTCGCTGCTGCAGCAGCTCCTCAGAAAATTTTTTATTTTTATCGGACAGAGACTTGACCCCCGTGGTCTTGAGGTCTCAGGGGTTTCAGCGCTGCTGGACCCCCACCCCTCCCTTGGCGGATCTGTATTACCCTTTAAGGTGGTCCCTGCAGAACCCTGCCGGCCCCGGGGGATGAGGGTTGCTTCCCTGGCGGGGACGCAAACCGCGCTTCTGGGGTCACTGCGTTTCCCGCCCTGGGGGGAAGCGATGGGCATAGCGCCACAAATCCCTGGGGGTCCCTGTGGCGCTCAGCTGGGTGAGTACTCAACATTTTTAATGTGTTTGAGTGCCTCAGCGGCTGCTGCGGCAGCCGCTGCTACATGTATCATGTTGGTGATGTGTTTTTTTGTCCGCAGGTGGATGCCTGCAGGACATGGGAGCGGGGCAGGAGCGGAGGAGTCGCGCACGCTTTTTTTGAAGCCGGCGGGGGGCGTGGCTTCGCGCTTTCCCGTTCTTTCGCGGGCAGGAAGCGCTCTGAGCGCGCGATTTTCTCCTGCCTCTCCTCTTCCGGCTTCTCTCTTTCACAGCGCGGCGGCCATTACTGAAGGTGGCAGACTCCTCGGCTCCTCACTCTCCTCTCCTCCCGTCAGACCGAAGGAACACTGCACCGCGGCCAGATGGGTGAGTCGCTCCTGCCTGTCAGGGCAGAAGCTTAACTCCCTCACCCCCACAGCGCAGGGCACCTTTCTGAGGCACAATTAGGTGGCAGTTTGCGCTGTCCTGCAGCTGTGGCCTCATATAAGAGGCCTTTTTTTGTCTGGGGCTCGCACACCCTTTTCATTTAAAGAGGTTGTGGGGAGTCTGCGACATTAACCCCTATAATAGGCGGTTAGCCCTTAATTGGGGGACAGCTGGGGTAGCTCTCTCTTTAAGAGCTTTAACCCTTCAGCGTTTCTTTGCTAGTTTTCTTAAGGAACCACACTGTTCTAGTTACTGACAGTTTAACCTGCCATATACTGTGTGAGGGCATGTCAGATCAGGGTCCAGGAGGTGTGGACCGTCTCCCAGATCCGCTACAGGATCAGTCTCGCGTATCTGACACGCATACCTCGACAGCGGTCGGAGGTTTAAGTGATGTCAAAATGGAGGCCCTCACTCGTTCTATTGATGGCCTGTCTGACCTTCTAGGTTATTGGGTGTCAGCTAGATCCTCTCATGGCAGGAAGCGCCACAGGCCGGTGCCATCCTTTCCGCAGAGCGACTCGGAGATCTCTAGTATGGAGGGTTCCCCTTCAAGCTCGGATGGGGAGATGTCCGATTCGGATAAGGAGGATCGGCAGGGACACTCTGCCTCTCTTTTGGGCCGTACAGAGGCTTTTATTGGAGCCATGAGGGAGGCGTTACAGTTACCGGAGGAGGTAACTAGACGTCCTGGTAAGTCGGCCCGGATGTTTCAGGAGTCGCATAGGTCGCGATCAGCATTACCATCTCTGGATGAGCTTAATGGGGCAGTGGAGAAGGAACGCCTGTGTCCAGATAAACGTTTTCAGGGGACACGGTTTTTTGAGACACTGTATCCGTGTTCGACGGAGTTGATTGATAATTGGATTCCTTCTCCTGAAGTGGATGTCCCTTTATCCCAGCTTAGCAAATCTTCATTACTTCCTGTTAAAGGGAAGGCGAGTCTGCAGGATCCGCTGGACAGAAAAACGGAGATGGCGGCGAAATCCATTTACGAGGCCGCGGGTCATGGATTCAGAGCAGTACTAGGGTCCATGTGTGCTTGTAAAGCTTCCCTGAGCTGGTTGGACCGTCTACGGACGGCGTCGCAAGATGGATCCCCGCTATCCGAGGTAGATGGGTTTTTCAAGTTGTTGGAGGATGCAGCCCGATATGGCAGTGATGCAGGTTTGGATACTGCGTCACTGCTGTCCAGGGCGCAATCCTCGGCGGTCACAGTCAGAAGAGCACTGTGGCTTAGACAGTGGACCGGGGACGCGGTTTCCAAGCAAGGTTTGCTATCTTTAGCTTACAAGGTGGTCAGCTATTTGGATCTGACCTCACGGAGCTGATTGTCAAGGCGAAGGCAAAAGAAACGGCCTTACCGCAGCGAAGAGCTGTGGCTTCTGCGTCTGGCAGGCCTAATGCCGGTAGTAGTCGGCGGTCCTTTCGGTCCAGGGGACGGTTCGGTCAGCCCTCTTGGGGATCGGGTCGTCCATCTTTTTCAGGAAAAAAGACCTCTCAGAAATCCCGTACTCCATGGAAACAGAGCTTCCGTCAAGACAAGCGGGAAGCTGACAAAAAGCCCGCTAAGGCGGACTGACGCCAGGGTCTCACTCGAGGGCTCTCGAGTGGGGGGTCGCCTGCTCCAATTCGAATCGACTTGGGCTTCCCGCGTTTCGGACGCCTGGGTGACGCGGGTTGTGTCGGCAGGCTACTTCATAGAGTTTCTTTCTCGACCCCCGGACAGTTTTTGTCAATGTCGCATTCCGTCAGAGCCCGAGCTATTTGCCGCTCTACTGCGAGAGGTCGATGCCCTTCTGCAGAAGGGTGTGGTGGTACCGGTTCCGCCGGAGGATCGGGGAAGAGGGTTTTATTCCAACCTCTTTGTGGTCCCCAAAAAGGAGGACAAATTTCGCCCCATTCTGGATCTCAAAAGATTGAATCGGCATGTCCGCACCCGGAAGTTCCGCATGGAGTCGCTTCGCTCGGTTGTGGCGGCCCTGTCGCAGAACGACTTTTTGGTGTCAATCGACATTCGCGACGCTTATTTGCATGTTCCCGTCGGAAGGGCTCACCAACGCTTCCTTCGTTTTGCCATAGGTCAGGACCATTACCAGTTTGTGGCCCTGCCATTCGGGTTGGCCTCAGCACCCAGAGTTTTTACGAAAATTCTGGCACCTCTCATGGCGATCCTTCGAAGACAGGGGGTTACGATTCTTCCCTACCTGGACGACCTTTTGATTGTGGCGTCCTCAAAGGAGGAGGTGGTGACGGCTCGCAATCTATCCCTTCAGCTCCTGGAGGACTTCGGGTGGCTGGTCAATTGGGAGAAGTCGTCTCTGGAACCGTCGCAGTCAATCCTGTTTTTGGGGATGCATTTCGACACGGTACGAGCAGTGGTGTCTCTGCCTCCAGACAAGCAAGCAAGTCTTCTTCGACATGTACAGGTTATGAAGTCTTCGACAGCAATGTCCCTTCGAAGGTGTATGCGCCTTCTGGGTGTGATGGTGGCGTCGATGGAGGCACTTCCGTTTGCCCAATTTCATTCCAGGGCTCTCCAAATGCTCATTTTGAACCGTTGGGATCGATCGCAGACTTCGCTGGATTACAGTGTCATCATCTCCCACAGGGTGCGAGAGTCTCTAGGATGGTGGTTACGTCCAGAAGCGTTATCCCTGGGGAAGTCCTTCCTCCCTCCGAGGTGGTCGGTCATAACCACCGATGCCAGCCTGACGGGCTGGGGGGGTTCTGGAACGATCTCTGGATTCAGGGGGTATGGTCGTCGGAAGAGTCTGTCCTGCCGATCAACATCCTGGAATTGAGGGCAATTTTCCTTTGCCTCCAACACTGGACGGTCCCTTTAAGCGGTCTACCAGTCCGAGTGCAGACAGACAACGCGACGGCGGTCGCGTATATCAACCATCAAGGTGGAACGAGGAGCTTCAGGCTCATGATGGAGGTGTCTCGGATCCTGATATGGGCCGAGGCCAGGGTGCCAGCCATCTCTGCGATTCACATTCCGGGAGTTCAGAATATCACGGCGGACTTCCTCAGTCGCGAAAAGATGGATCCCGGAGAATGGAGTCTTCATCCGGAAATTTTTGCACTGCTGTGCTCCCGTTGGGGAACTCCCCAAGTGGATTTGATGGCATCCAGGTTCAATGCCAAGTTACCGACGTTCATGTCCAGGTACAAGGACTCGAAGGCTGTGGCGGTAGATGCTCTGGTGGCTCCGTGGGATCAATTCGAGCTAATCTATGTGTTTCCGCCAATATCCTTCCTCTGGTGTTGCGTCGGATCAGACTGGAGAGAGTCCCAGCTATGTTGGTAGCCCCGGATTGGCCAAGGAGGACGTGGTTCTCGACACTGGTGTCGCTTCTGGCAGCGCCTCCACTTCCACTCCCTCTTCGCCCGGACCTGTTAACCCAAGGGCCCGTTCGTCATCCGGACCTGAAGTCTCTGCGTTTGACGGCGTGGCTCTTGAGACCGAAATCTTGACCCGTCAAGGTTTTTCAGCCGAAGTCATTGCCACTCTGCGAGCTGCCAGAGGTCCGGTTACTACTAGGATTTATCACAAGACTTGGGAGGCCTTCTTTTCGTGGTGTTCGGGTTCTTCAAGGAACCCGAGGATTTTTTCCATTCCCAATTTTTTGGTCTTTTTGCAGTACGGGCTGGACAAGGGTTTGGCAGTTAGCACTCTGAAGGGTCAGGTTTCTGCTCTGTCCTTGCTGTTTCGGAAGTCTATCGCCTCGCGTAGGGACGTACGTTCCTTTTTTCGCGGAGTTAACCCGTCAGTTTCCGCCGCGGAAGGCGCTTGTGTCTCCTTGGCGGCTCAATCTTGTCTTGGAGGCTCTCCAACATGGGCCTTTTGAGCCTATGGACTCTGTTAGCCTTTCTTTGCTCTCTTGGAAGGTTGCCTTCATGTGGCGGTCACTTCTTTGAGAAGGGTTTCTGAGTTAGCGGCTCTTTCTTGCTCGCCTCCTTTTCTGGAGTTTCACCCGGATCGCGTAGTGCTTCGCACACGGGGCGACTTTCTACCTAAGGTGGTGTCACAATTTCATGTTAACCAGGATATTGTGTTGCCCTCGCTCTGTCCGGAGCCGAGGAATGCGAAGGAACGGGCCTTGCACACATTGGATTTAGTGCGGGCTTTGAAGTTCTATTTGTCTATTACTCAAAGTTTTCGGAAGTCGGATTCTCTGTTTGTGATTCCAGCAGGTCGTCGGCGTGGTCAACGAGCTTCCAAGGACTCTATAGCTCGTTGGATTCGGTCGGCCATTTTAGAGGCTTACCGACTTAAGGGCGAACCTTGCCCGATTAAGATTCGAGCTCACTCCACGAGGGCTGTGGGTTCATCGTGGGCCTTTCATCAAGGGGCCTCGGCAGCTCAGCTCTGCCGGGCGGCGAACCTGGCGTTCCGTCCACACGTTTACAAAATTTTATAAGGTGGACATCAGTGCTTCCGCTGATGCGGCCTTAGGACGTAGGGTCCTGCAGGCGGCTGTAGTTTAAAGTTCTTGTGAATTTGTATTTAGCGCTAGTTGCGCATTTATCTAAGTTGTTGGGAATCTGCCTTTCTTGGTTCTTTTGCCCACCCTTAATTTCTGGACTGCTTTGGGACGTCCCACTAGTAATGACTGTGTCTCCCTTCCTTCCATCTGCTGCTGAAACACGGATTTTGGTAAGACCTTACCTGTAAAATCCTTTTCAGCGAAGGAAGGAAGGGAGACACAGCTCCCTCCCATGGCAGAAGTGTGTTGTGTTTTCAGATGCGGCGTGACCCTTCTCTGATAGCGATTATCTGGGCTGAGGTTGGCGCGCTAAGGCTCTGTTTCCAGCATTGCCAGCTCATCGCAGTGGTCAGGTTCAGTGAGTAGTACCTGGGACTGTGTGTTTTTTTCTGTTATATGCATAACCTGTCTTCTTGTTTTTTTCTCTGAAGTTTTTCAGAAGGGGTTATGTTGCTCCGCTGGTGATATTTGCTCTTCCTTAGCTTGTGTACGGACTGGAGAGCTGGAGTAGGAGGAGCCCAAGCTGGAGGGGCCGGTCAACACTCTTTTTAATCTGAGGTGTTCTATCCTGTGTGGGCTCCGCCTACCCACTAGTAATGACTGTGTCTCCCTTCCTTCCTTCCTTCGCTGAAAAGGATTTTACAGGTAAGGTCTTACCAAAATCCGTGTTTCCAGGCCATGGACCCAAAATCTCTATGTTTTGTTCCCTGAGCCATTTAGTTATCACCTTTGCTTTATGGCAAGGTGCTCCATCATGCTGGAAAAGGCATTGTTGATCGCCAAACTGCTCTTGGAGGTTTGGGAGAAGTTGCTCTTGGAGGACATTCTGGTACCATTCTTTATTCATGGCTGTGTTTTTAGGCAAGACTGTGAGAGAGCCGATTCCCTTGGCTGAGAAGCATCCCCACACATGAATGGTTTCAGGATGCTTAACAGTTGGCATGAGACAAGACTGGTGGTAGCGTTCACCTTGTCTTCTCCGAATGAGGCGTTTTCCTGATGTCCCAAACAATCGAAAAGGGGATTCATCAGAGAAAATAACTTTACCCCAGTCCTCAGCAGTCCACTGCCTGTACCTTTTGCAGAATATCAGTCTGTCCATGATGTTTTTTCTGGAGAGAAGTGGCTTCTTTGCTGCCCTCCTTGAGACCAGGCCTTGCTCCAAGAGTCTCCGCCTCACAGTGCGTGCAGATGCACTCACACCTGCCTGCTGCCATTCCTGAGCAAGCTCTGCACTGCTGGTAGCCCGATCCCGCAGCTGAAACAGACGGTCCTGGCGCTTGCTGGTCTTTCTTGGGCGCCCTGGAGCCTTTTTGGCAACAATGGAACCTCTCTCCTTGAAGTTCTTGATGATGCGATAGATTGTTGACTGAGGTGCAATCTTTCTAGCTGCGATACTCTTCCCTGTTAGGCCATTTTTGTGCATTGCAATGATGACTGCACGTGTTTCTTTAGAGATAACCATGGTTAACAGAAGAGAAACAATGATGCCAAGCACCAGCCTCCTTTTAAAGTGTCCAGTGGTGTCATTCTTACTTAATCATGACAGATTGATCTCCAGCCATGTCCTCATCAACACCCACACCTGTGATAATGGAGCAATCACTGAAAAGAGGTTAGCTGGTCCTTTTAAGGCAGGGCTGCATTGATGTTGAAATGTGTTTTGGGGGATAAAGTTCATTTTCTAGCCAAATATTGACTTTGCAAGTAATTGCTGTTAAGCTGATCACTCTTTATAACATTCTGGAGTATATGCAAATTGCCATTAGAAAAAGTGAAGCAGTAGACTTTGTAAAAATTAATATTTGTGTCATTCTCAAACCTTTTGTCCATGACTGTAAAGTTAATATTTGGTTGCACCCTATGGAATAAATAACTGCAATCAATGACTTCCTATAACCATCTATAAGCTTCTTACACCTCTCAGCTGGAGTTTTGGACGACTCGTCTTACAAAATGCTCCCGGTCTCCCACATGTGACGGCGCCTTCTACCAACAGCGATTTTAAGATCTCTCCGCAAGGGATCAATGGGATTTAGATCCGGACCCATTGCTGCCACTTCAGAACTCTCCAGCGCTTTGTTTCCATGCATTTCTGGGGCTTCTTATAGTATGTTTGAGGTCATTGTTCAGCTGGAAGACCCATGATCTAGGACACAGACCGAGCTTTCTGACACTGGACACTACATTGGAGCCCAAAATCCTTTGGTAATCTTCAGATTTCATGATGCCTTAAGGGTACCCAGTCAAGCCCCTCAGTGCCAAAGGCAGCAAAACAACCCCAAAACAACTTTGATCCTCCACCATATTTAATTGTATGTACTGTGTTATTTTCTTTGTAGGCCTCATTTCATTTTCAGTACACAGGAGAATGATGTGCTTTACCAAAAACCTCTTTCTTGGTCTCATCTGTACAAAAGACTCTTTCCCAGAAGGATTTTGACTTACATTTTAGCAAACTGCAGTTTAGCTTTTTTATTTATCTGTGTCAGCAGTGGGTCCTCCTGGGTCTCCTGCTATAGTGTTTCATTTCATTCACATGTGGACGGATAGTTCGCACTGACCCTGAGCCTGCAGAAAAGCTTGGATTTCTTTGGACCTTGATTGGGGCTTATCCATCATCCGGACTATCGGTGTTGCAACCTTTCAGCAATTTTTCTCTGCTGTCCACGTCCAGGGAGATTAGCTACAGTGCCAGGGGTTGTAAACTTCGTGATTATGTTGTGCACTGTGGACAAAGGAACACCAAGATCTCTGGAGATGGACTTGTAACCTTCAGATTGTTGATATTGTTCAACAATTTTGGTCCTCAGACAGTTCTCTTCTCGTTCTGTTCTCCATGCTTAGTGTGGCACACACAGACACACAATGCAAAGATTGAGGCAACTTGTCCCCTTTTTATCTAGTTTCAGGTGTGATTTTCATATCTCCCCACCTGTTACTTTCCACAGCTGATGCCAAATGGAGCATCAAATGCTTGAAGCAAAGTTGTTCATCCACATTTTTAGAAAGGTTCCAACAATTTTGTCCGGCCCATTTTTGGGGTTTTGTGAGAAATTATGTCCAATTTGACTTTTTTCAATCAGTCTTTTTGTGTTGTTACAATAATGTAATTGTGGAAGCATACGGCACTCCGTGTTTGTAGGTGAGATGCTGCTGGAGCGTTCCACCGTTGTCACGCAAGTAGGAAACTCAACTCTCAAATTGTAGTGAATGAAACAAATTATTTTAATCGCAATCCAATAGTTGTTAATGTTTTGGTCCTAAAATTGGACATTCATCAGAACTGATTGTCGTACGGTGATTTCTTATGGTCTGCCAAGTGCAGGTTAGCAATGCGACACGCATCACTTTGGAATGGGTTTTGTGTAAATTTTGCCTTTTTTTCCTTTTTTTTGTGTTGTTCCCTTACACACAAAGAAAATAAATGTGTCCAACAAAACATATGTAAGTTAAATAATTTTCTGGGATAAATACTTCATTTCCTGAAACATTTTCAGCCATTACTTTATATAAATTTGAGTTCGCTGACTTTGTTGAATTATCAAAGATAGTTTAATTAATTTGCCTCAAATTTCAGTAATGCAAAGCCTCCGGCCGCCTGGATAATACATGTATAAACTCGAAGGATTTTTCGGACTGTAGTGAATGCCTTTCGAGATCCTTAACGCAACCACAGCCTCAATAATGTCCAAGTGACCTCAACCTATCTGACTAGATGGTAACTGGCTATTTAAAAGCAGCCTGTATTATTAGACTTTTTAGGGTAGGTAAATCCTACAAGTAATTGGGGCAGATGCCCCGCTGGTGCTTGTACAGTCATGGCCAAAAGTTTTGAGAATGACACAAATATTAATTTTTACAAAGTCTACTGCTTCACTTTTTCTAATGGCAATTTGCATATACTCCAGAATGTTATAAAGAGTGATCAGCTTAACAGCAATTACTTGCAAAGTCAATATTTGGCTAGAAAATGAACTTTATCCCCCAAAACACATTTCAACATCATTGCAGCCCTGCCTTAAAAGGACCAGCTAACCTCTTTTCAGTGATTGCTCCATTAACACAGGTGTGGGTGTTGATGAGGACATGGCTGGAGATCAATCTGTCATGATTAAGTAAGAATGACACCACTGGACACTTTAAAAGGAGGCTGGTGCTTGGCATCATTGTTTCTCTTCTGTTAACCATGGTTATCTCTAAAGAAACACGTGCAGTCATCATTGCAATGCACAAAAATGGCCTAACAGGGAAGAGTATCGCAGCTAGAAAGATTGCACCTCAGTCAACAATCTATCGCATCATCAAGAACTTCAAGGAGAGAGGTTCCATTGTTGCCAAAAAGGCTTCAGGGCGCCCAAGAAAGACCAGCAAGCACCAGGACCGTCTCTTAAAAGTGTTTCAGCTGCGGGATCGGGCTACCAGCAGTGCAGAGCTTGCTCAGGAATGGCAGCAGGCAGGTGTGAGTGCATCTGCACGCACTGTGAGGCGGAGACTCTTGGAGCAAGGCCTGGTCTCAAGGAGGGCAGCAAAGAATCCACTTCTCTCCAGAAAAAACATCATGGACAGACTGATATTCTGCAAAAGGTACAGGCAGTGGACTGCTGAGGACTGGGGTAAAGTTATTTTCTCTGATGAATTCCCTTTTCGATTGTTTGGGACATCAGGAAAACGCCTCATTCGGAGAAGACAAGGTGAGCGCTACTACCAGTCTTGTCTCATGCCAACTGTTAAGCATCCTGAAACCATTCATGTGTGGGGTTGCTTCTCAGCCAAGGGAATCGGCTCTCTCACAGTCTTGCCTAAAAACACAGCCATGAATAAAGAATGGTACCAGAATGTCCTCCAAGAGCAACTTCTCCCAACCCTCCAAGAGCAGTTTGGCGATCAACAATGCCTTTTCCAGCATGATGGAGCACCTTGCCATAAAGCAAAGGTGATAACTAAATGGCTCAGGGAACAAAACATAGAGATTTTGGGTCCATGGCCTGGAAACTCCCCAGATCTTAATCCCATTGAGAACTTGTGGTCAATCATCAAGAGACGGGTGGACAAACAAAAACCTAAAAATTCTGACAAAATGAAAGCATTGATTGTGCAAGAATGGACTGCTATCAGTCAGGATTTGGTCCAGAAGTTGATTGAGAGCATGCCAGGGAGAATTGCAGAGGTCCTGAAGAAGAAGGTGTGATGAAACGGTGCACACACACGACGGCTGCTGCCGTCCGACCCGGTAAACTGCAGGGATTTATAATTATCCCACTTCCACTTAGGAACTTGCAGCTCTCTGGCGCCCCCCTTACCCTCAGGTCAGTCAGGGAACTGCACCTAGGATAATCAGTCGCCAGACGGGTCACTTGGATGTGTGCTGGCTATTGGGCACGCTGCAGTGAGGGAATTATAATTACTCCGAGCCGCAGCCGGGTAATACACTTATAATACCCGCTCCGTCACTGCCAACGCCACCCCATATGTCAACACTTAACACCCCCTTCTTTTAAGCTGCCACCAGCTACGGTTTTTCTTACTGAACAATTTATCAAGAGGGTCCGTAGCAACCCCAAAACAGTAGCGTAGTGCTTCAGGCACGTGCAAATTCGTTTATAGAGCAGGAGAAACAAACTAATAAATTTATAGGTTTATTCCTTAAAAAGACAGGCAGTGTTTATACAATATAAAAAGATGGAACAAACTGAGACAATATGTTATGTACAAATGCAGTTATAAAATAAAATAGGATTAAGAATGAAAATCACTCACATGGTTGTTAGATCATTTACAGGCAAGCCAGGCTGGGGGAAGGAGCCACACGTCATAGTTCATTTGCAGATCTCTTAGTCAAGACATCACAGCAAGGACTCAGAAAGGGGGGCTCACTGCCAGACTTATACCTGGGGCTGCTGACCTCACGAAAAGGGGAGGGTTTTTCTGGCCACCTCCCAGGGACAGAAGTGTATGATTTGAGCTCTGAAAGTCATAAGGACCATAACTCGTCCTGTGAGCCTAGCAGAATAACGGCAGACCTATCAATGATCTTACTTTAAAATGACAGTTCAAATGAGTCCAAACTTGGCTGAGCTAGTCCATGGGGAATCCGAGAATTCCATTTCTCGGGTTCTGTTGGAGTTACGGGTTCACCAGTACCACGGGAACGATGCCTGTCAGGCGCATGTTTCACAACAGTACTTTCGTGTTTCTAGCGAACGCTCCCACCGTGTGATAACCAAAACAGAATGAAGTCTCCAAAATGGCTGCTAGGGTAGGGACCTCACATGTTGCTGACAATGGGACCCCCGCTGTGAAGCGGGAAAACTCTAGCACTGGCAGCTCACATTACACTGCCTGAGTGCAGGCTGGGAGGGGGTTGATGAGAAGCATGAGAGAGGGAGGGGGGAAACTTGGCTCCGTGGGCTGTCAGTACAAAACAGGATGAGGACTGTAGTTCTAGCAACAGCACAAGACATGGAGCTCCAGTATCATCACACCTCCCCCCTTTAGAGGGCGCTACGGGGGCATGACCTGTCGGTAATCCGACATGCGCACCTCAGCGGGTTCGCCACGTCGTGATAACCCATCAGCATTCCCATGTTCGCTGCCTTTCTTGTGTTGTACGGCAAAATCATACTGCTGTAGGGCAAGGCTCCAGCGGAGCAACCTACCATTGGTTCCGGACACTGTGTGCAGCCAGCTCAGAGGGTTGTGGTCGGTGACCACCTTGAAGGTGCGCCCGTACAGGTAGGGCTGCAAACGTTGCAGTGCCCAGACCATGACTCCTTCTCGATGGTGGAGTATGCCACTTCCTTTGGCAGAAGTTTCCGGCTCAGGTACAACACGGGGTGCTCCTGGTTCCCCGAATCAACCTGGCTGAGTACAGCACCGAGGCCAAATTCGCTGGCGTCAGTCTGTACCAGGAATGGCCGACTGCTGTCGACGGCTTTCAACACTGGAGAAGCTGCACAGGGCTGTTTTCAAAGCTCGGAATGCCGCCTCACAGCCATCTGTCCAGTTGACTGTTTGGGGTAGACCGCCCTTGGTGAGGTCCGTCAAGGGTTTTGCAATGGCGCTATAGTTCGGTACGAAACGCCTAAAGTACCCTGCAGTGCCCAGGAAGGACTTCACCTGCTTTTTGGTCCTGGGGGTGGGCCAGGACATGATCGCGTCCACTTTCTCGGGCTCTGGACTCATGGAACCCCCGCCTACCCGGTGCCCCAGGTAGTGGACCTCCCTCATGCCCATCTGGCATTTTCCCGGCTTGATGGTCAGACCTGCCTGGTGAATACGCTTGAGCACCTCCTGGAGATGCTGAAGGTGTTCCTCCCAGGTGGAACTGAAGACGGCAATGTCGTCCAGGTACGCCACAGCGTACTCCTCCAGTCCCTGAAGCAGGTGGTTGACCATCCGCTGGAAAGGGCAGGGGCATTCTTCATGCCGAAGGCATGACCGTGGACTCGTACAGTCCAAAAGGGGTGATAAAGGCGGATTTCTCCTGCGCCTCAGGGCTCAGGGGAATCTGCCAGTATCCCCGGCTTAAATCCATGATGGATATGTACTTGGCATTCGCCAACCGCTCCAGCAGATCCTTGATGCGTGGCATTGGGTGCGCATCAGAGGTAGTGATGGCGTTGAGCCCCCTGTAGTCCACGCAGAACCGGGTGGTCCGATCCTTTTTGGGCACGAGAACTACAGGTGAGGCCCACGCCTTTTGGACGGCCGGATCACCCCCAGCTGCAACATCTCATGGATCTCCTGGCGCATAATCTGCTGCACCTCCTCAGAGATCCGATAAGGTGTCCGCCGTAATGGGGCATGATCCCCGGTGTCCACCTCGTGGACTGCCAACTCGGTCCTTCCGGGTCGGTTCGTGAACTCGGCCCGGAAGGGTTCCAGAGTGGTCAGCAACTGCAATCGCTGGGAGACGGTTAGCGAGGCATTTACCTCCATGTCCTCAATGGACCCATTGGCCTGGGCTTGGGCCAGCATGTCCAGGAGGGGATCCTCTTCCCCGTCCTCGGGCAGATTGCAGACCGGTAGGACGCAGGCTTCACGTTCGTGATGGGCCTTCATCATGTTGACGTGAAAGGCCTTGCGCCTACCCCGAGTGTGGTCAAGCGTGACCATGTAGGTGACTGGGTTGAGCCGTTGGTGCACGACGTACGGGCCTTCCCAGGCTGCCTGAAGCTTATCCTTTGGTACGGGGACCAGCACCCACACCTTTTGACCCACCTGGTAGGTCCGCTCCCGGGCGTTCTGGTCGTACCAGTGCTTCTGGTCAGCCTGAGCCTGCGTCATGTTGTCATGCACCAACTGCGTCAAGGTCTGCATCTTGTCGCGGAAGCTCATGACATAATCCACGATGGACACTTCCGTGGGGTTTGGCTCATCTTCCCAGGATTCTCTTATCAACCCAAGGGGTCCCCGGACTCGCCTGCCATACAGGAGCTCAAAGGGGGAGAACCCCGTCGAGGCCTGCGGGACTTCTCTGTAGGCAAACAGCAGGTGTGGGAGGTACCGCTCCCAATCGCGTCCCTGGGTCTCAACCAGCATGCGGAGCATCTGTTTGAGGGTACCGTTAAAGCGCTCACACAAACCATTGGTCTGTGGGTGATACGCACTCGATACCCTACGCGTCACCTGCATTTTGCTGCAGAGAGCCTTCATTAGGCGAGACATAAATTGGGTCCCTCGATCGTTAAGCATCTCCCTGGGAAATCCTACCCGTGAAAAGATGGTCACCAGTGCATCCGCCACCTTATCTGCCCTAGTTGAGGACAGAGCTACTGCCTCCGGGTACCGGGTAGCGTAGTCTACCACAGTAAGGATGTATTGCTTTCCAGAGCTGCTGGGGACGGCCAGCGGGCCCACAATGTCCACCGCGATCCTCTGGAAAGGTTCCTCTATCACTGGCAACGGGATCAGGGGAGCCTTAAGAGCAGGCCCCCCTTCCCCACTCTTTGACAGGTGATACAGGAGCGGCAGTAGTTAGTCACATCTGTCCCCATCTTGGGCCAATAGAAGTGTTGAGACAGCCGTGCCTTAGTTTTGCTAATCCCCAAGTGTCCAGCAAGTGGAATCTCATGGGCAATCCTCAACAACTCACCTCGGAACTGGTGCGGGACGACCAGCTGTTTTTCCCTCAACCACTCCTTTTGGGAATTTCCGGTACTGTCTCCCGGTACAACCTTCTTCGTTCCCAGAACACCCTCTCCTTATCAGTCACGGAGTGGGCGTCTCGGCGAGGTGCCTCAAGTTTTCCAGGCTCGCATCTGAGTGCAGAGCGGCCTGGAACTCCTGGCTGGAGGCAGCCAGAAGTGACGTCAGGGTTCCTTCCTCACTGGGACCTCTGGGACCGGCTCTGGGTCCACCTCTGATTCAGTCTCTCCTGTAGCGGAGGAGGGTCCAGATGGCAGGGCGCTACCTGCGATTCGGGCACTCTGACTGCGGGTGACAGCAGCTACATATGCAGTCTCCCCGGGGATTTCTATAGACCCATCAGCCTGCGCTGCTATGGGCTCTACCTCACCATCCACCCCCAACACTTCAGGAGCAGTGCTACTTATGGGCCAGTTACCTTCCTCGGTGGCACTGGTCAGTGTCATGGCGTCACCTTCCTCCAGGTTCCCATGCACCTCCCCATTTCCTTGAGCACTGTCGCTTGCTCCTGCTAGGGGTTCCTCAGCCGTCTCACTCCGCAGAGCGACGGGACTGAACGCTCCTGTACCTGTGGACACATCTACCACTTCAGAGAAAGGGTTAACAGATTCAGATGGCACAGATACATCACTATCAACATCAGTCCTAGGGAAAGAAAGGTTATCAGTTGCATCATCACTTCGCAAAGCATTAGCAGGTAACACAATCAGTTTCCCATCATCATCAACATCAATTGGTTAACGTTAACCTTATCATCAGATTGGGAAGGGGTGTCAGGGACATAGTAAGCCACCATCCTCCCCAGATCAGTCCCCAATAAAACATCAGTGGGCAGGTTTTCGGACACCCCCACTTCCTTCACCCCGCTCCCGGCACCCCAGTCAATGAAAACTCGGGCTATCGGCAAGGGGTAGTGGACGCCCCCAATCCCTGTGACAGTTAAGGTTTTCCCCGGAATCAACTCTTCAGGGGCCGCCAGTTCGGGTCGGATGAGGGTTCGTTCAGCCCCGGTGTCCTTGAGGCCTGTAGCAAGACGGGCCCCCACACGGACGGGCTGCACGTTGTCATCAACCCTCCCCACCACACCACCCACCAAAAGAACAGAGGCGTTGGGCCCGGAGGCCTTGGCTGGGGGGTTCTTCTGCCTCTCCGGACAGGTGCCGCTGATGTGTCCAGTCCTTTTACAGGAGAAACACTGGCGGGGGTCTGATGTAGGCCGGGCGCTGGCAAAGGGGATAGTGCCTCCAGAGGGACGGCTGGCAGGGGCACTGGGGTTGGTTGCAGGCTTACCCCCTCCCCAGCGGGTGGTGACGGGCTTCCGCACCTCGGGTTTCCGGTTGGCCTCATAGCTGTCGGCGATCCGGGCTGTTGTGACCGCGTCCTCTGGTTCTCGGTCCAGGATGAACTGTCGGACCTCAGCTGGGCACAGATGCAGGAACTGGTCTTTGATCATCAGGTCTTTCAGCTCCGCATAGGTGTCAACTGACAGTCCCTGGATCCACTGGTCAAAGTGGGTCCTGAGTCCTTGCACCACATCGCTATAGCTGTCATGTGGGCCACGTTGGAGGTTCCGGAACTTCTTTCGGTATACCTCAGGGGTTAGCTGGTACTTGGCAATCAGGGCCTGCTTGATGGCCTCATAGTCACTGTCTTGATCTGGCGCGAGGGAAGCAAACGCCTCCAAAGCTTTGCCCTTTAGCCCGGGGGTCAAGTACCTGGCCTATTGGTCGGCAGGCAGCCGGTACTGTTTGCAGACTTTCTCAAAGGCCCGCAGAAAAGTGTCCAAGTCTCCGTCCCTTTCCAGCACGGGAAAGTGCTCCGGCCGGGGCTTGGGACTCTGAGTGCTGCTGGGCACACTGCTCTGGGCTGTGGAGGGCATTGCCCCTCGCTGGACCATCTCCAGCTCATGGGCTCTCTGCGCTTGGGCTTCCCGCTCGGCTCGGGCTCTCTCAGCCTCCCGCTCGGCTCTCTCAGCCTCCCGCTCGGCTCTCTCAGCCTCCCGCTGGGCCTCTCGCTGGGCTTGGCGCTCGGCTCGGGCCTCCTGCTGGTATTGCTGAATCAGCTTCAGGCGCTCCCCCCGGTCGTCGGTGGGGAGTTCCTCCAGGGCCGCCTGCAGGTAAGGGTCCAACCCGCCCTGGGTGTAAGCCTGCAGGGTTTGGGCCTCTGCTGCCGCCCCACCCTGGCTTTGGCCGGTTTCTGTGCCCTCCTCGCTCTCAGCGTGGTCCTGTGACATCAGGACCTTGATCAGTTGAGCTTTGGTTTGGCCCATGGGGTCAAGGCCTCGGGAAATGCATATTCCAGCAAGAGTGTCCCTTTTCTGCAGTTTGTACCAACTTGCTCCTATTGTAGCCATGTTTGCCAAATAAAAGATAGGATAGAAAAACAAAGAGAAGGGAGGGGTAACCGCAAGTACACACAATTGTCTCAGGACTAATAAACACTGAGTCTGTTCTCCAAAACTTTAGTTGCAGGGTCGCTGAAGAACCGTGCAAGTTTTTTAGTGAATGGAATGATTGCTCAAACCAGATCACTAATGCTCTATAATCCACCGCTGCCACCAATATGTGATGAAACGGTGCACACACACGACGGCTGCTGCCGTCCGACCCGGTAAACTGCAGGGATTTATAATTATCCCACTTCCACTTAGGAACTTGCAGCTCTCTGGCGCCCCCCTTACCCTCAGGTCAGTCAGGGAACTGCACCTAGGATAATCAGTCGCCAGACGGGTCACTTGGATGTGTGCTGGCTATTGGGCACGCTGCAGTGAGGGAATTATAATTACTCCGAGCCGCAGCCGGGTAATACACTTATAATACCCGCTCCGTCACTGCCAACGCCACCCCATATGTCAACACTTAACACCCCCTTCTTTTAAGCTGCCACCAGCTACGGTTTTTCTTACTGAACAATTTATCAAGAGGGTCCGTAGCAACCCCAAAACAGTAGCGTAGTGCTTCAGGCACGTGCAAATTCGTTTATAGAGCAGGAGAAACAAACTAATAAATTTATAGGTTTATTCCTTAAAAAGACAGGCAGTGTTATACAATATAAAAAGATGGAACAAACTGAGACAATATCGTTATGTACAAATGCAGTTATAAAATAAAATAGGATTAAGAATGAAAATCACTCACATGGTTGTTAGATCATTTACAGGCAAGCCAGGCTGGGGGAAGGAGCCACACGTCATAGTTCATTTGCAGATCTCTTAGTCAAGACATCACAGCAAGGACTCAGAAAGGGGGGCAGCAGATGTATACCTTGTGACTCTGAAAGGTCCATAAGGACTATAACTCGATTCCTTGTTGGAGCCTAGCAGAATAACGGCAGACCTATCAATGATCTTACTTTAAAATGACAGTTCAAATGAGTCCAAACTTGGCTGAGCTAGTCCATGGGGAATCCGAGAATTCCATTTCTCGGTTCTGTTGGAGTTACGGGTTCACCAGTACCACGGGAACGATGCCTGTCAGGCGCATGTTTCACAACAGTACTTTCGTGTATCTAGCGAACGCTCCCACCGTGTGATAACCAAAACAGAATGAAGTCTCCAAAATGGTTGCTAGGGTAGGGACAGCACATGTTGCTGACAATGAGACCCCCGCTGTGAAGCGGGAAAACTCTAGCACTGGCAGCTCACATTACACTGCCTGAGTGCAGGCTGGGAGGGGTTGATGGGAAGCATGAGAGAGGGAGGGGGGAAACTTGGCTCCGTGGGCTGTCAGTACAAAACAGGATGAGGACTGTAGTTCTAGCAACAGCACAAGACATGGAGCTCCAGTATCATCACAGAAGGGTCAACACTGCAAATATTGACTTGCTGCATTAACTCATTCTAACTGTCAATATAAGCTTTTGTTACTCATATGTTTGCAATTATTATATTTCTGTCTGTGATAAAAACATCTGTCAAACACACATAAAAACCAGAGGGCAGCAGATCATGTGAAAATATACTATTTGTGTCAGTCTCAAAACTTTTGGCCATGACTGTACTCAGGCTGTGGAAATGGAAGAAGCCTTTTTTCACATTTTTGCACAGGGTGGTGCAAAACTTATCCTTGTTTGAGGAGTATGAGAAGCTTTGTACTTTGCTAAATGATGAAGCAGTAGCCTTTCACAAGCTGTCCAAAAATTATCCCTTTATTTAGGGAGCAGGAACAGGTGTGCTGTTTTGAAAGTGAAGAAGTGATAGCTTCTCAGCTAGAAGTAAAAAAAAATGTCCCTTTCTTTGGGATCCGCAACAGGTTTCCTGTTCTCAAAATAACACAATCCTTAATTTTAGGATTTTTCTTCCTAACCAAAATTAGGGAATGTGGATTATTAAAGTGCCCTCTATCCTTACAGTGGTGAAGAATAAATGAAGGCTGCGGTATGGTGGTGAGATGTTTTTTTTTCTCTTTTTATGCTGTTATTATAGTGCTATTGCTGCAGTACATCCCAGATCATTGCATACACTGACTCTGGAGCTCCAGCACTTTCCTATGTATTACTTGAATCATTGGATTATTCCCAGACTCTTCTACAGTAGAACACCAACTCAGATGAGCTGTGACCTCCTATCCTTAAAGCTGTAAGATCCTGATAGTTCTGCTTCCCTGCCCTCGTCTTGTATCCTGTCTGTTACATCCCTCCTGATTGACTGCTCTACACCGTGTGATATGATACCTGCAAAGTATTATGGGGAAGCTCAAATTGCAAATTGTTATAATTCCTCCGGATCGGAGAATTTAAGGAAATTTGCAGCAGATTGATCTGCTCATCTCTTTGTAGACGTAACGCATAACACTGGAAGTCTTCTCCTGTGGATTCCTGCACTATGAATGAAAAATAGTCCACAAATATTTAGGGTCTAAACAGTGACTGGTTGACGCGGGATTACACCGAGCTTTTTGTCTGTCATCCCAAATACTTTCAACACTCAAGTCAATGATGCTTGGACTGTTAAGAACCCCATAAACGATATGTTCTGCAGTCATCCCTACTGGCGGATGGGGATTAGATGTTCCATCATTAGGATCCATCTTCATTTCGGCCAACGTGGACCTTTATGAAGTTTCATGTCTTCAGGTTTGTCCGTGCAGTGTCGAAGATGCCGGTGATGGCTCCAATATACTTCTTGGCCCGTGCCATGAGCCATTGTCGGCTTGTATTTGTAATTCCTACTGTGAATGTCACAAAAGAAAAGAACAGCAAAAAGTATTTGGATACCAAGAACCAAACAAGCTAATCCATCTTTAATTGATTTTTGCAACTAACATTTAGGCCTCATTCTTTCTGATCTTTACAGTAGACTTTTCAGCTGCCTCATTTTCATGACAGACCGGATCACTATAACTGACTACACCTCTATATACTGCTGATAACAAAGGATCCTCCATCCGCAACTCACCCTCTCCCGTACGATGACCAATAACACCTCTATATACAGTAGATAACACAGGATCCACCATTCACAATAGGTGATGTCACAGCTCACCTCCTCCTCCTGTACAATGACTGATAACACCTCTATATACAGTAGATAACACAGGATCCAGCATTCACAATAGGTGATGTCACAGCTCACCTCCTCCTCCTGTACAATGACTGATAACACTCTATATACAGTAGATAACACATGGTCCATCATTCACAATAGGTGATGTTACAGCTCACCTCCTCCTACTCCAGCACAATGACTGATAACACCTCTATATACAGTAGATAACACATGGTCCACCATTCACAATAGTGATTCACAGCTCACCTCCTCCTTCCTGTAAATGATTGATAACACCTCTATATACAGTAGATAACACAGGTCACCATTCACAATATGGATGTCACAGCTCACCTCCCTCCTCCTGTACTAATGATGATAACACCTCTATATACAGTAGATAACACAGGATTCATCATTCACAATATGGGGTGTCACAGCTCACCTCCTCCTCCTGTACAATGACTGATAACACCTCTATATACAGTAGATAACACAGGATCCACATTCACAATATGGTGATGTCACAGCTCACCTCCTCCTCCTGTACAATCACTGATAACACCTCTATATACAGTAGATAACACAGGATCCACCATTCACAATAGGTGATGTCACAGCTCACCTCCTCCTCCTGTACAATGACTAATAACACCTCTATATACAGTAGATAACACAGGATCCACCATTCACAATATGGGATGTCACAGCTCACCTCCTCCTTCTGTACAATGACTGGTAACACCTCTATATACAGTAGATAACACAGGATCCACCAATCACAGTAGGTGATGTCACAGCTCACCTCCTCCTGTACAATGACAGATAACACCTCTACATACAGTAGATAATACAGGATCCACCATTCACAATAGGTGATGTCACAGTTCACCTCCTCCCCCTCCTGTACAATGACTGATAACACCTCTATATACAGCTGATAACACAGGATCCACCATTCACAATAGGTGATGTCACAGCTCACCTCCTCCTGTACAATGACTGATAACACCTCTATATACAGTAGATAACACAGGATCCACCATTCACAATAGGTGATGTCACAGCTCACCTCCTCCTCCTGTACAATGACTGATAACACCTCTATATACAGTAGATAACACAGGATCCACATTCACAATAGGTGATGTCACAGCTCACCTCCTCCTCCTGTACAATGACTGATAACACCTCTATATACAGTAGATAACACAGGATCCACCATTCACAATAGGTGATATCACAGCTCACCTCCTCCTGTACAATAACTGATAACACCTATATATACAGTAGATAACACAGGATTCACCATTCATAATAGGTGATATCACAGCTCACCTCCCCCCTCCTGTACAATGACTGATAACACCTCTATATACAACTGATAATGAATTGTGAATCGGTGAACTCATAATTACTATGTAATTATGTCACAGCTCACCTTTTGTACAATGATTGCTAACACCTCCATATACAGTAGATAACACATGGTCCATCATTCACAATAGGTGATGTCACAGCTCACCTCCTCCTGTACAATGGCTGATAACACCTCTATATACAGTAGATAACACAGGATCCATCATTCACAATAGGTGATGTCACAGCTCACTCCTCCTGTACAATGGCTGATAACACCTCTATATACAGTAGATAACACAGGATCCACCATTCACAATAGATGATGTCACAGCTCACCTCCTCCTCCTGTATAATGATTGATAACACCTCTATATACAGCTGATAACACAGGATTCACCATAGGTGATATCACAGCTCACCTCCTCCTCCTGTATAATGATTGATAACACCTCTATATACAGTAGATAACACAGGATCCACCAATCACAGTAGGTGATGTCACAGCTCACCTCCCTGTACAATGACAGATAACACCTCTACATACAGTAGATAATACAGGATCCACCATTCACAATAGGTGATGTCACAGTTCACCTCCTCCCCCTCCTGTACAATGACTGATAACACCTCTATATACAGCTGATAACACAGGATCCACCATTGACAATAGGTGATATCACAGCTCACCTCCTCCTCCTGTACAATGGCTGATAACACCTCTATATACAGTAGATAACACAGGATTCACCATTCACAATAGGTGATGTCACAGCTCACCTCCTCCTCTTGTACAATGACTGATAACACCTCTATATACAACTGATAACACAGGATCCATCATTCACAATAGGTGATGTCACATCTCACCTCCTCCTCCTGTACAATGACTGATATCACCTCTATATACAGTAGATAACACAGGATTCACCATTCACAATAGGTGATGTCACAGCTCACCTCCTCCTCTTGTACAATGACTGATAACACCTCTATATACAACTGATAACACAGGATCCATCATTCACAATAGGTGATGTCACAGCTCACCTCCTCCTCCTCCTGTACAATGACTGATGACACCTCTATATACAGTAGATAACACAGGATCCACCATTCACAATAGGTGATGTCACAGCTCACCTCCTCCTCTTGTACAATAACTGATAACACCTCTATATACATGATAACACAGGATCCATCATTCACATAGGGGATGTCACAGCTCACCTCCTCCTCCTGTACAATACTGATAACACCTCTATATACAGTAGATAACACAGGATTCCACCATTCACAGTAGGTGATGTCACAGCTCACCTCTCTCCTCCTGTACAATGACTGATATCACTCTATATACAGTAGATAACACAGGATTCACCATTCACAATAGGTGATATCACAGCTCACCTCCTCCTGTACAATGACTGATAACACCTCTATATACAGTAGATAACCCAGGATCCACCATTCACAATAGGTGATATCACAGCTCACCTCCTCCTCCTGTACAATGACTGATAACACCTCTACATACAGTAGATAACACAGGATCCACGATTCACAATAGGTGATGTCACAGCTCACCTCCTCCTCCTCTTGTACAATAACTATTAATTATGCTACACTCAAGGATTTTGTTGTTAAAGTCTTGTTATTGTTACTGTTCCCGTTTCTGCCTGGTCTTAGTCCTCCCTGCCGCCTTCTTCTCCCGGCTCCCTTGTTCCCCGGTTTCTGCCCTTAACCCTTCCTCACTGTTCTCTTCCTGCCGTCGGTCACTTCCCTCCTTAGTTCCAGGGCGGCTGGTCGCTTCCATTCGGCCCCTTTAGCCACCCGGCGGTGCAGACTGGTGCGGGGATCCTGGCTCCGGTCGGATTCCTTGTACGATGATGAAATAATCTCGAATTCGGTTACTAATCTAGAATCAAACGGGGCTTAATTGCAGCGAGTAAATTTTTAAAGCGCTGATAAATGGAGGATTGATTGAGGGGACGTCAGAGCACAAAGCGGCGAGTCTGACGTCCGTTCTCATCTCCGGGACGGGAAACCATTTGCTATTCTGTTTAAGGCGCGTCAGGATTGTCTTCTTCTAGAACCAGCTTGGTGGGGGGCTCCCTGTGCCGCCGCTTCAGAGCGTAGGGCATCAAAGGCTTAAATTAATGGCGAACAAAATAGTGCGGCTCCGACTATCCCATACGGGGCGCGTCCGTCGAGGGTTATCATTAACTAAAGAAATAAGAGAGAGCCGGCTGGAAAAAGGGGGTGGGGGCCGGGGAAAAAAAAAAAATTGGTATTAGCCACGGGAGAAGAGAACGGCCATCCTCATCACAGAGCGACCTGAATGATTGGGAATCTCATCATTACCAAACAGCATCATGAAATTGTATCCCAGGTTCATAAAATAAGAAGGGGGAGGGGTGCGCCGCCGCTGCCACCGCCGCGCCGTGTGTCTGTCTCTGTCTTTCGTGTTCTTTTTTTTTTATTATTTCTGCGGTTCTTTTCTTTAAACCTGTCAGATCATTTCAGTATTTCCAATCCGAGGAAAACAGCCTGCCTGCTGCTTTATTTGAAGTTGTAATAGTGTCAAGAAGTCAGGACTGACTGACAGGCTTCAGTCCCAGAGGGGCTCATTAAATCAGAAAAAAAACTTGACAAGGAAGTAATTGCGCATCACTGGTAACTTGGCGCCTGTTTAGACGCTTTTATTTCCTTTCATTATTAGTCCGCACCATTATGTTCATTAACAAATTGCATTAAACAACCGTTAAGGACTAATGATTTGTTTATCGCGGGTTTTTTTTTTTTTTCTCCCGTACCCTTCTAGCATTATTTAAACATTAGCTGCGTCATGTGCTACCCCGGCAGCCGAATAACTTCTATTCTGGACTGAGCGAGCGGTGATGGAATATGAAATAGATTATTCATTACCCGGCTCTTTGCCACTGATTTGGTTTCATGTTGCGTCTTCTGCAGAGAAAGATGAAAACTTGTCAAAAAATAGATTATATCTTATTCTAAGGGGCAACAATAGCGGGTGGTACCGAGACGCTTTAATATTTCATTAAGGCTGATGTTAACCCCCTTTAAATGGCTGAGCCAGATCCGGGAGATAGCGCTGGAAAATAATTGGAATCCATCAGAATGTGAGCGCGAATGTGTTGCCAACAGGACACAATAATTAGGAGAATCTTTGGGTTTGTTTTTTTTTTGCAGATTTACTTGAGTTCATCCAGGTATATTTTAACGGCACAGGATTGGTAGCAAATGTCACATGACTCATTTTTTTAATTATTTTTTCAATATTTTTATTTTTTTGTAATTTTTTTTTTTGGGGTTAATTTCTTTATGGTATTCCCTGTTTTAGACAATCCATAGAAATTATAATAGTCTTATGACCATAATGTGATTGTGAATTAGTTCCTCGTTGGAACGATCTCCCAGCAATTACTTTTAATGTGTAGTAGAATTTAAAAGTATTCAATTTCCCTGCAGCGCCCCCATAGGGGAAATAAGGTAATGCACAGGCACCATTCAAATCATGTTTTTTTTTGTGTAAGATAGGACACGACTGGTCCTCCAAAGCAAGAGGCGTTCTGTGAAATTACACTTCTATTTGGCCAAAATATGGGAATCCTTTAAAGAAATCTCCCCATCCGGGTCAGAATAACCTAATAAGGTATAAAAAAAAAAGAATTTTCTAAATTGACTCCTGCGTTATTTCTGATAATACCCTTGATCTTAGCGTTTTGTCCCTGTTCCTACTTTGTAACTACTAACTCTGTGACCTGCTCCGTTGGTTTCTCCATCCATTGGTCTCAGGGTAATGGGGAAACATTCAATGTTCTACAGGGAACTGAACAGAACGACATTTATTGGTTTGGAAATCATTGGGACGACAGATGATAAAAGACGGATGACTAATAACACCCTGATCACCTTATTAAATATTGGATTTGATTTTTTTTTCTTTGCACCAAACTGGAAAAAAATTGAATGAACGACGACGATGATGGAAACATCTGGAGCCAATTTTGCGCACGACATCTCGAAGTACTGGGGCCGTTGGGCCGCTGCGTGTATTTGCTTAGATACAATTGAGGAAATATATCAATTGGGAGATCAGATGCATCGGTTTATAAGTTGTCAAAAATTGGGGCAAATTTATCAAATCCTCCTGGTGGCCTAGTAGATATAATTTGCTAAACCCGCGTCACCTTATGTCTGGTGTACATGAACAACAGTAATCTGTACCAAAAATATATGACAGCTCCTCTTTGCCATGCTCCCTTCAACTTGAAAAACAGATGTAGAAAAACAAAAACACACAATAATTTGGCCTCCGACCATGTCCTGCATATTGGGCCCAGTTTATCTGGCAGCATTTCTTCTCTGGGCTCTTCTTGGCCACACACACATGCTTTTAGTGTTGTCCTAAAAACTGTTCAGAAACTGCCACGTGAAGCAAATTGGCTGCTCCGTGACAACGCTAGTGCTGAAATCCTTTTCCAAGACATTCCAATAGGCAAGCGGACCCCAAATGTTTACCTGGATTCTCATGGACAATCCTTAATGCGAAGTCTCCAGGTGCTCAAAGGCTCCCAAGGGCAGAGTCTCCTCTAACCGTCCATTCATAGATCTGTCGCTCCCCAGTCTCTACAGTGATCACAGGTAGGCTGGATAATACTTTGTGAGTGGCGCTGACTTTAATGTAAAGCTTCCAGAAGGCTTATAGGAAGCAGTCATCAATCCAATGTTTATGGTGTTGGGTAAAATCCTCAGTGAGGACTCCTCCTATCAGAAGCCATGTTAGGAAAGAATGAATCTAAGTTTCTTTGTAGCATAAATGGAGAAGCGGCTCCTTATCTCATGTGTACCAGAAATCTCATGGCATCTTGGAGGACATCATATTGTTGTCCCTCTTTTATCCTTCTAGACGGGTCTCCATTATAAATTTAACAACATTCATTAAGATCCCTGTGGTCTCCTATTCAACCAAAGAAAGTCTCCTGGAACAAGACAAGTGTTACATATGATTCTAGGCTACACCTCGAGGAGACGTGGTGATGTTCAGCACCATCTCCCATAAGAATACATTGAGTTAGTTAATGGTTGCAAATAATTGTATTCACACTGAAGAAGCCCAGAGGAATGAAGCATGGAGCAACTTTTGCTATGAGTTGGCTAACACAACATGGAATTTCCATTCTAAGATGTGAGTGGAGGAGGAGAGTTGTTTGACCATAAGTTGTAGCGTAACTCAAGTCATAGTTACCAACAAGAATACTAATCGTTATGTAAATGGTACACTAAGCAGTCTCTGTTGGGCAAACATTCAACTGGTTGCCATCATTATCAATGGCCATCTTCACTCAACAAGGAGCCATCCTGTAGGTCGGAGCCGTCCTTTAAGTAACTGGAAATGATGCGTGAGTCATTGTAAGACTGAATGGTAATGAGCAGCGGAGGAGGCACAGTGCCCCATTGTCCTGATGTCTTATTGTTTACCGAGGGGTTAACTGAAAGACGTTTTATAGACAAAAAGATCTTTGTTTCTTGGATTCACAAGAGAATAAAATATTTGAGCAGGACCCGAGTCTTCCTGTAACCTCATACCTGGATATTCAAGTTCTACCGTCATCGAGAACCTGCCCGGGTTGTCTTACAAAACATTTCTTGACAGCTCTTAGGTAATCCTGATCCTCGTCCACCCAGAAGGCCGAACATTAAAGACAAAAAGAAGAGCACCTCAGGGAGACGTGACCTGCTCATTACCATGTATACCTGACCTTGAAGGAGTACATCCATGATGGTGGTCAGAAGCTGATGGTGGCTATAATAGAATGGTAGTCAAAGCGAAATACTGGCCAAAGGATGGTAGTGGCCAAAAAATAATGGTAGTTAAGATTTTAGCCGTCAAAGATAACTAGATAATAATCATATGGCTATTATTAACGGCCTGATCTCCAGCCATGATGATTTGATTGATGAATCCCCTGTAGGAAGATTGATCTTGTGGAAGCCTAGATATGTCCACCAGGGTCTTCTCTGTTATCTTGATTGTATGAAGCCATCGGGTTACTGGTTTTCCTCTTCGCCTTGTTCTTTCTATTTTTCCAACCATAATGTCCTTCTCCAATGACTACTCTCCTCTTATGATGTGTCCAAAGTAGACAAGTCGTACCTTGGTGATCCTTGCTTTGAGTCACATGTCTGGTTTGATTTGTTCCAAAATTGATTTGTTTGTTCTTCTTGCCATCCATGCTATTGATAACATCCAGAATCACTTTTTGAAGGCGTCGATTACTCTTCTGATTTGTTTCTTCATTGTCCAGGATTCGCATCCGTGTGATGCCACAGAAAAGACCAAACTATGTACGAGCAGTTCCTTTGTCCCTAGTGAAATGTTTATCTATTTGATGACCTTGTCCAGGAGAATGGTGGCCAAAGCATGCTGGTAGCCATAGGATGCTGTTTGCCAAAGGTAATGCTGGCCATAGGATAATGGTAGCCATAGGATGCTGTTGGCCAATGATCAGTGGCACCGCTATAATGAGGCGACTTGAGCCTCTGTCTCAGGCGGCGGCAGCTAGGGGGCGGCAAATCAGGGGCGCACAGTGAATGAAAAGGCCCGTGGGCCCGCCGACATTGAACTGACAGTTCAGTGCCGGCGGGCCCTTTAATCGCGGGCGGAATGCTGTGAGTGAGGAAGGCCTTGCGGCCTTCCATATGCAGCACAGGCGACGTGATCGTCATTGCTGGCTATTGGGGATTATGCTGGCTATTGGGGGATTATGCTTGCTATGGGGGGATTATGCTGGCTATTGGGGGATTATGCTGGCTATTGGGGGATTATGCTGGCTATGGGGGGGATTATGCTGGCTATTGGGGGATTATGCTGGCTATTGGGGGATTATGCTGGCTATTGGGGGATTATGCTTGCTATGGGGGGATTATGCTGGCTATTGGGGGATTATGCTGGCTATTGGGGATTATGCTGGCTATTGGGGGATTATGCTGGCTATTGGGGGATTATGCTGGCTATTGGGGGATTATGCTTGCTATGGGGGGATTATGCTGGCTATTGGGGTATTATGCTGGCTATTGGGGATTATGCTGGCTATTGGGGGATTATGCTGGCTATGGGGGGATTATGCTGGCTATTGGGGGATTATGCTGGCTATTGGGGGATTATGCTGGCTATTGGGGGATTATGCTGGCTATGGGGGATTATGCTGCGTATTGGGGACCTATGCTGCGTATTGGGGACCTATGCTGCGTATTGGGGACCTATGCTGCCTATTGAGGACCTATGCTGCGTATTGGGGACCTATGCTGCCTATTGGGGTCCTATGCTGCCTATTGGTGACCTATGCTGCCTATTGGGGACCTATGCTGCCTATTGAGGACCTATGCTGCCTATTGGGGACCTATGCTTCCTATTGAGGACCTATGCTGTCTATTGAGGACCTATGCTGTCTATTGAGGACCTATGCTGTCTATTGAGGACCTATGCTGTCTATTGAGGACCTATGCTGTCTATTGAGGACATATGCTGTCTATTGAGGACATATGCTGTCTATTGAGGACATATGCTGCCTATTGGGGACATTTACCTGCCTATTAGGGATTCTCGCACCACACCAGTCTGAGCCTGAGCGCCAATATGTGAACTGATGAGGATGAAATGATATGGATTGGCAAGGCTGCAGTGATGGGCAGTGCAGGCTGTATGTCTCTGTGTGGGCAGTTTTATTAGTGGTATATTGTTTTTGTAGCGCTGTATATATATATATATTGGTATTTTACTAATAGCAATTTGGAATCCCTAGGAAATAATGATATCAAGAAAGAGAAAAATTGCTTCACTTGTGACAAATATGGAACCGAACATTGACCATCTCATTAACCAAAAGCAGACCCATAGTTCCCACTGAAATACCAGTAAGTTTGTTGATTTTTAACTTTACTTGTTCTTTATTTTAAGTATTGTATTTGATCCTGTTTTTTTTTTTTTTTTACTTCAAAATAAGAGTGTAGTATATGGTGTATACAGGGTCATACACATCGTGTGCAGTATATAGAGTGTAGTATATGGTGTATACAGGGTCATACACTATCGTGTGCAGTATATAGAGTGTAGTATATGGTGTATACAGGGTCATACACATAGTGTGCAGTATATAGAGTGTAGTATATGGTGTATACAGGGTCATACACATCGTGTGCAGTATATAGAGTGTAGTATATGGTGTATACAGGGTCATACACATCGTGTGCAGTATATAGAGTGTAGTATATGGTGTATACAGGGTCATACACATCGTGTGCAGTATATAGAGTGTAGTATATGGTGTATACAGGGTCATACACATAGTGTGCAGTATATAGAGTGTAGTATATGGTGTATACAGGGTCATACACATCGTGTGCGGTATGTAGAGTGTAGTATATGGTGTATACAGGGTCATACACATAGTGTGCAGTATATAGAGTGTAGTATATGGTGTATACAGGGTCATACACATCGTGTGCGGTATATAGAGTGTAGTATATGGTGTATACAGGGTCATACACATCGTGTGCAGTATATAGAGTGTAGTATATGGTGTATACAGGGTCATACACATAGTGTGCAGTATATAGAGTGTAGTATATGGTGTATACAGGGTCATACACATCGTGTGCGGTATGTAGAGTGTAGTATATGGTGTATACAGGGTCATACACATCGTGTGCGGTATATAGAGTGTAGTATATGGTGTATACAGGGTCATACACATCGTGTGCGGTATATAGAGTGTAGTATATGGTGTATACAGGGTCATACACATCGTGTGCGGTATATAGAGTGTAGTATATGGTGTATACAGGTCATACACATCGTGTGCGGTATATAGAGTGTAGTATATGGTGTATACAGGTCATACACATCGTGTGCGGTATATAGAGTGTAGTATATGGTGTATACAGGTCATACACATCGTGTGCGGTATATAGAGTGTAGTATATGGTGTATACAGGGTCATACACATCGTGTGCGGTATATAGAGTGTAGTATATGGTGTATACAGGGTCATACACATCGTGTGCGGTATATAGAGTGTAGTATATGGTGTATACAGGGTCATACACATCGTGTGCGGTATATAGAGTGTAGTATATGGTGTATACAGGGTCATACACATCGTGTGCGGTATATAGAGTGTAGTATATGGTGTATACAGGTCATACACATCGTGTGCGGTATATAGAGTGTAGTATATGGTGTATACAGGGTCATACACATCGTGTGCGGTATATAGAGTGTAGTATATGGTGTATACAGGGTCATACACATCGTGTGCGGTATATAGAGTGTAGTATATGGTGTATACAGGGTCATACACATCGTGTGCGGTATATAGAGTGTAGTATATGGTGTATACAGGGTCATACACATCGTGTGCGGTATATAGAGTGTAGTATATGGTGTATACAGGGTCATACACATCGTGTGCGGTATATAGAGTGTATATTACACTGCTGTATTATACTTTTCATATACAGGTTATAATGCTCTTATTCTTTGTATAGAGGTAGTGTGCCATGTATAATATATGGTATATACAGTGTAGTGTCGCATACACTGCTGTATTATACAATATATAACAGTTCTAATGCTCCATACCTAATATGCAGGATAATGTACAGTGTATATGATGTAACCTGTATAAGATGTGACATTGGCTTGCCCCCCCTAGTTTTGATCCGGGGTACGCCCATGCTCCTGCTGCTGGCTGCTGCGCACAGTGCTGCTTCCTTGATATCCTTGTGACTCCCTCCCCTCGTGTCCAGAGTTAGGAGAAGTCAGGTCGGTGACTAGTTATTAATGCAACTACTTAAGTTACTATATGGGACTGAAAACATGATCTCCCGACAAGGGAAATACACAGACCTGTGCAGCGCTGCGGTGATTCCGGATGTGTTCAATCGAGCACCTCCAGATTCACCGCGCGTTCAGAAGGGGGCGGAGCTTTGTACTGATTTTACAATGGGGGGGCACTGTTTTGCAGTTCGCCTCAGGCAGCAGAGAGGCTAGGTTCAACCCTGCCAATGATATTGCTGGCCATAGGATAATGGTAGCCATAGGATGCTGTTGGCCAATGATAATGGTTACACGTAATGGTGGCTAGAGCATGATGGCAGCCAAAGAATAAGGGTTTTCTAAGTATTATGGTAGCCATATTGTGCTGTTTGCCAAAGGTAATGCTGGCCATAGGATAATAGTAGCCGTAAAATGAGGGTGTTCCAAGGATGATGATAGTAATAGGATAATGGTGTTCAAAGGAGGATTCTGGCCATAGGATTGTGATGGCCAAGGCATAATATTGGTCATAGGATAGTGGTGGCCAAGGAAAATCCTGGCCATAGGATAATGGTGGACAAAGTACGATGGTAGCCATAGGATGATGTTGGCCAAAGGTAATAATCGCCATAGGATAATGGTGGTCAAAGCATGATGGTAGACATAGGATGAGGGTGTTCAAAGGATTTTGGCAGTCATAGGATAATGTTGGCCAAAGGTAAGTAATGGCGAAAGGTAGTGGTGGTCACAGCATGATGGGAGCCACAGTGATCAAGGGAGATGAATGTTCAAGGATGATATTGGTCTTGAGATGATGGCAGTCAAACTTTATCGGTGATCATAGGATGATCATGGTTGCCATAGTAAAAAAGTGGTAGTGACCATGATTATGGTATTGAAATTATAATGGTGATTATAGGGTGATGGTGGTGAAAAGATTAAAGTGACAATAGGATAATGCTGTATAAAGAAAATGGGTGGTCGTAGGATTATGGTTCCAATCCCACATTCTTTAGGTTAGAAAATTAGGGTTGATGGGTCACTTAAATGCTGATTCTGAAGACTGTTTCTATCCGTAACATCACACTACTGCAGCAACATGTCTGCTGTCCTTGTCCATCATCAGAAGTATCGAGAGCACTGAACCCCGAATTTTAGTCCCCATAAACGAAGACGCAAATCCATGTCTCATCCCCTTACTCCTTCAAGCATTTCTATTTGCCTCTAGCTTTCCCGGGTGCAAAATACTGAGCCCCTTAGTGTCAGCCATTTCTTGATTCTGCACCCCTTCTAGAAAACACATAGTAAACTGCTATATAAAGATGAGAGAATCGATACGATGCAAATTGAATTTTACTCAGATCATAACTAATTTCCTGGACCTGGAAGATTATATCAATTTGTGATTAAAAAAAAAGGTTGCTGACATTTTACATATACCAGAATGTTACATCAGTTGGAGAAGGCTCACATGGCCTCGGGTGGGCTTCCCCATATCAAGTAGTATAGTGCAGTCAATCCAGGAGAGACTATTATAGCCTGTATAAAAGCTGAGGCAGGTAATGCAGCAGCCATGGTGTATTGCATCTGGATAGGAAGAGGAAATCACAGCTCAGCAATAGAGATAGGGAGAGAAAGCCATAAACACTGAATAAATGACACAGTGTGTGAAAGCACAGACATTAGGAACGGTTACCAAGCTTTTACCCAGAGCAGGAGATCCTGAGGTCACTGTGACATTACTAAGGCTGGGGTAAAATGTTTGATGGTGGTTGGATACAGTCCTAGGAGACCTCAGAGTGTTACACACGTCTTTTCAGAGCACTTGAGGTACTTGAGAATTACAACTAATAAAAATTTGGGGAGAAATTTGCTGAAGCTGGTGGCTTTGAATTCCTAAGATTCGCTCCTGTCTGGCACCATGCTTATCTAGAGCGAAGCACAAAACGACAGATACGATTTCCCCGCCAGTGTGGACAAGGCCAGAACACAAAACGCCACTACGCGAATCTGTTTCTCTTCATTTCCCGCCCGCGTGACCTAAATGACGCCGCTTATCGAGTCGTATCATCTTGACATTCCTGTTCTCACAAGCCAGGCATTTATCTCGGCGCTACACGCGGCGCGGAGATTAATTAACAGATCCGCTTTTTGTTTCACGTTAATGTTCGTCTCCATGATTAGAATCTCACTCGGCTCATAATTCCGGAAATATTTCACTCCTCGAGAAAAATAAAAGAACTAAATAATATATATTAAAAATAAATGGCCGACCTGAGCACAAAATAAAATAAAATAGAGACAAGAGGCAGATATGACAAAAAGGCAGCAAAACGAAAATGTCAAAAGGTTACGCAGATATCGAAAGCCACGGGAAAGGTGTCCTTTCCACGCAGAACGTGAGGGGGCACGAAGAAGGAGGTCTGAGTATACGCTGTTCAGCAGATAGAGGTTACAGTGAAGTCCCGTTCATTACTGGTCATTACTAGAGAAATCCAATCTAAATCACTTTTCACTTTGTCTTATTCGTTATCCTTATTTTATTTACAAAATGGCGCAAAATGGGTCATTTTTGTTAAAAAGCAAAAATGGTCTTTATTTTGTCATACCTTTTTATACCCTTTTAGACCGTAAAGTCACATGATCCATTAAATGTCGCATGCACTGCTAACATTTGCTCTCAGAAAGTCGCTTAGATCCGGTAATGTGAAGTCTTAATCTTCAGCACAAGACATTGTGGCTTCAGCTTTGTGAGAACAGTTTGGGGAAGACCCTTATCTGTCCCCCATTACGGTGCAAAGTGCACAAACTCCAAACAGACGTGGATGGGAAGAACATAGCCAGGACCCCCAGCTTATCAAACACCACCGAGATTGTGAGCCCGACCTCCCTCCAACATCAGGATGTGACCCCACAAAATGCTCTTCTGGATGAAGGAGCAAAAATCCCAACAGACACCTCCAATATCTGTAGAAATCCTTCCCAAAAGACCGGAAGCTGTTACTTTTCCAGAGGAGCGACCCCATATTAATGTCTATGGATGTAGATGTAGGACTTTCTCCTTATTAGAATCCTGGAAGGTTAGAGTTGGACGGAATCCACAGGGTCATCGTGTCCAACCTCCTGCTCAATGCAGGATTCACTAACCATCTCAGACACATATCTGTCCAGCCTCCGTGTGAAGACTTCCATTGAAGGAGAACTCACCACCTCTCATGGCCACCTGTTTCAGTCATTGATCAGCCTCACTGTCAAAAAAATTTTTTCTAATATCTATTCTGTATCTTCCATGTTTCCATGTGCATGAGAATAATGATGATCCCTCTACACTGTGACAGACCTTCAGATATTTGTAGACAGCTATTAAGTCTCCTCTCACTCTTGTTTTTTGCAGCTAAACATTTAAACCGTTCATCGTAGGACATACTTTGCATCCGCTCACCATCCTGGTCGCTCTTCTCTGAACTTGCTCCAGTTTTTCATTCTCTTTTTTTAAAATGTGGTGCCCAGAACTGGACATAGTATTCCAGATGAGGTCTGAAAAAGGAGGAGTAGAGGGGGATAATGACTTCATGTGATCTAGACTGTATGCTTCTCTTTATACATCCTAGAACTGTATTTGCCTTTTTTGCTGCTGCATCACACTGTTGACTCATGTGCAGACTGTGATCTATTAGTATACCCAAGTCTTTTTCACACGTGCTGTTGCTTAGTTCTGTTCCTCCCATTCTATAGATGTAATTTTTGTTTTTCTTGCCCAGATGTAGAATCTTGCAATTCTCCCTGGTAAATACCATTCTATAAGTCACTGCCCATTGTTCAAGCTTACTAGATCCTTCGAATCCTTTTCTGTATCTCTAGGGGTTAGCTATCCCTCTTAGCTTTGCATCATCTGCAAATTTGATTAGTTTAGCTTCAGTTCCCTTATCTAGATCATTTATAAAAATGTTGAACAACACTGGGGCCAGAACAGAGCCTTATGGTCCCCCACAATGAAACACTCTTCCAATTGGATGTGCAACCATTTATTACCACTCTTTGAGTATGATCACTGAGCCAGTTATGAATCCACCAAACCGTATCCTTGTCAATTTCATACTTGGTCATTTTTTCAATAAGGATAGTGTGAGGTACTTTATCAAATGCTTTGCTGAAGTAGAGATATACTATATCACCGCATTTCCCTGATCCACCCAGTCAGTAATTCATCATAGAAGGAAATTAGATTAGTCTGGCATGACTTGTTTGCTACAAACCCATGCTGGCTCTGATAATTACTGTATTCTTATCCAAGTACTTACATACATGCTGTGTAATAATTCGTTCAAACATAGTGCCTACAAGTAGTATTCAACCCCCTGCAGATTTAGCTGGTTGACACATGCGGAATTAACTTGGCATTGTGACATTTGTACTGTAGATCAGCCTGGAAGTGGGAAATGCACTGCTGCAAAAATTTTTGTTTTAATTTTTTATAAAAAAAAAAAAAAAACGTTAAAAGTTAATTCAGAGTGTCATTTATTATTCAACCCCTCAAACCACAAGAATTCTGTTTGGTCCCCTAAAGTATTAAGAAGTAGTTCAGGCACCAAGAATAATGAGCTTCACATGTGTGGATTAATGATCTCTTTTGC
The DNA here is from genome assembly GCA_033576555.1 of Oophaga sylvatica. Lineage (NCBI taxonomy): Eukaryota > Metazoa > Chordata > Amphibia > Anura > Dendrobatidae > Oophaga > Oophaga sylvatica. Next base: position 598,985,121 of record JARQOD010000003.1, read on the forward strand.
CAGCCTTTTCTATTTAAGACCCTCCCCAAACTTGTGAACAGCACTCATACATGGTCAACATGGGAAAGACAAAGGAGCATTCCAAGGCCATCAGAGACAAGATCGTGGAGGGTCACAAGGCTGGCAAGGGGTACAAAACCCTTTCCAAGGAGTTGGCCCTACCTGTCTCCACTGTTGGGAGCATCATCCGTAAGTGGAAGGCTTATGGAACTACTGTTAGCCTTCCACGGCCTGGACAGCCTTTGAAAGTTTCCTCCCGTGCCGAGGCCAGGCTTGTCCGAATAGTCAAGGCTAACCCAAGGACAACAAGGAAGGAGCTCCGGGAAGATCTCATGGCAGTGGGGACATTGGTTTCAGTCAATACCATAAGTAACGTACTCCACCGCAATGGTCTCCGTTCCAGACGAGCCCGTAAGGTACCTTTACTTTCAAAGCGTCATGTCAAGGCTCGTCTACAGTTTGCTCATGATCACTTGGAGGACTCTGAGACAGACTGGTTCAAGGTTCTATGGTCTGATGAGACCAAGATCGAGATCTTTGGTGCCAACCACACACATGACGTTTGGAGACTGGATGGCACTGCATACGACCCCAAGAATACCATCCCTACAGTCAAGCATGGTGGTGGCAGCATCATGCTGTGGGGCTGTTTCTCAGCCAAGGGGCCTGGCCATCTGGTCCACATCCATGGGAGGATGGATAGCACGGCCTACCTGGAGATTTTGGCCAAGAACCTCCGCTCCTCCATCAAGGATCTTAAGATGGGTCGTAATTTCATCTTCCAACAAGACAACGACCCAAAGCACACAGCCAAGAAAACCAAGGCCTGGTTCAAGAGGGAAAAAGTCAAGGTGTTGGAGTGGCCTAGTCAGTCTCCTGACCTTAACCCAATTGAAAACTTGTGGAAGGAGCTCAAGATTAAAGTCCACATGAGACACCCAAAGAACCTAGATAACTTGGAGAAGATCTGCATGGAGGAGTGGGCCAAGATAACTCCACAGACCTGTGACGGCCTGATCAGGTCTTATAAAAGACGATATTAGCTGTAATTGCAAACAAGGGTATTCCACAATATTAAACATGGGTTGTATAATAATGACCCACACTTTTATGTTAAAATTTATTAAAATTCAACTGAGCAACATAGTAATAAATGATGTGCACACGTTTAGTCAATGTGGTGCTGGCTGACAAGTACCACTAGTAGAGAAAAACCCCACTCAAAGTTGATTGTGAAGCAAATAAGTTCCATTTATTACAACAAAATTATGACAGAGCCACAATTTGTGTGGTATGAAGTAAACGACAACAATGATGAGATTAACGTTTCGACCGATAACGTCTTTTCAAAACTCACTTAGATGCAGATATAAGGGAGGAGTTTAGAAAGGAACAAAAGTCCGTGTAGGCTGTATAGAAGCAACAGGAGTGATCCGTTCAATGGCTGCAGCAGGAACTTATTTGCTTCACATCAACTTTGAGTGCGCGTTTTTCTCTACAACTGAGCAACATAACTTTTGTTTGTAAGATTTATGCTTCTGTTAATAAATCCTACTCTCGTTTGCAGTTTGAAGGCTCTAACTTATTTGCATCTTATCAAACCAGCTAAATCTGCAGGGGTTGAATACTACTTGTAGGCACTGTATTTCCTGGTATAGAAGTAAGGCTCACTGGCCTGTAATTTCCTGGCTCCATCTTCTTTCCTTTTTTGAAGATAGGAACAACATTTGCTCTTCTCCAGACGTATTAATGTCTATGGATGTAGATGAGGACAGAGAAGCCCCTGTAGGTGGATGTGGGGGGCACATACTTTTCGCCGTTGCCCCGTCGGACCCCATTGTGGCAGCTGGTCCGTGCTCGTCCCCGTCAGTCGGTGTTTTGCTGCCATTGTTCGCCTTATCGTCCTTCATGTAAATATATTATCGTCATGCAGCAAATTTGACAATAAAGAAAACTATTTTTGTGGATCAACCCCCAATCTGTAAACCTGGTCATTAAGGGGTTAATAGCAGAGATGGTGTGAATGAGCTTGATTGTGGGGCCTGGCGTAGCGGGGGTCCGGGATGTACAGTATAACGCCCGCGTTTCAGCTGATCCATCATCGGCAGCGTTTCTCCGGCTCATAATCTGATACTTTGTATCGAGCGTCTGGCTTCTATTGAAGGACGGTCGTTCTCTCGCACGTGCGACTCTTACTGCTGCACATCAAAGCTTCACAAGGTTGTTCCTCCTGACGCAGCGCACAGAACAATGAGCCTCCATCCGCGGAGCACTCGCATCACTAAACCGCCGGCTGCGAAACGTCAGACTTTTGTTTGAATTTCAAGGATTGTGATCGTCACGGTGAAAAGACGCAGATTATTGATTTACGCCGATGATTGCAGGATAAACCTATTTTTCTCATTCATTTTTGACGACGATTCGTGGGTTTTCCAGCTTCTCGGTCAGTAGCCCTCTGCCGCCCCAACCCAGAAAACTGCAATTCTGATCTAGATCACAGCAAAAATCCCCCAGAAGAGACTCCAGATCAGGGGCACACTAGCATGTGGTGTATGGGCACAGGAGCTGACGATCTACAGGAGCGGTGCGGTTCGGGATTATCAGACGGGAATGATGACAATGCTCTAATTACATCCTGTCCACATTATTCGGAGGTGCTGCTCAACCAGGGGATTTAAGGGACCCCATATGTAGTTCTTAAGGCCACATGTTACACTCGGACGGGCCATTTTTTCATCTTGCTACCTGGTCCTATAATCACTAATACAAGAGGGTCTCAGCCCCGGGACACTGCTGGTAGAGGGAGAGCAGGGCGGCCTCCGCCAATGTACCCGCAAAACAGTGATCCAGAGATCCAACAAGTAATACTGACTGTACAGATACTCCTACAAGTAATCCCGTCCCCATAACAATGTAATCCACAGATCCCCCATAACAAGTATATCCACTGATCCCATAACACTGTAATCCACAGATCCCCATAAAGTGCGTCATCCACAGATCTCCGTAACAATGTAACCACGATCCCCATAACATGTAATCACACACAGATCCCCCATAAGTGCATCATCCACAGATCTCCATAACATGTCATCCACAGATCCCCATAAGTGTACACCCAAGATCCCCCATAACAATGTAATATCCACTGATCCCCTATAACAATGTAATATCCACAGATCCCCATATGTAACATCCGCAGATCCCCTATAACAATGTATCCACGATCCCCTATAACATGTAATATCCACAGATCCCCATATGTAACATCCACAGATCCCCTATAACAGTGCAATCATCCACATCCCCATATGTAATCGCAGATCCTAACATATATCACATCCATAGTATATCCCAACCCCCATAACAATGTAATATCCACAGATCCCCCATAAAGTGCGTCATCCACAGATCTCCATAACACTGTCATCCACAGATCCCCATAAGTGTGTCACCCACAGATACCCATATGTAACATCCGCAGATCCCCTATAACAGTGCATCATCCACAGATCCCCATATGTAACATCCGCAGATCCTCCATAACAATGTAATATCCACAGATCCCACATAACAATGTAATATCCACAGATCCCCCATAAAGTGCGTCATCCACAGATCTCCATAACACTGTCATCCACAGATCCCCCATAAGTGTGTCACCCACAGATCCCCCATAACAGTGTCACACACAGATCCCCCCATAAAGTGCGTCATCCACTGATCTCCATAGTACTGTCATCCACAGATCCCCTACAACAGCACCTCATCCACAGATCCCCCATAACAGTGTGTCACCCACAGATCCCCCACAACAGTATCACCCACAGATCCCCCATAACAGTGCATCATCCACAGAACTACCCCTCTTACCATTTATCTACCGCTCACCATAAGGGACGGGTCCATATAATTAGCCTTTTGGGAGACAGGACCGCAGAGGAGACACAGTATTGTTACTGGCCCATTAATAACTCCATTGGCCGTAATAAGGAATATTTGGGGTGAGGATTGTTCCCAGAGAATCCTCATCAGCCACCCAGCTTTCCTAGGGAGAGATGTCAGTAAGAATGAATGGCTGAGTAGGATTTTGGGGTGCTGCACTTCCGGTGGAAATGTTCCCTAACTCTCTGTCATTTGAGGTTTCAGAGATTTTCTATGGAAGCTGAGATCCACCTTTGTGCGGCAGCCCTGTAATAGTGATGCTTCCCCTTTAAACGCATCCAGCGAGTAATTGGAGAAGTTTCTCGCCCTCTGTAGTCGGAGTTTTACATATTTTCCTCGATGACCCACATTTAAAGCCCTTAATGCATAATCAATCAGCACAAACTTTTTTCATGTCGTACAAAATACTTTTAATGGTTTGGATCTTGTCTGGATTCTGTTCCCCATCGTCGTCACGTCGGGCCAAGAATTCCCTTCAGGGAAGACAGATGAGCGCCGGGAGATTCGGGTGACAGCGCTTAACTACACTGTCATATTCTGCTACAACCGGAGCTTTAGCAATGAGCCGAGTGGAGAAGACGCTCCAAACATCACTCGTATGAGTTTTCAGAGATGGCGGAAACATATTCCGAAACTCTGGGCACACACCGCCATCTAGTCATTGATGGAGCACACATCGGTCTCCGTGACAAATATACAGTGGGTACGGAAAGTATTCAACCCCTTTACATTTTTCTCTCTTGTTTCATTGCAGCCATTTGGTAAATGCAAAAAATTTAATTTTTCCTCATTAATGTACACTCTGCACCCCATCTTTACTGATAAAAACAGAAATGTACAAATTTTTGCAAATTTATTAAAAAAGTAAAACTGAAATATCACATGGTCATAAGTATTCACACCCTTTGCTCAGTATTGGTAGAAGCACCTTTTGAGCTAGTACAGCCATGAGTCTTCTTGGGAATGATGCAGCAAGTTTTTCACCCCTGGATTTTGGGATCCTCTGCCATTCTTCCTGGCAGATCCTCTCCAGTTCCGTCAGGTTGGATGGTGAACGTTGGTGGACAGCCATTTTCAGGTCTCTCCAGAGATGCTCCATTGGGTTTAGGTCAGGGCTCTGGCTGGATCAGTCAGGAATGGTCACAGAGTTGTTCTGAAGCCGCTCCTTTGTTATTTTGGCTGTGTGCTTAGGGTCATTGTCTTGTTGGAAGATGAACCTTCGGCCAAGTCTGAGAGCAGTCACTGACACACTCCACAAGGAGGGCAAGCCACAAAAGGTCATTGCTAAAGAAGCCGGCTGTTCACACAGTGCTGTATCCAAGCAGATTACTGGAAAGTGGAGTGGAAGGAAAAAGTGTGGTCGAAAAAGGTGCACAAGCAACCGGGATAACCGCAACCTGGAAAGGATTGTTAAGAAAAGGCCATTCAGTAATGTGGGGGAGATTCACAAGAAGTGGACGCTGTGGGAGTCATTGCTTCCAGAGCCACCACACACAGACGTGTCCAGGACATGGGCTACAAGTGTCACATTTCTTGTGTCACCACTCATGACCAATAGACAACGCCAGAAGCGTCTTACCTGGGCCAAGGAGAAGAAGAACCGGACTGTTGTCAGTGCTCCAAGGTGTTGTGTTCAGATGAAAGTAAATGTTGCATTTCATTTGGAAATCGCGGTCCCAGAGTCTGGAGGAAGAGTGGAGGCCACAATCCAAGCTGCTGGAGGTCTAGTGTGAAGTCTCCACCATCAGTGATGGTTTGGGGAGCCATGTCCTCTGCTGGTGTAGGTCCACTGTGTTCTATCAAGACCAAATCAGCGCAGCCGTCTACCAGGACATTTTACAGCTCTTCATGCTTCCCTCTGCCGACAAGCTTTTTGGAGATGGAAATGTCATTCTCCAGTAGGACTTGGCCCCTGTCCACACTGCCAAAAATACCAATACCTGGTGTACACACAACAGTATCACTAGTAGGACAACATTTCGGAATTTACAATCATTTTTTCAAGCTGGTGTTAATATAAAGTATTCTAATTTACTGAGATAATGACTTCTGGGTTTTCATTGGCTGTAAGCCATAATCATCAACATTAACAGAAATAAACACGTGAAATAGATCACTCTGTGTGTAATGACTCTATAGAATAGATCACTCTGTGTGTAATGTCTCTATAGAATAGATCACTCTGTGTGTAATGTCTCTATAGAATAGATCACTGTGTGTAATGTCTCTATAGAATAGATCACTCTGTGTGTAATGTCTCTATAGAATAGATCACTGTGTATAATGACTCTATAGAATAGATCACTCTGTGTGTAATGACGATAGAATAGATCACTCTGTGTGTAATGGCTCTATAGAATAAATCACTCTGTGTAATGGCTCTATAGAATAAATCACTCTGTGTAATGACTATAGAATAGATCACTCTGTGTATTGACTCTATAGAATAGATCACTCTGTGTGTAGTGACTCTATAGAATAGATCACTCTGTGTGTAATGTCTCTATAGAATAGATCACTCTGTGTGTAATGTCTCTATAGAATAGATCTGTGATGAGTGCTGTGCTGGAATTGCTGTCCTCATCTTTTTTTTTTGTACTGCTGAAAGCCCACCAAGCAAAGCCCCCCCTCCTTCTCTCTGCAGCTCTCGTACTTCTCACCAACCCCCAGCCTGCACTCAGGCAGTGTAATGTGAGCTGCCAGTGCTGGAAGTTTTCCCGCTTCACCGCAGGGGTCCTGCATTGTCTGCACACGTGCTTTCTTCCTATAGCAGCCATTTTGGAGAATTCATTCTTTTTTGGTTAATAACACGGTGGGAGCATTCGCTAGAAACACGAAAGTTACTGTGTTGAACCATGCGCCGACGGGCATCGTTCCCGTGGTACTGGTAAACCCGTAACTCCAACAGAACCCGAGAAATGGAATTCTCGGGTGCCCCATGTACTAGCCCACCCAAGTGTGTGCTCATTGGAACCGTCATTTCGGAGTGAGATCATTGATAGGTCTGCCGTTATTCTGCTAGGTTCACAGGACGAGTTATGAACCTTATGATATTGCAGAGCTCAAACCATAGCTTGCAGCCAGGGGAGGTGGCCAGAGGACCAGCCCTTTTTGTGAGGTCAGAAGCTGACATGCATAAGTCTTGCAGTGAAGTTCCTTAGGACTTTTCTGCTGGGATGTCCTGAGTAAGAGATCTACCAATGAACTATGACGTGTGGCTCCTTCCCCCAGCCTGGCTTGCCTGTAATGATCTAGCAACCATGTGAGTTATCTTTCATTCTTAATCCCATTTTATTTTATAACTGCATCTGTATATAACGATATTGTCTCAGTTTGTTACATCTTTTTATATTATATAAGCACTGCCTGGTTTTTAAGGAATAAACCTATAAATTTATTAGTTTGTTTCTCCTGCTCTATAAACGAATTTGCACGTGCCTGAAGCACTACGCTACTGTTTTGGGGTTGCTACGGACCCTCTTGATGAATTGTTCATCAAAAGCCGTAGCTGGTGGCAGCTAAAAGGAAGGGGTGTAAAGTGTTAATCTATTGGGTGACGCTGGCAGTAACGGAGCGGGGTTTATAAGGGTACTGCCTGGCTGCAGCCAGGAGTAATTATAATTCCCTCACTGCAGCGTGCCCAATAGCCAGCACACATCCAAGTGACCAGTCTGGCGACTAATTATCCTAGGTGCAGTTCCCTGACTGACCTGAGGGTAAGGGGGGCGCCAGAGAGCTGCAAGTTCCTAAGTGGAAGTGGGATAGTTATAAATCCCTGCAGTTTACTGGGTCGGACGGCAGCAGCCGTCGTGTGTGTGCACGTTCCATCACATGTGGTGGCAGCGGTGGGATCACAAGCCGTGACCCCCGGGCTACCGTGTGGCGGACCGCGGCACCGTTCATCACATATTGGTGGCAAGCGGTGGGATTATAGAGCATTAGTGATCTGGTTTGAGCAATCATTCCATTCACTAAAAAACTTGCACGGTTCTTCAGCGACCCTGCAACTAAAGTTTTGGAGAACAGACTCAGTGTTTATTAGTCCTGAGAGAATTGTGTGTACTTGCGGTTACCCCTCCCTTCTCTTTGTTTTTCTATCCTATCTTTTATTTGGCAAACATGGCTACAATAGGAGCAAGTTGGTACAAACTGCAGAAAAGGGACACTCTTGCTGGAATATGCATTTCCCGAGGCCTTGACCCCAGGGGCCAAACCAAAGCTCAACTGATCAAGGTCCTGATGTCACAGGTCCACGCTGAGAGCGAGGAGGGCACAGAAGCCGGCCCAAGCCAAGGTGGGGCGGCAGCAGAGGCCCAAACCCTGCAGGCTTACACCCAGGGCGGGCTGGACCCTTACCTGCAGGCGGCCCTGGAGGAACTCCCCACCGACGACCGGGGGGAGCGCCTGAAGCTGATTCAGCAATACCAGCAGGAGGCCCGAGCCGAGCGCCTAGCCGAGCGCCAAGCCCTGCGAGAGGCTGAGAGAGCCGAGCGGGAGGCTGAGAGAGCCCATGAGCTGGAGATGGTCCAGCGAGGGGCAATGCCCTCCACAGCCCAGAGCAGTGTGCCCAGCAGCATTCAGAGTCCCAAGCCCCGGCCGGAGCACTTTCCCGTGCTGGAAAGGGACGGAGACTTGGACACTTTTCTGCGGGCCTTTGAGAAAGTCTGCAGACAGTACCGGCTGCCTGCCGACCAATGGGCCAGGTACTTGACCCCCGGGCTAAAGGGCAAAGCTTTGGAGGCGTTTGCTTCCCTCGCGCCAGATCAAGACAGTGACTATGAGGCCATCAAGCAGGCCCTGATTGCTAAGTACCAGCTAACCCTGAGGTATACCGAAAGAAGTTCCGGAACCTCCAACGTGGCCCACACGACAGTTATAGCGATGTGGTGCAAGGACTCAGGACCCACTTTGACCAGTGGATCCATGGACTGTCAGTTGACACCTATGAGGAGCTGAAAGACCTGATGATCAAAGACCAGTTCCTGCATCTGTGCCCAGCTGAGGTCCGACAGTTCATCCTGGACCGAGAACCAGAGGACGCGGTCACAACAGCCCGGATCGCCGACAGCTATGAGGCCAACCGGAAACCCGAGGTGCGGAAGGCCGTCACCACCCGTTGGGAGGGGGTAAGCCTGCAACCAACCCCAGTACCCCTGCCAGCCGTCCCTCTGGAGGCACTATCCCCTTTGCCAGCGCCCGGCCTACATCAGACCCCCGCCAGTGTTTCTCCTGCAAAAGGACTGGACACATCAGCGCCACCTGTCCGGAGAGGCAGAAGAACCCCCCAGCCAAGGCCTCCGGGCCCAACGCCTCTGTTCTTTTGGTGTGGTGGGGAGGGTTGATGACAACGTGCAGCCCGTCCGCGTGGGGGGCCGTCTTGCTACAGGCCTCAAGGACACCGGGGCTGAACGAACCCTCATCCGACCCGAACTGGCGGCCCCTGAAGAGTTGATTCCGGGGAAAACCTTAACTGTCACAGGGATTGGGGGCGTCCACTACCCCTTGCCGATAGCCCGAGTTTTCATTGACTGGGGTACCGGGAGCGGGGTGAAGGAAGTGGGGGTGTCCGAAAACCTGCCCACTGATGTTTTATTGGGGACTGATCTGGGGAGGATGGTGGCGTACTATGTCCCTGACACCCCTTCCCAATCTGATGATAAGGTTAACGTTAACCATGATGTTGATGTTGATGATGATGGGAAACTGATTGTGTTACCTGCTAATGCTTTGCGAAGTGATGATGCAACTGATAACCTTTCTTTCCCTAAGACTGATGTTGATAGTGATGTATCTGTGCCATCTGAATCTGTTAACCCTTTCTCTGAAGTGGTAGATGTGTCCACAGGTACAGGAGCGTTCAGTCCCGTCGCTTTGCGGAGTGAGACGGCTGAGGAACCCCTAGCAGGAGCAAGCGACAGTGCTCAAGGAAATGGGGAGGTGCATGGGAACCGGGAGGAAGGTGACGCCATGACACTGACCAGTGCCACCGAGGAAGGTAACTGGCCCATAAGTAGCACTGCTCCTGAAGTGTTGGGGGTGGATGAGGAGGTAGAGCCCATAGCAGCGCAGGCTGATGGGTCTATAGAAATCCCCGGGGAGACTGCATATGTAGCTGCTGTCACCCGCAGTCAGAGTGCCCGGATCGCAGGTAGCGCCCTGCCATCTGGACCCTCCTCCGCTACAGGAGAGACTGAACCAGAGGTGGACCCAGAGCCGGTCCCAGAGGGTCCCAGTGAGGAAGGAACCCTGACGTCACTTCTGGCTGCCTCCAGCCAGGAGTTCCAGGCCGCTCTGCACTCAGATGCGAGCCTGGGGAACTTGAGGCACCTCGCCGAGACGCCCAACTCCGTGACTGATAAGGAGAGGGTGTTCTGGGAACGAGGAAGGTTGTATCGGGAGACAGTACCCGGAGGTTCCCAAAAGGAGTGGTTGAGGGAAAAACAGCTGGTCGTCCCGCACCAGTTCCGAGGTGAGTTGTTGAGGATTGCCCATGAGATTCCACTTGCTGGACACTTGGGGATTAGCAAAACTAAGGCACGGCTGTCTCAACACTTCTATTGGCCCAAGATGGGGACAGATGTGACTAACTACTGCCGCTCCTGTATCACCTGTCAAAGAGTGGGGAAGGCGGGGCCTGCTCTTAAGGCTCCCCTGATCCCGTTGCCAGTGATAGAGGAGCCTTTCCAGAGGATCGCGGTGGACATTGTGGGCCCGCTGGCCGTCCCCAGCAGCTCTGGAAAGCAATACATCCTGACTGAGGTAGACTACGCTACCCGGTACCCGGAGGCAGTAGCTCTGTCCTCAACTAGGGCAGATAAGGTGGCGGATGCACTGGTGACCATATTTTCACGGGTAGGATTTCCCAGGGAGATGCTTACCGATCAAGGGACCCAATTTATGTCTCGCCTAATGAAGGCTCTCTGCAGCAAAATGCAGGTGACGCGTATGGTATCGAGTGCGTATCACCCACAGACCAATGGTTTGTGTGAGCGCTTTAACGGTACCCTCAAACAGATGCTCCGCATGCTGGTTGAGACCCAGGGACGCGATTGGGAGCGGTACCTCCCACACCTGCTATTTGCCTACAGAGAAGTCCCGCAGGCCTCGACGGGTTCTCCCCCTTCGAACTCCTGTATGGTAGGCGAGTCCGGGGACCCCTTGGGTTGATAAGAGAATCCTGGGAAGATGAGCCAAACCCCACGGAAGTGTCCATCGTGGATTATGTCATGCGCTTCCGCGACAAGATGCAGACCTTGACGCAGTTGGTGCATGACAACATGACGCAGGCTCAGGCTGACCAGAAGCACTGGTACGACCAGAACGCCCGGGAGCGGACCTACCAGGTGGGTCAAAAGGTGTGGGTGCTGGTCCCCGTACCAAAGGATAAGCTTCAGGCAGCCTGGGAAGGCCCGTACGTCGTGCACCAACAGCTCAACCCAGCCACCTACGTGGTCACGCTTGACCACACTCGGGGTAGGCGCAAGGCCTTTCACGTCAACATGATGAAGGCCCATCACGAACGTGAAGCCTGCGTCCTACCGGTCTGCAATCTGCCCGAGGACGGGGAAGAGGATCCCCTCCTAGACATGCTGGCCCAAGCTAATGCCAATGGGTCCATTGAGGACATGGAGGTAAATGCCTCGCTAACCGTCTCCCAGCGGTTGCAGTTGCTGACCACTCTGGAACCCTTCCGGGCCGAGTTCACGAACCGACCCGGAAGGACCGAGTTGGCAGTCCACGAGGTGGACACCGGGAATCACGCCCCGTTACGGCGGACACCTTATCGGATCTCTGAGGAAGTGCAGCAGATTATGCGCCAGGAGATCCATGAGATGTTGCAGCTGGGGGTGATCCGGCAGTCCAAAAGTGCGTGGGCCTCACCTGTAGTTCTCGTGCCAAAAAAGGATCGGACCACCCGGTTCTGCGTGGACTACAGGGGGCTCAACGCCATCACTACCTCTGATGCGCACCCAATGCCACGCATCGAGGATCTGCTGGAGCGGTTGGCGAATGCCAAGTACATATCCATCATGGATCTGAGCCGGGGATACTGGCAGATTCCCCTGAGCCCTGCGGCGCAGGAGAAATCTGCCTTTATCACCCCTTTTGGACTGTACGAGTCCACGGTCATGCCTTTCGGCATGAAGAATGCCCCTGCCACTTTCCAGCGGATGGTCAACCACCTGCTTCAGGGACTGGAGGAGTACGCTGTGGCGTACCTGGACGACATTGCCGTCTTCAGTTCCACCTGGGAGGAACACCTTCAGCATCTCCAGGAGGTGCTCAAGCGTATTCACCAGGCAGGTCTGACCATCAAGCCGGGAAAATGCCAGATGGGCATGAGGGAGGTCCACTACCTGGGGCACCGGGTAGGCGGGGGTTCCATGAGTCCAGAGCCCGAGAAAGTGGACACGATCGTGTCCTGGCCCACCCCCAGGACCAAAAAGCAGGTGAAGTCCTTCCTGGGCACTGCAGGGTACTATAGGCGTTTCGTACCGAACTATAGCGCCATTGCAAAACCCTTGACGGACCTCACCAAGGGCGGTCTACCCCAAACAGTCAACTGGACAGATGGCTGTGAGGCAGCATTCCGAGCTTTGAAAACAGCCCTGTGCAGCTCTCCAGTGTTGAAAGCCGTCGACAGCAGTCGGCCATTCCTGGTACAGACTGACGCCAGCGAATTTGGCCTCGGTGCTGTACTCAGCCAGGTTGATTCGGGGAACCAGGAGCACCCCGTGTTGTACCTGAGCCGGAAATTTCTGCCAAGGGAAGTGGCATACTCCACCATCGAGAAGGAGTGCCTGGCCATGGTCTGGGCACTGCAACGTTTGCAGCCCTACCTGTACGGGCGCACCTTCAAGGTGGTCACCGACCACAACCCTCTGAGCTGGCTGCACACAGTGTCCGGAACCAATGGTAGGTTGCTACGCTGGAGCCTTGCCCTGCAGCAGTATGATTTTGCCGTACAACACAAGAAAGGCAGTGATCATGGGAATGCTGATGGGTTATCACGACGTGGCGAACCTGCTGAGGTGCGCATGTCGGATTACCGACAGGTCATGCCTCCGTAGCGCCCTCTAAGGGGGGGAGGTGTGATGAGTGCTGTGCTGGAATTGCTGTCCTCATCTTTTTTTTTGTACTGCTGAAAGCCCACCAAGCAAAGCCCCCCTCCTTCTCTCTGCAGCTCTCGTACTTCTCACCAACCCCCAGCCTGCACTCAGGCAGTGTAATGTGAGCTGCCAGTGCTGGAAGTTTTCCCGCTTCACCGCAGGGGTCCTGCATTGTCTGCACACGTGCTTTCTTCCTATAGCAGCCATTTTGGAGAATTCATTCTTTTTTGGTTAATAACACGGTGGGAGCATTCGCTAGAAACACGAAAGTTACTGTGTTGAACCATGCGCCGACGGGCATCGTTCCCGTGGTACTGGTAAACCCGTAACTCCAACAGAACCCGAGAAATGGAATTCTCGGGTGCCCCATGTACTAGCCCACCCAAGTGTGTGCTCATTGGAACCGTCATTTCGGAGTGAGATCATTGATAGGTCTGCCGTTATTCTGCTAGGTTCACAGGACGAGTTATGAACCTTATGATATTGCAGAGCTCAAACCATAGCTTGCAGCCAGGGGAGGTGGCCAGAGGACCAGCCCTTTTTGTGAGGTCAGAAGCTGACATGCATAAGTCTTGCAGTGAAGTTCCTTAGGACTTTTCTGCTGGGATGTCCTGAGTAAGAGATCTACCAATGAACTATGACGTGTGGCTCCTTCCCCAGCCTGGCTTGCCTGTAATGATCTAGCAACCATGTGAGTTATCTTTCATTCTTAATCCCATTTTATTTTATAACTGCATCTGTATATAACGATATTGTCTCAGTTTGTTACATCTTTTTATATTATATAAGCACTGCCTGGTTTTTAAGGAATAACCTATAAATTTATTAGTTTGTTTCTCCTGCTCTATAAACGAATTTGCACGTGCCTGAAGCACTACGCTACTGTTTTGGGGTTGCTACGGACCTCTTGATAAATTGTTCATCAAAAGCCGTAGCTGGTGGCAGCTAAAAGGAAGGGGTGTAAAGTGTTAATCTATTGGGTGACGCTGGCAGTGACGGAGCGGGGTTTATAAGGGTACTGCCTGGCTGCAGCCAGGAGTAATTATATTCCCTCACTGCAGCGTGCCCAATAGCCAGCACACATCCAAGTGACCAGTCTGGCGACTAATTATCCTAGGTGCAGTTCCCTGACTGACCTGAGGGTAAGGGGGGCGCCAGAGAGCTGCAAGTTCCTAAGTGGAAGTGGGATAGTTATAAATCCCTGCAGTTTACTGGGTCGGACGGCAGCAGCCGTCGTGTGTGTGCACGTTCCATCACATGTGGTGGCAGCGGTGGGATCACAAGCCGTGACCCCCGGGCTACCGTGTGGCGGACCGCGGCACCGTTCATCACAAGATCACTCTGTGTAATGTCTCTATAGAATAGATCACTCTGTGTAATGACTCTAGAATAGATCACTCTGTGTGTAATGACTATAGAATAGATCACTCTGTGTGTAATGCTCTATAGAATAGATCACTGTGTGTAATGACTCTAGAATAGATCACTCTGTGTGTAATGACTCATTAGAATAGATCACTCTGTGTGTAATGGCTCTATAAAATAGATCACTCTGTGTGTAATGACTATAGAATAGATCACTGTGTGTAATGACTCTATAGAATAGATCACTCTGTGTGTAATGACTCTATAGAATAGATCTCTCTGTGTGTAATGACTATAGAATAGATCACTGTGTGTAATGACTCTATAGAATAGATCACTCTGTGTGTAATGACTATAGAATAGATCACTGTGTGTAATGACTCTATAGAATAGATCACTCTGTGTGTAATGACTCTATAGAATAGATCACTCTGTGTGTAATGGCTCTATAGAATAGATCACTGTGTGTAATGACTCTATAGAATAGATCACTCTGTGTGTAATGACTTATAGAATAGATCACTCTGTGTGTAATGTCTCTATAGAATAGATCACTCTGTGTGTAAGTGTAATGACTCATAGAATAGATCACTCTGTGTAATGACTCTATAGAATAGATCACTGTGTGTAATGATCTCTATGAATAGATCACTCTGTGTGTAATGCTCTATAGAATAGATCACTCTGTGTGTAATGACTATAGAATAGATCACTCTGTGTGTAATGACTATAGAATAGATCACTCTGTGTGTAATGACTCTATAGAATAGATCACTGTGTGTAATGACTCTATAGATAGATCACTCTGTGTGAAATGACTATAGAATAGATCACTCTGTGTGTAATGACTCTATAGAATAGATCACTTTGATGTAATGAATCTATAGAATAGATCACTCTGTGTGTAATGACTCTATAGAATAGATCACTCTGTGTGTAATGTCTCTATAGAATAGATCACTCTGTGTGTAATGACTCTATAGAATAGATCACTCTGTGTGTAATGACTCTATAGAATAGATCACTCTGTGTGTAATGTCTCTATAGAATAGATCACTTGTGTAATGACTCTAGAATAGATCACTCTGTGTGTAATGACTATAGAATAGATCACTCTGTGTGTAATGTCTCTATAGAATAGATCACTCTGTGTGTAATGACTCTATAGAATAGATCACTCTGTGTGTAATGGCTCTATAGAATAGATCACTGTGTGTAATGACTCTATAGAATAGATCACTCTGTGTGTAATGACTCTATAGAATAGATCACTCTGTGTGTAATGATTTATAGAATAGATCACTCTGTGTAATGACTCTATAGAATAGATCACTCTGTGTGTAATGACTTATAGAATAGATCACTCTGTTGTAATGTACTCTATAGAATAGATCACTCTGTGTAATGACCTATAGAATAGATCACTCTGTGTGAATGACTCTATAGAATAGATCACTCTGTGTGTAATGTCTCTATAGAATAGATCACTCTGTGTGTAATGACTCTATAGAATAGATCACTCTGTGTGTAATGACTCTATAGAATAGATCACTCTGTGTGTAATGACTCTATAGAATAGATCACTCTGTGTGTAATGACCTATAGAATAGATCACTCTGTGTGTAATGACTTATAGAATAGATCACTCTGTGTGTAATGTCTCTATAGAATAGATCACTGTGGTAATGACTCTATAGAATAGATCACTCTGTTGTAATGACTCATAGAATAGATCACTCTGTGTGTAATGACTCTATAGAATAGATCACTCTGTGTGTAATGACTCTATAGAATAGATCACTCTGTGTGTAATGACTCATAGAATAGATCACTCTGTGTGTAATGACCTTATAGAATAGATCATTCTGTGTAATGACTTATAGAATAGATCACTCTGTGTGTAATGACTATAGAATAGATCACTCTGTGTGTAATGACTCATAGAATAGATCACTCGTGTGTATGACTCTATAGAATTCACTGTGTGTAATGACTTATAGAATAGATCACTGTGTTGTAATGACTCTATAGAATAGATCACTCTGTGTGTAATGACTCTATAGAATAGATCACTCTGTGTGTAATGACCTATAGAATAGATCACTCTGTGTGTAATGACTCTATAGAATAGATCACTCTGTGTGTAATGACTCTATAGAATAGATCACTCTGTGTGTAATGACTCTATAGAATAGATCACTCTGTGTGTAATGACTCATAGAATAGATCACTCTGTGTGTAATGACTCTATAGAATAGATCACTCTGTGTAATGACTCTATAGAATAATACACCTGTGTAATGACTCATAGAATAGATCACTCTGTGTGTAATGACTCTATAGAATAGATCACTCTGTGTGTAATGACTCTATAGAATAGATCACTCTGTGTAATGACTCTATAGAATAGATCACTCTGTGTGTAATGACTCTATAGAATAGATCACCTGTGTGTAATGACTCATAGAATAGATCACTCTGTGTGTAATGACTCTATAGAATAGATCATCTGTGTGTAATGACTCTATAGAATAGATCACTCTGTGTGTAATGACTCTATAGAATAGATCACTCTGTGTGTAATGACTCTATAGAATAGATCACTCTGTGTGTAATGACTCTATAGAATAGATCACTTTTGTGTATAATGACTCTATATGACATAGATAATCCTGTGTGTAATGACTCTATAGAATAGATCACTCTGTGTAATGACTCTATAGAATAGATCATCTGTGTGTAATGACTATAGAATAGATCACTCTGTGTGTAATGACTCTATAGAATAGATCACTCTGTGTGTAATGACTCTATAGAATAGATCACTCTTGTGTAATGACTATAGAATAGATCACTCTGTGTGTAATGACTCTATAGAATAGATCACTCTGTGTGTAATGACTCTATAGAATAGATCACTCTGTGTAATGACTCTAGAATAGATCACTCTGTGTGTAATGACTCTATAGAATAGATCACTTGTGTGTAATGACTCTATAGAATAGATCACTCTGTGTGTAATGTCTCTATAGAATAGATCACTCTGTGTAATGACTCTATAGAATAGATCACTCTGTGTGTAATGACTCTATAGAATAGATCACTCTGTGTGTAATGACTCTATAGAATAGATCACTGTGTGTAATGACTCTATAGAATAGATCACTCGTGTGTAATGACTCTATAGAATAGATCATCTGTGTGTAATGACTCTATAGAATAGATCACTCTGTGTGTAATGACTCTATAGAATAGATCACTCTGTGTGTAATGACTCTATAGAATAGATCACTCTGTGTGTAATGACTCTATAGAATAGATCACTACTGTGTGTAATGACTTATAGAATAGATCACTCTGTGTGTAATGACTCTATAGAATAGATCACTCTGTGTGTAATGCCTCTATAGAATAGATCACTCTGTGTGTAATGACTCTATAGAATAGATCACTCTGTGTGTAATGACTCTATAGAATAGATCACTCTGTGTGTAATGACTCTATAGTAATCTAAGATTCACTCCTGTGTGTAATGACTCTATAGAATAGATCACTCTGTGTGTAATGACTCTTAATAGACATGTGTAAGATCTAAATCACTCTGTGTGTAATGACTCTATAGAATAGATCACTCTGTGTGTAATGACTCTATAGAATAGATCACTCTGTGTGTAATGCTCTATAGAATAGATCACTCTGTGTGTAATGACTTAAGAATAGATCACTCTGTGTGTAATGCTCTATAGAATAGATCACTCTGTGTGTAATGACTCTATAGAATAGATCACTCTGTGTGTAATGACTTATAGAATAGATCACTCTGTGTGTAATGACATCTATAGAATAGATCACTCTGTGTGTAATGACTCTATAGAATAGATCACTCTGTTGTAATGACTCTTAATGAATAGATCACTCTGTGTGTAATGACTCATAGAATAGATCATCTGTGTGTAATGACTCTATAGAATAGATCACTCTGTGTAATGACTCTAGAATAGATCACTCTGTGTAATGACTATAGAATATCACTCTGTGTGTAATGACTCTATAGAATAGATCACTGTGTGTAATGACTCATAGAATAGATCACTCTTGTGTAATGACTCTATAGAATAGATCACTCTGTGTAATGACTATAGAATAATCACTCTGTGTGTAATGCCTATAGAATAGATCACTCTGTGTGTAATGCTCTATAGAATAGATCACTCTGTGTGTAATGTCTCTATAGAATAGATCACTCTGTGTAATGCTCTAGAATAGATCACTGTGTGTAATGACTATAGAATAGATCACTCTGTGTGTAATTCTCTATAGAATAGATCACTCTGTGTGTAATGCTCTATAGAATAGATCACTCTGTGTGAATGGCTCTATAGAATAGATCACTGTGTGTAATGACTCTTAGAATAGATCACTCTGTGTGTAATAACTCTATAGAATAGATCACTCTGTGTGTAATGACTCTATAGAATAGATCACTCTGTGTAATGACTCTATAGAAAGATCACTCTGTGTGTAATGACTCTATAGAATAGATCATCGTGTAATTCTTATAGAATAGATCACTCGTGTGTAATGACCTATAGAATAGATCACTCTGTGTGTAATGACTCTATAGAATAATCACTCTTGTGTAATGACTCTATAGAATAGATCATCAGTGTAATGACTCTATAGAATAGATCACTCTGTGTGTAATGACTATAGAATAGATCACTGTGTGTGTAATGCTCTATAGAATAGATCACTTGTGTAATGCTCTATAGAATAATCACCTGTGTGTATGACTCTATAGAATAGATCACTCTGTGTGTAATGACTATAGAATAGATTACTCTGTGTGTAATGTCTCTATAGAATAGATCACTTTAGTGTAATGTCTCTATAGAATAGATCACTCTGTGTGTAATGACTTATAGAATAGATCACTCTGTGTGTAATGACTATAGAATAAGATCACTCTGTGTGTAATGACTCTATAGAATAGATCACTCTGTGTGTAATGATCTCTATAGAATAGATCACTCTGTGTGTAATGACTATAGAATAGATCACTCTTTGTGTAATGACTATAGAATAAATCACTCTGTGTGTAATGACTCTATAGAATAGATCACTTGTGTGTAATGACTCTATAGAATAGATCACTCTGTGTGTAATGACTATAGAATAGATCACTCTGTGTGTAATGACTCTTTAGAATAGATCACTCTGTGTGTAATGACTCTATAGAATAGATCACTTGTGTGTAATTGACTCTATAGAATAGATCACTCTGTGTGTAATGTCTCTATAGAATAGATCACTCTGTGTGTAATGACTCTATAGAATAGATCACTCTGTGTGTAATGACTCTATAGAATAGATCACTCTGTGTGTAATTACTCTATAGAATAGATCACTCTGTGTGTAATTGATAATCATCTATGTTATGAATAGAATATCACTCTGTGTGTAATGACTCTATAGAATAGATCACTCTGTGTGTAATGACTCTATAGAATAGATCACTCTGTGTGTAATGATCTCTATAGAATAGATCACTCTGTGTGTAATGACTATAGAATAGATCACTCTTTGTGTAATGACTCTATAGAATAAATCACTCTGTGTGTAATGACTCTATAGAATAATCACTCTGTGTGTAATGACTACTAAGAATAGATCACTCTGTGTGTAATGACTATAGAATTGATCACTCTGTGTGTAATGACTCTATAGAATAGATCACTGTGTGTAATGACTCTATAGAATAGATCACTCTGTGTGTAATGACTCTATAGAATAGATCACTCTGTGTGTAATGACTCTATAGAATAGATCACTCTGTGTGTAATTACTCTATAGAATAGATCACACTGTGTGTAATGACTCTATAGAATAGATCACTCTGTGTGTAATGCCTCTATAGAATAGATCACTCTGTGATGTAATGTCTCTTATAGAATAGATCACTCTGTGTGTGTAATGTCTCTATAGAATAGATCACTCTGTGTGTTTAATGACTCTATAAATAGATCACTCTGTGTGTAATGGCTCTATAGAATAGATCACTCTGTGTGTAATGTCTCTATAGAATAGATCACTCTGTGTGTAATGACTCTATAGAATAGATCACTCTGTGTGTAATGACTCTATAGAATAGATCACTCTGTGTGTAATTACTCTATAGAATAGATCACTCTGTGTGTAATGACTATAGAATAGATCACTCTGTGTGTAATGACTCTATAGAATAGATCACTCTGTGTGTAATGACTCTATAGAATAGATCACTCTGTGTAATGTCTCTATAGAATAGATCACTCTGTGTGTAATGGCTCTATAGAATAGATCACTCTGTGTGTAATGTCTCTATAGAATAGATCACTCTCTGTGTAATGGCTCTATAGAATAGATCACTGTGTGTAATGACTGTATAGAATAGATCACTCTGTGTGTAATGACTCTATAGAATAGATCACTCTGTGTGTAATGGCTCTATAGAATAGATCACTCTGTGTGTAATGTCTCTATAGAAAAGATCACTCTGTGTAATGGCTCTATAGAATAGATCACTCTGTGTGTAATGACTGTATAGAATAGATCACTCTGTGTGTAATGACTCTATAGAATAGATCACTCTGTGTGTAATGACTATAGAACAGATTACTCTGTGTGTAATGCCTCTATAGAATAGATCACTCTGTGTGTAATGCCTCTATAGAATAGATCACTCTGTGTGTAATGGCTCTATAGAATAGATCACTCTGTGTGTAATGTCTCTATAGAATAGATCACTGTGTGTAATGGCTCTATAGAATAGATCACTGTGTGTAATGACTGTATAGAATAGATCACTCTGTGTGTAATGACTGTATAGAATAGATCACTCTGTGTGTAAGGACTCTATAGAATAGATCACTCTGTGTAATGACTCTATAGAATAAATCACTGTGTGTAATGACTCTATAGAATAGATCACTCTGTGTGTAATGACTCTATAGAATAGATCACTCTGTGTGTAATGTCTCTATAGAATAGATCACTCTGTGTATAATGGCTCTATAGAATAGATCACTCTGTGTGTAATGTCTCTATAGAATAGATCACTCTGTGTGTAATGGCTCTATAGATTAGATCACTGTGTGTAATGACTGTTGTGACAGTGTCATTGGTTTTATATGTGAGGGGAGGTATGTGTCACACAGGATGCTCTCCTGTGTGAACTAAGACCTACTTCATTTATCTGCCAGCATGTTATATGTTAAAAGGGTGTGGATGAGCAATGTATAAAAGCTCAGTCCTGTTTTTTTTTCTCTGTTGTGGTCTGGAGAGGCAAGTCTCCAGACAGGATAGTGAAAGCTGCAGAGCTTTCCACAAGGACTTTAGCAGTGCCGTTTATGCTACCGAGAGCGGGCGGAACCCACTCATCCATGGACTGAGTTATTGTTTGTTTTTTTTATGCTTTTCCCGTTTAACCCAGAAGGGTCATGTTTACTTTTCCTGCGAAACCTGCATGAGTTTATGGCTGATAATAAACCAGCAGAAAGAAAACCCAGAGAACGTGTGTCCTGAGTCTGCCTTCAGGAGAGCCGAGCGAGTCGTCTTGCCACAGTTGGTGTGAGAGTGCGTGCAGGATTCCAGGAACACGTGTACTGCCACAAAGACCGGTGGATGTCCTGGGTGAAGGCTGCCAGACAGCTAGAGAAGTCCAATAGACAAAAAAACCTGACTGGCACATCCAGACTAATGTGAACTAGGTGCAAACCAAGGGAAGCTACCCCCATGTAAAACATACAAAAAAAGGCTGCACTCAAGCATACTAAAGCATGACAACATGGAATACATGAAATTTAGAATAGCAATATGGCTTTGGAATATAAGGAAAAATTTGAGACGCTTAGTATAAACATTTGGCCAAACATTTTAAAGCCACCAACCATCGTCAAGGTGGTCTCAATTCTGGTGAGTCCCTGACCTAATGTGAACATACCTCTATTAGGCTGATATCTGAATTTCTGGGTGAATATGCACATCTGTCAGTAATGCCTGCATTTATGGGTAAAGTAGGGACCTGGTGTAATTAAAATCACCACCTGGTGGGGGCGGAGTGCTCGGTCAGCAAGCTAACATTCAATAGACAAAAAAACCTGACTGGCACATCCAGACTAATGTGAACTAGGTGCAAACCAAGGGAAGCTACCCCCATGTAAAACATACAAAAAAAGGCTGCACTCAAGCATACTAAAGCATGACAACATGGAATACATGAAATTTAGAATAGCAATATGGCTTTGGAATATAAGGAAAAATTTGAGACGCTTAGTATAAACATTTGGCCAAACATTTTAAAGCCCACCAACCATCGTCAAGGTGGTCTCAATTCTGGTGAGTCCCTGACCTAATGTGAACATACCTCTATTAGGCTGATATCTGAATTTCTGGGTGAATATGCACATCTGTCAGTAATGCCTGCATTTATGGGTAAAGTAGGGACCTGGTGTAATTAAAATCACCACCTGGTGGGGGCGGAGTGCTCGGTCAGCAAGCTAACATTCAATAGACAAAAAAACCTGACTGGCACATCCAGACTAATGTGAACTAGGTGCAAACCAAGGGAAGCTACCCCCATGTAAAACATACAAAAAAAGGCTGCACTCAAGCATACTAAAGCATGACAACATGGAATACATGAAATTTAGAATAGCAATATGGCTTTGGAATATAAGGAAAAATTTGAGACGCTTAGTATAAACATTTGGCCAAACATTTTAAAGCCACACCACCAACCAATTCGTCAGTGGGTCTCAACTTGTGAACATCCCTGACTAAGTGAATCATACTCTTGGTGATATGCAAATTCCTGGGTGAATATTGCTATCAATTTCAGTACATGTGCATTTTGTAAGTGAGGGACCTTGTTTGTATTTTACCATGGGGGTGCGATTGCCTTGGTCAGCAACTAATTCAATTAGACAAAATGTGCCATCCAGTTCTATTGAATAGGTTGCAAACCGAGACTACCCCCACCAGTTATTAATTACACCAGGTGCACTCAAGCCATAATGAAGGCATGACACATGGAATACATGAAATTCAGATAATATGCTTGAATAAGGAAAATTTGAGCGTCGGGTATACATGCCAAACATTTAAGCCCACCACTGTCAAGGTGGTGGGCTTAATTTTGGCCAAATGTGAACTACTTATAGGCTGAATCTGAATTTCTGGTGAATATGCACAAACAGGAAGCTACCCATATTGCTATTCTAAATTTCATGTATTCCATGTTGTCATGCTTTAGTATACTTGAGTGCAGCCTTTTTTTGTATGTTTTACATGGGGGTAGCTTCCCTTGGTTTGCACCTAGTTCACATTAGTCTGGATGTGCCAGTCAGGTTTTTTTGTCTATTGAATGTTAGCTTGCTGACCGAGCACTCCGCCCCCACCAGGTGGTGATTTTAATTACACCAGGTCCCTACTTTACCCATAAATGCAGGCATTACTGACAGATGTGCATATTCACCCAGAAATTCAGATATCAGCCTAATAGAGGTATGTTCACATTAGGTCAGGGACTCACCAGAATTGAGACCACCTTGACGATGGTTGGTGGGCTTTAAAATGTTTGGCCAAATGTTTATACTAAGCGTCTCAAATTTTTCCTTATATTCCAAAGCCATATTGCTATTCTAAATTTCATGTATTCCATGTTGTCATGCTTTAGTATGCTTGAGTGCAGCCTTTTTTTGTATGTTTTACATGGGGGTAGCTTCCTTGGTTTGCACCTAGTTCACATTAGTCTGGATGTGCCAGTCAGGTTTTTTTGTCTATTGAATGTTAGCTTGCTGACCGAGCACTCCGCCCCCACCAGGTGGTGATTTTAATTACACCAGGTCCCTACTTTACCCATAAATGCAGGCATTACTGACAGATGTGCATATTCACCCAGAAATTCAGATATCAGCCTAATAGAGGTATGTTCACATTAGGTCAGGGACTCACCAGAATTGAGACCACCTTGACGATGGTTGGTGGGCTTTAAATGTTTGGCCAAATGTTTATACTAAGCGTCTCAAATTTTTCCTTATATTCCAAAGCCATATTGCTATTCTAAATTTCATGTATTCCATGTTGTCATGCTTTAGTATGCTTGAGTGCAGCCTTTTTTTGTAAGCTAGAGAAGTCCGGCAGCATGAAGGAGCTCGTTAAGCACCTGGTCCAGGCCAGCAGAGCATACAGCAGCAACACCTACAGAGCCAGCAGAGCATACAGCAGGCCCAGCAGAGCATGCAGCAGCAGCACCAGGAGACGACCAAACTGTTGCTTCAGCAGATCCAGTTGCAGCAAAAGTCGCAGCAGCAGCACCAGCAGGAGGCGCAACAGCAGATACAGCTTTTGGCGGACGCCATCCAGAGCCGGGCGGCCACCCCAACCCCAGGGCCGACTGATGATTCTCACGTCAGGAAGGCGGTAAGGCGGGCCATGCAGAAGATGACCCCTGGGATGATGTAGAAGCATTTCTGACTGTTTTTGAGAGGGTGGCTGATCGGGAGAGACTTCCACCAGCACAGTGGGCAGAGGTTCTGGCGCCATATTTATCGGGTGAACCCCAAAAAACGTATTTTGACTTGGCGCTGCAAGATGCTAAGGAGTATCCCAAACTAAAGACAGAGATCTTAGCACGTCTGGGAGTAAATATGGCAGTAAGAGCCCAGCGAGTTCATCACTGGGCGTATGCTAGCAACAAACCCCCTCGTTCGCAGATGTTTGACCTATTGCATCTTGTTCAGAAGTGGCTACAACCGGAGTCCTCCACTCCGGCCCAGATGGTTGAGCGGGTGGTGATTGATAGATTCATGCATTCCCTTCCCAAGTCAGTACAGACCTGGGTTGCCCAGGGTGATCCCCAGAACGCAGATGACTTTATCGGCCTGGTAGAGAGGTACCAGGTAGTTGAGAGATCTCTTGGGAAACCGGATGCAGTCATTTCTCCCTACTGGGATACCCAAAAGGGGGTGGGTTCACCACGGAAGGGGTCTAGAGCCACCACTGGGGGGCGTCCCACTCCTATCGAAGCGACCTTTAGAACAAGTGGGAAAGATATAGTTTGCTGGCGATGTCACAACCCTGGACATGTAGCCGCCAAGTGTCAAATATCCCCTGAGCCCATGGACTGCAGCCTAGGCAGACGGATCTCCTATTATGCCTATCCAGCCTGTAGCGTGGACTGTCGACCGGCAAGGGACCGCAGGCGTGTGCAGTATCTATTAATGGAATAAAAGTGCTTGGGCTGTTGGACTCCGGGAGTCTGGTGACCTTGATCAGAGCATCCCTTCCCCACCAGTTGATCCCTTCCAAAACCCTGGGTGTTCGGTGCATCCATGGTGACGCCAAGGACTATCTCGTGGCCACAGTAACAGTAGGGACAGACTGTGGTAACCAGTCCCATGAAGTTGGGGTGGTAAAGGACCTGATACATCCCGTCATATTGGGCCGTGATTTTTCCTTATTCTGGGACTTGTGGGGGAAGGGAACTGGCGAAAAGCGAGATCCTTGAAAAGAACCCCCGACAGAGTCTCAGAGAGAGGAGTTCCCACTGTGCGTTCTTGTCTGTGATGAGGGTGAGACGGTGACCGAGGAGGCCGACCTACCTGCGTTAGATATGTCCAGAGAGAACTTTGGGACTGCTCAAGTTCGAGACCTGACCTTAAAAGGGGCGTTCGACCAGTGTGATGAAACGAGCACACGGTCCGCCACACGGTAGCCCGGGGTATCACGGCTTGTGATCCCTCCGTGCCAGCAAATGTGACGAAAACGCGCACACACACGACGGCTGCTGCCGTCCGACCCAGTAAACTGCAGGGATTTATAATTATCCCACTTCCCTTTAGGAACTTGCAGCTCTCTGGTGCCCCCTTACCCTCAGGTCAGTCAGGGAACTGCACCTAGGATAATTAGTCGCCAGACGGGTCACTTGGATGTGTGCTGGCTATTGGGCACGCTGCAGTGAGGGAATTATAATTACTCCAGGCCGCGGCCAGGCAATACCCTTATAAAACCCGCTCCGTCACTGCCAACGCACCCCATAGGTCAACACTTTACACCCCTTCTTTTAAGCTGCCACCAGCTACGATTTACTTGGAACAATTTATCAAGAGGGTCCGTAGCAACCCCAAAACAGTAGCGTAGTACTTCAGGCACGTGCAAATTCGTTTATAGAGCAGGAGAAACAAACTAATAATTTTATAGATTTATTCCTTAAAAACAGGCAGTGCTTATAGTTTAACAAAAAGGTAACAAGATGAGACAATATCGTTATGTACAATGCAATTAGAAATAAAAATAGGATTAAAGATGAAAATCACTCACATGATAGTTACAGGCATAGGCAAGACAGGCTGGGGAAGGAGCCACACGTCATAGTTCATTTGCAGATCCCTTAGTCAGGACATCACAGCATGGACTGCCCAAGGGGGGCTTAACTGCAAGACTTATACCTGTGGGCTGCTGACCTCACAAAAGGGGATGGTTTTTCTGGCCACCTCCCCAGGCTGAAAGCTATGGTTTGAGCTCTGCAATATCATAAGGTCCATAACTCAGCGGGGAACTCTAGCAGAATAATGGCAGACCTATCAATGATCTTCCTTTGAAATAACTGTTCAAATGAACCCAAACTTGGGTGAAATAGCTCATGGGGCACCCGAGAATTCCATTTCTCGGGTTCTGTTGGAGTTACGGGTTCACCAGTACCACGGGAACGATGCCCGTCGGCGCATGGTTCAACACAGTGACTTTCGTGTTTCTGACGCAACTTCCCACCGTGTTATAAGCAAAAAGAATGAATCCTCATAATGGCTGACATGGAGGGACAGCACATGTGAAGACAATGGAGACCCCCTACGGTGAGGCGGGAAAACTCCAGTACTGGTAGCTTCAGATTACACTGAGCCTCAATGGGAGGGGGGGAAGGGAAGCGCAGCTATGCACAGGCTGCTAAATGTAGTAGATGTCATCACACCTCCCCCCCTTAGAGGGCGCTACGGAGGCATGACCTCTCGGTAATCCGCCATGCGCACCTCAGCGGGTTCGCCACGTCGTGACAACCCATCAGCATTCCCATGATCGCTGCCTTTCTTGTGTTGTACTTCAAAATCATACTGCTGCAGGGCAAGGCTCCAGCGTAGCAACCTACCATTGGTTCCGGACACTGTGTGCAGCCAGCTCAGAGGGTTGTGGTCGGTGACCACCTTGAAGGTGCGCCCGTACAGGTAGGGCTGCAAACGTTGCAGTGCCCAGACCATGGCCAGGCACTCCTTCTCGATGGTGGAGTATGCCACTTCCCTTGGCAGAAGTTTCCGGCTCAGGTACAACACGGGGTGCTCCTGGTTGCCCGAATCAACCTGGCTGAGTACAGCACCGAGGCCAAATTCGCTGGCGTCAGTCTGTACCAGGAATGGCCGACTGCTGTCGACGGCTTTCAACACTGGAGAGCTGCACAGGGCTGTTTTCAAGGCTCGGAATGCCGCCTCACAGCCATCTGTCCAGCTGACTGTTTGGGATAGACTGCCCTTGGTGAGGTCCGTCAAGGGTTTTGCAATGGCGCTATAGTTCGGTACGAAACGCCTATAGTACCCTGCAGTGCCCAGGAAGGACTTCACCTGCTTTTTGGTCCTGGGGGTGGGCCAGGACACGATCGCGTCCACTTTCTCGGGCTCTGGCCTCATGAAAACCCCGCCTACCCGGTGCCCCAGGTAGTGGACCTCCCTCATGCCCATCTGGCATTTTCCCGGCTTGATGGTCAGACCTGCCTGGCGAATACGCTTGAGCACCTCCTGGAGATGCTGAAGGTGTTCCTCCCAGGTGGAACTGAAGACGGCAATGTCGTCCAGGTACGCCACAGCGTACTCCTCCAGTCCCTGAAGCAGGTGGTTGACCATCCGCTGAAAAGTGGCAGGGGCATTCTTCATGCCGAAAGGCATGACCGTGGACTCGTACAGTCCAAAAGGGGTGATAAAGGCGGATTTCTCCTGCGCCGCAGGGCTCAGGGGAATCTGCCAGTATCCCCGGCTCAAATCCATGATGGATATGTACTTGGCATTCGCCAACCGCTCCAGCAGATCCTCGATGCGTGGCATTGGGTGCGCATCAGAGGTAGTGATGGCGTTGAGCCCCCTGTAGTCCACGCAGAACCGGGTGGTCCGATCCTTTTTTGGCACGAGAACTACAGGTGAGGCCCACGCGCTTTTGGACGGCCGGATCACCCCCAGCTGCAACATCTCCTGGATCTCCTGGCGCATAATCTGCTGCACTTCCTCAGAGATCCGATAAGGTGTCCGCCGTAACGGGGCGTGATTCCCGGTGTCCACCTCGTGGACTGCCAACTTGGTCCTTCCGGGTCGGTTAGTGAACTCGGCCCGGAAGGGTTCCAGAGTGGTCAGCAACTGCAACCGCTGGGAGGCGGTTAGCGAGGCATTTACCTCCATGTCCTCAATGGACCCATTGGCCTTGGCTTGGGCCAGCATGTCCAGGAGGGGATCCTCCTCCCCGTCCTCGGGCAGGTTGCAGACCGGTAGGACGCAGGCTTCACGTTCGTGATGGGCCTTCATCATGTTGACGTGAAAGGCCTTGCGCCTACCCCGAGTGTGGTCAAGCGTGACCACGTAGGTGACTGGGTTGAGCCGTTGGTGCACGACGTACGGGCCTTCCCAGGCTGCCTGAAGCTTATCCTTTGGTAGGGGGACCAGCACCCACACCTTTTGACCCACCTGGTAGGTCCGCTCCCGGGCGTTCTGGTCGTACCAGTGCTTCTGGTCAGCCTGAGCCTGCGTCATGTTGTCATGGACCAACTGCGTCAAGGTCTGCATCTTGTCGCGGAAGCGCATGACATAATCCACGATGGACACTTCCGTGGGGTTTGGCTCATCTTCCCAGGATTCTCTTATCAACCCAAGGGGTCCCCGGACTCGCCTACCATACAGGAGCTCGAAGGGGGAGAACCCCGTCGAGGCCTGCGGGACTTCTCTGTAGGCAAACAGCAGGTGTGGGAGGTACCGCTCCCAATCGCGTCCCTGGGTCTCAACCAGCATGCGGAGCATCTGTTTGAGGGTACCGTTAAAGCGTTCACACAAACCATTGGTCTGTGGGTGATACGCACTCGATACCATACGCGTCACCTGCATTTTGCTGCAGAGAGCCTTCATTAGGCGAGACATAAATTGGGTCCCTCGATCGGTAAGCGTCTCCCTGGGAAATCCTACCCGTGAAAAGATGGTCACCAGTGCATCCGCCACCTTATCTGCCTTAGTTGAGGACAGAGCCACTGCCTCCGGGTACCGGGTAGCGTAGTCTACCACAGTAAGGATGTATTGCTTTCCAGAGCGGCTGGGGACGGCCAGCGGGCCCACAATGTCCACCGCGATCCTCTGGAAAGGCTCCTCTATCACTGGCAACGGGATCAGGGGAGCCTTAAGAGCAGGCCCCGCCTTCCCCACTCTTTGACAGGTGATACAGGAGCGGCAGTAGTTAGTCACATCTGTCCCCATCTTGGGCCAATAGAAGTGTTGAGACAGCCGTGCCTTAGTTTTGCTGACCCCCAAGTGTCCAGCGAGTGGAATCTCATGGGCAATCCTCAACAACTCACCTCGGAACTGGTGCGGGACGACCAGCTGTTTTTCCCTCAACCACTCCTTTTGGGAATCTCCGGGTACTGTCTCCGGGTACAGCCTTCCTCGTTCCCAGAACACCCTCTCCTTATCAGTCACGGAGGTGGGCGTCTCGGCGAGGTGCCTCAAGTTCTCCAGGCTCGCATCTGAGTGCAGAGCGGCCTGGAACTCATGGCTGGAGGCAGCCAGAAGTGACGTTAGGGTTCCTTCCTCACTGGGACCCTCTGGGACCGGCTCTGGGTCCACCTCTGGTTCAGTCTCTCCTGTAGCGGAGGAGGGTCCAGATGGCAGGGCGCTACCTGCGATCCGGGCACTCTGACTGCGGGTGACAGCAGCTACATATGCAGTCTCCCCGGGGATTTCTATAGACCCATCAGCCTGCGCTGCTATGGGCTCTACCTCCCCATCCACCCCCAACACTTCAGGAGCAGTGTTACTTATGGGCCAGTTACCTTCCTCGGTGGCACTGGTCAGTGTCATGGCGTCACCTTCCTCACGGTTCCCATGCACCTCCCCATTTCCTTGAGCACTGTCTTTTGCTCCTGCTAGGGGTTCCTCAGCCATCTCACTCCGCAGAGCGATGTGGCTGAATGCTCCTGTACCTGTGGACACATCTACCACTTCAGAGAAAGGGTTAACAGGTTCAGATGGCACAGATACATCACTATCAGCATCATTCCTAGGGAAAGAAAGGTTATCAGTTGCATAATCACTTCGCAAAGCATTGGCAGGTAACACAATCAGTTTCCCATCATCATCAACATCAACATCATGGTTAACGTTAACCTTATTATCAGATTGGGGAGGGGTGTCAGGGACATAGTACCGACCATCCTCCCCAGATCAGTCCCCAATAAAACATCAGTGGGCAGGTTTTCGGACACCCCCACTTCCTTCACCCCGCTCCCGGCACCCCAGTCAATGAAAACTCGGGCTATCGGCAAGGGGTAGTGGACGCCCCCAATCCCGGTGACAGTTAAGGTTTTCCCCGGAATCAACTCTTCAGGGGCCGCCAGTTCGGGTCGGATGAGGGTTCGTTCAGCCCCGGTGTCCTTGAGGCCTGTAGCAAGACGGGCCCCCACGCGGACGGGCTGCACGTTGTCATCAACCCTCCCCACCACACCACCCACCAAATGAACAGAGGCGTTAGGCCCGGGGGCCTTGGCTGGGGGGTTCTTCTGTCTCTCCGGACAGGTGGCGCTGATGTGACCAGTCCTTTTACAGGAGAAACACTGGCGGGGGTCTGATGTAGGCCTGGCGCTGGCAAAGGCGATAGTGCCTCCAGAGGGACGGCTGGCAGGGGCACTGGGGTTGGTTGCTGGCTTACCCCTCCCCAGTGGCGATGACGGCTTCCGCACCTCGGGTTTCCGGTTGGCCTCATAGCTGTCGGCGATCCGTGCTGTTGTGACCTCGTCCTCTGGTTCTCGGTCCAGGATGAACTGTCGGACCTCAGCTGGGCACAGATGCAGGAACTGTCACGCGGTCTTATGATATGTGTACGATGTCAGTAAACTATTCTTAAAAGAACAACACTCTATACAACATATAGATTAGCAACATCAGCATGTAAATATAGAATAGATTTACCTGACACGATATCCGTTGAACTCAGGGTTAATCTTGAGGACTTGATACACTGTCACAGGAAAGAGGAGGACCGGGGGTCTAACCTGACCCTAAACTGGGGTCCTAACTAATCCCTCACCTTGGAGGTACTGATAATGGTTCAGAGGTCCAAGTCTCCAGCCTAACCCTGTCTCCTATCAGTCCCTGAACCCTGTAATCAGTCCTAAGAAGGATTCTGATTACCACCAAAGGGATATGGGCTGATCTCTGCTAAATACACAGATTAGACATATAAGACAGACTGGAGAAAACACAGACTTGCATACACACTCAAACACAGAAGGAACATAAATGATCTGGGATATTAAACTCCAAGCAAGGTGAGCTTAAAACAACTAAGGAGCTCTTCAACTTAAGTCTATACAGATACAATCCTATCTGTGGTCTGCATGAAGAATTTCACTGGCAACTCCCAACACAGACAACCAGAGATTTAAAGGAAACCAATCAACAAATAATTAATTGCAGCCGGGAGAAACTGCACCCAGTCCCAGAACTGAGCACAGACAGAATTAACTCCCTAACTGCCAAACACAAAGAAACAGCAACTCAGCTGTGAGAAGTCAGAATGTGCAACCGCGACGATCTTCGTGGCGATGCACACATGACAGTACCCCCCCTTCTACGAGGGGCCTCCGGACCCTCAGGGCCAGGTTTGCCCGGGTGAGTTCTGTGGAAGGTCCGCACCAAACGATCTGCGTTAATGTCAGACGCAGGAACCCACGTCCTCTCCTCTGGACCATACCCCTTCCAATGCACCAAGTACTGAAGGGACCGGCGATTCAGACGTGAGTCAATGATCTTTGACACTTGAAACTCCAAGTTACCATTGACCACCACTGGAGGAGGAGGTAGAGGTGATGGTATGACTGGTGCCACGTACCTCTTAAGTAATGACTTGTGGAACACATTGTGGATTTTAAACGTAGGAGGGAGGTCCAGACGAAATGCCACAGGATTAATTATGGAACTGATCCTGTACGGCCCGATGAATCTGGGGCCCAGCTTCCAGGAGGGAACTTTAAGTTTTATATTCCTGGTAGACAACCATACCAGATCGTTCACATTAAGATCTGGACCAGAAACTCTCCTCCTATCAGCCATACGTTTATAACGGTTCCCCATAGCACTCAGATTATTCAATACACCTCTCCACACTGAAGCAAGTGACGACGAGAAACGCTCCTCCTCAGGAACCCCAGAAGGGCCCCCCCCATTGAATGTACAAAACTGGGGATGAAAACCATATGCCCCAAAAAACGGGGACTTACCAGTGGACTCGCTCCGCCTGTTGTTAAGAGCGAACTCTGCCAGAGGCAAGAAAGAAGACCAGTCCTCCTGGTTCTCTGAGACAAAACACCGAAGATAAGTCTCTAGGCTTTGATTCAGACGCTCTGTCTGACCATTGGTCTGCGGATGAAAAGCCGAGGAAAATGACAATTGCATCCCCCGACGTAAACAAAATGCCCTCCAAAACTTGGACACAAACTGAGACCCCCTATCTGACACCACATCAGAAGGCAACCCATGAAGTCTCACAATCTCCCCAATGAACACCTGCGCCAGAGTTTTAGCATTAGGGAGGGCAGGAAGAGCAATGAAATGTGCCATCTTACTGAACCTGTCAACAACCACCAGTATGACAGTCTTCCCTGACGACTGAGGAAGGTCCGTGATGAAGTCCATAGACAAATGAGTCCATGGACGCTCCGGAAGTTTCAAGGGTAAGAGGGTCCCAGACGGACGGGTATGAGGGGTCTTAGAGCGAGCACAAACCCCACAGGACGCGACAAAGTTAAAACATCTTTATGAACGTTAGGCCACCAAAACCGGCGAGAAAGGAGATCTAAAGTAGCCTTACTCCCTGGATGTCCTGCTAAAGCAGAATTATGATGTGCCTCAATAACCTTTTGTCTCAACTGATTTGGGACAAACAGTCTCCCTGGAGGTCCTGCAGGGGCGTCCCCCTGAGCCTCTAACACCTCCTCCTCAAGCTCAGAACATACAGCCGACACTACACCCCCTCCTGAAGGATAGGAATCGGGTCATCCATTTTCCCGGCCCCTGGGAAACTGCGAGACAAGGCATCCGCCTTAACATTCTTAGATCCAGGGCGATAAGTGACAACAAAATTAAACCTGGTAAAAAACAACGACCATCGAGCTTGTCTGGAATTCAGACGCTTAGCAGATTCCAAATACAGCAGGTTCTTGTGATCAGTAATGACGGTGACCGGGTGGACTGCCCCCTCCAAAAAGTGACGCCATACTTCAAAAGCCAACTTAATGGCCAAAAGTTCCCTATTGCCGATATCATAATTCCTTTCGGCGGACGACAATTTTTTAGAAAAGAAAGCGCACGGATGCCATTTACCAGGGGACGGACCCTGGGACAATATTGCACCCACCCCTACGTCAGACGCGTCCACCTCCACAACGAACGGCTGTGATGCATCTGGTTGGATGAGAACGGGTGCCGAAGCAAAACATTTTTTCAAAGAGGAAAAAGCTTGGCAAGCTTTGTCCGACCATTTAGAAAAATCCGTCCCTTTTCTTGTCATGTCAGTGAGAGGTTTGACAACAGATGAGAAATTACAAATAAATTTCCGGTAGTAGTTAGCAAACCCAGAAAACGCTGCAGAGCCTTAAGATCCTCTGGCTGATCCCATTCAAGCACTGCTCTCAACTTTTCAGGGTCCATACGGAAACCGGAGGCTGACACCAAGAAACCAAAAACTGAAGTTCCTGTACGGCGAATACACACTTTTCCAGTTTGGCGTATAGTTTATTGTCTCGCAAGATCTGCAACACCTGTCTCACATGCTCCTGGTGAGACACAAGATCTGGCGAGTAAATTAAAATGTCATCCAAATATACGACCACAAACAGCCCCACCAGATGACGAAAAATGTCATTAACAAAATGTTGGAATACTGCTGGTGCAGTAGTCAGACCAAAAGGCATGACAAGGTTCTCATAATGTCCCTCCGGCGTGTTAAACGCCGTTTTCCACTCATCCCCCTCTTTTATCCTAATCAGATTATACGCCCCCCTGAGATCCAATTTAGAGAACCATTTGGCGCCAACAATTTGATTGAAGAGATCAGGAATCAGAGGGAGTGGATACGGATCTCGAACAGTAATCCGATTAAGTTCGCGGAAATCCAAGCAAGGGCGTAGGCCTCCATCTTTTTTCTTCACAAAGAAGAACCCGCGGCCACTGGGGAAGATGAAGGTCTAATATGCCCTTTGGCCAGACTTTCCGAAATATAATCTTTCATAGCCTGCCTCTCAGGACCAGAAAGGTTATATAACCTAGCTTTAGGTAACTTAGCATCAGGAAGTAAATTAATAGAGCAGTCATACACGCGATGAGGAGGCAACTCCTGACACCCCTCCTCAGAGAACACATCCCCAAAGTCCTCCAAAAAAGGAGGCAAAGTACTAGGCACGACCGCACTGATGACTGTGTTCATGCAGTTACTTTTGCAAAACTCCCCCATTGGCTTATATCTCTGGACTGCCAATTAATCACAGGGTTATGTTTAACCAACCAAGGAAGTCCCAACACAATAGGAGTAGGTAGACCCTCCAACACATAACAAGATAATAGTTCCCTATGTATTGCCCCTACCCGAAGGTCAATGTTATGAACCTCATGAACAAAGCTACCTTGGCCGAGAGGCCTGGCGTCAATGGAGAAAATAGGGATCGGTTTGACCAATACACTCAGATGCATACCTTGAGCCTGAGCAAACTGAGCGTCAACCAGATTAGCCCCGGACCCACTATCAAGAAGAACAGAAAATCTCTCCACTCTCGTACCAACCACCACCTCCACTGGTACAAGGAACTGAGAAGAACTAGCGGACGAAATACGTACTCCCAGGTTTTCGTCCACCACACAACCTGGGATTAACAGTTTTCCGGCGACTTTTTGCTCAACAAGGCACGGGATGGACATCCCCCAACAAAATGTCCCTCTTTCCCGCAGAAGAAACACCTTCTAGTCCTGCGGCGTACCGCCAATCCCCTCCTACGAAATGATGTCCCTCCCAACTGCATAGGCTCCTCCGAACAGACAAGGGGAACCTCAACATAAGGGACTTTAGTAGTAGGTGGAGTAACAACAGGGGGCGGAGTTACCTCGCACCTCTCCCGGAGCCGTCTATCAGTACGGATAGCTAGGGCCATAGCAGCTCCAGTGATGGAGGAGAATCATACTGAGCCAAAACGTCCTTTAATTTGTCAGAAAGCCCATGACAAAACTGGCTTCTAAGAGCTGGGTCATTCCACTGAGTATCTGTGGCCCATCTACGGAACTCAGAAGCAAATTCCTCCGCCGGACGATCTCCCTGCTGTATCTTACGTAATTTTGTCTCAGCAAGAGAGACCCGATCTGGGTCATAATATACCAAACCCAGGGCAGTAAAAAATCGATCTACTGACTGTAGAGCCGGGGATCCCGGAGGAAGGGAGAAGGCCCAGGATTGAGGGTCCCCTTGTAGGAGCGAGATAACAATTCCCACTCTCTGCTCTTCACTCCCTGATGATCGAGGCCGAAGCCGAAAATACAATTTACATGCTTCCCTGAAGGTAAAAAATTTGTCTCGCCCACCAGTGAACCTGTCCGGGAGAGCTACTTTAGGTTCAAATCTGGTTTGCTCCGAGGGAGACAAAACTTTGGACTTAATGTCCGTCAGCTCCATGGATAATCCCTGCAACTGCAGAGCCAGCTGGGCTACTGGATCCATGGCAACTGGGAATAATTTTATGGGCCAGTGAAAATGTCACGCGGTCTTATGATATGTGTACGATGTCAGTAAACTATTCTTAAAAGAACAACACTCTATACAACATATAGATTAGCAACATCAGCATGTAAATATAGAATAGATTTACCTGACACGATATCCGTTGAACTCAGGGTTAATCTTGAGGACTTGATACACTGTCACAGGAAAGAGGAGGACCGGGGGTCTAACCTGACCCTAAACTGGGGTCCTAACTAATCCCTCACCTTGGAGGTACTGATAATGGTTCAGAGGTCCAAGTCTCCAGCCTAACCCTGTCTCCTATCAGTCCCTGAACCCTGTAATCAGTCCTAAGAAGGATTCTGATTACCACCAAAGGGATATGGGCTGATCTCTGCTAAATACACAGATTAGACATATAAGACAGACTGGAGAAAACACAGACTTGCATACACACTCAAACACAGAAGGAACATAAATGATCTGGGATATTAAACTCTAAGCAAGGTGAGCTTAAAACAACTAAGGAGCTCTTCAACTTAAGTCTATACAGATACAATCCTATCTGTGGTCTGCATGAAGAATTTCACTGGCAACTCCCAACACAGACAACCAGAGATTTAAAGGAAACCAATCAACAAATAATTAATTGCAGCCGGGAGAAGCTGCACCCAGTCCCAGAACTGAGCACAGACAGAATTAACTCCCTAACTGCCAAACACAAAGAAACAGCAACTCAGCTGTGAGAAGTCAGAATGTGCAACCGCGACGATCTTCGTGGCGATGCACACATGACAGGAACTGGTCTTTGATCATCAGGTCTTTCAGCTCCTCAAAGGTGTCAACTGACAGTCCATGGATCCACTGGTCAAAGTGGTTCCTGAGTCCTTGCACCACATCGCTATAACTGTCGTGTGGGCCACGTTGGAGGTTCCGGAACTTCTTTCGGTATACCTCAGGGGTTAGCTGGTACTTGGCAATCAGGGCCTGCTTGATGACCTCATAGTCACTGTCTTGATCTGACGTGAGGGAAGCGAACGCCTCCAAAGCTTTGCCCTTTAGCCCGGGGTCAAGTACCTGGCCCATTGGTCGTCAGGCAGCCGGTACTGTCTGCAGACTTTCTCAAAGGCCCGCAGAAAAGTGTCCAAGTCTCCGTCCTTTTCCATCACAGGAAAGTGCTCCGGCCGGGGCTTCGGACTCTGAGAGCTGCTGGGTGTACCGCTCCGGGCTGTGGAGGGCATTGCCCCTTGTCTGAGCAGCTCCAGTTCATGGGCTCTCTGCGCTTGGGCTTCCCGCTCAGCTCGGGCTCTCTCAGCCTCCCGCTCGGCTCTCTCAGCCTCCCGCTCGGCCTCTCGCTAGGCTCTCTCAGCCTCTCGCTGTTTGGCCTCTCGCTGCTCGGCTCTTCTGAGCTTGCTGGATCAGCTTCAGGCGTCCCTCACGGTCGTCGGTGGGGAATTCCTCCAGGGCCGCCTGCAGGTAAGGGTCCAACCCGCCCTGGGTGTAAGCATTCAGGGTTTGGGCCTCTGCTGCAGTACTACCTTGGCTTGGGCCGGCTCCTGTGCCCTCCTCGCTCTCAGCGTGGTCCTGTGCCATCAGGACCTTGATCAGTTGAGTTTTGGTTTGGCCCATGGGATCAAGGCCTCGGGAAATGCATATTCCAGCAAGAGTGTCCCTTTTCTGCAGTTTACACCACGCTTCTCCCATCCTCGCCATTGCCAAATAAAAGATAGGATAGAAAACACAAAGAGAAGGGAGGGGTAACCGCAAGTACACACAATTGTCTCAGGACTAATAAACACTGAGTCTGTTCTCCAAAACTTTAGTTGCAGGGTCCCTGAAGAACCGTGCAAGTTTTTTAGTGAATGGAATGATTGCTCAAACCAGATCACTAATGCTCTATAATCCCACCGCTCTGCCACCACATGTGATGAAACGAGCACACGGTCCGCCACACGGTAGCCCGGGGTATCACGGCTTGTGATCCCTCCGTGCCGCAAATGTGACGAAAACACGCACACACACGACGGCTGCTGCCGTCCGACCCAGTAAACTGCAGGGATTTATAATTATCCCACTTCCCTTTAGGAACTTGCAGCTCTCTGGCGCCCCCCTTACCCTCAGGTCAGTCAGGGAACTGCACCTAGGATAATTAGTCGCCAGACGGGTCACTTGGATGTGTGCTGGCTATTGGGCACGCTGCAGTGAGGGAATTATAATTACTCCGGGCCGCAGCCAGGCAATACCCTTATAAAACCTGCTCCGTCACTGCCAACGCCACCCCATAGGTCAACACTTTACACCCCTTCTTTTAAGCTGCCACCAGCTACGATTTACTTGGAACAATTTATCAAGAGGGTCCGTAGCAACCCCAAAACAGTAGCGTAGTACTTCAGGCACGTGCAAATTCGTTTATAGAGCAGGAGAAACAAACTAATAATTTTATAGGTTTATTCCTTAAAAACAGGCAGTGCTTATAGTTTAACAAAAAGGTAACAAGATGAGACAATATCGTTATGTACAATGCAATTAGAAATAAAAATAGGATTAAAGATGAAAATCACTCACATGATAGTTACAGGCATAGGCAAGACAGGCTGGGGAAGGAGCCACACGTCATAGTTCATTTGCAGATCCCTTAGTCAGGACATCACAGCATGGACTGCCCAAGGGGGGCTTAACTGCAAGACTTATACCTGTGGGCTGCTGACCTCACAAAAGGGGATGGTTTTTCTGGCCACCTCCCAGGCTGAAAGCTATGGTTTGAGCTCTGCAATATCATAAGGTCCATAACTCAGCGGGGAACTCTAGCAGAATAATGGCAGACCTATCAATGATCTTCCTTTGAAATAACTGTTCAAATGAACCCAAACTTGGGTGAAATAGCTCATGGGGCACCCGAGAATTCCATTTCTCGGGTTCTGTTGGAGTTACGGGTTCACCAGTACCACGGGAACGATGCCCGTCGGCGCATGGTTCAACACAGTGACTTTCGTGTTTCTGACGCAACTTCCCACCGTGTTATAAGCAAAAAGAATGAATCCTCATAATGGCTGACATGGAGGGACAGCACATGTGAAGACAATGGAGACCCCCTACGGTGAGGCGGGAAAACTCCAGTACTGGTAGCTTCAGATTACACTGAGCCTCAATGGGAGGGGGGGAAGGGAAGTGCAGCTATGCACAGGCTGCTAAATGTAGTAGATGTCATCACAACCAGGTTACTGTATGTAATGGGGTTGCCCAAGAGCCGGGGGCCGACACCAGATTCCCCCACTTTGCAGTACAGGGGGAGTTGATATATCGGGTGGCCAAACTGAGGGGCGGTGAGATAGTGGAACAGCTGTTAGTGCCGGGGCCATACAGACGGCGGGTGCTAGACATGGCCCATTCACATGTTCTGGGGGGACACCTAGGGGTCGAGAAAACTCAGGAGAGGATACTGAGGAGGTTTTATTGGCCAGGATGTTATCGAGAAATTCAAAACTTTTGTAGGTCCTGCCCCACCTGCCAAATAACCGCTCCCTCCTCCCACTTCCGTAGCCCCTTAGTTCCACTACCTGTGATAGAGGTTCCCTTTGAGAGGATTGCCATGGACCTCGTGGGCCCCATAGTCAAATCAGCTCGGGGCCACCAATATATCCTGGTCGTCATGGACTATGCGACTCGGTATCCAGAAGCGGTTCCCCTAAGGAACATGTCCAGTAAAAGTATAGCCCGAGAGTTGGTCCATATTTTTGCTCGGACAGGTCTACCAAAAGAGATCCTAACAGACCAAGGAACCCCCTTCATGAGCAAGGTGATGAAGGAGCTTTGCAGAGTCCTTCAGATAACTCAGCTGCGGACCTCGGTTTATCATCCACAAACGGACGGCCTAGTGGAACGCTTCAACAAGACCTTAAAGGCGATGCTCAAGAAGGTCGTTGAAAAGGATGGGAGAGACTGGGACTACCTGCTCCCATTTCTGCTTTTCTCGGTCAGAGAAGTTCCTCAAGCCTCCACGGGCTTCTCTCCATTTGAGCTCCTATATGGGCGGCATCCAAAAGGTCTCCTAGACATCGCCAAGGAAACTTGGGAGACTGAAGTCACGCCACACCGGATTATCATCGAACATGTCGCCCAGTTACAGGAGAGAATGTCAAAGGTGATGCCCATCGTAAAGGAACATCTCCTCCAGGCGCAGGAAGCCCAGGCGAGAGTCTATAACCGGTCGGCGAGACTAAGACAGTTCCAGCCCGGAGACCGTGTTTTGGTGCTGATCCCTACCGTCGAGAGCAAGTTCCTCGCCAAATGGCAAGGTCCATACGAGGTGGTGGAGAAAGTCAGCGAGGTTAATTATAAAGTCCACCAGCCTGGCCGAAGGAAGGCACATCAAATATATCATATAAACTTGCTCAAGCCGTGGCGGGACCGTGAACCTGTGGAAACTCCTTGCCTGGGAGCCGCACCAGAAGGCAAGGTGGAGGAGGTCACTATTGCAGAGACTCTATCACCGGCCCAGAAGCAACCGTGTCGAGAATTACTACAGCGGAATCGGGACCTGTATCTCGAGTTGCCGGGGCATACACAAGTGATAGAGCATGACGTGCTGACAGAACCGCATGTACGAGTGAATTTGAAGCCGTATCGGATTCCGGAAGCACGCCGGGAGGTGATCTCGGCTGAGGTGAAGAGGATGTTAGACCTCGGGGTAATAGAGGAGTCAAAGAGTGGGTGGTCGAGCCCAATCGTCCTCGTGCCGAAGCCCAATGGAGAGTGGAGGTTTTGTAATGACTACCGTCGGCTAAATGAGGTATCCAAGTGTGACGCGTACCCGATGCCCCGCGTCGACGAACTCATCGAGAGGCTTGGACCGGCGAGGTACATCACCACTCTTGACCTGACGAAGGGCTACTGGCAGATCCCCATGTCCCAGATGGCTAAAGAGAAGACGGCTTTCTCAACACCTGATGGCTGTTTTCAATACAAGCGGATGCCGTTCGGACTACAGGGGGCCCCAGCCACTTTCCAGAGGGCTATGGATCGGATCCTAGCCCCACATAAGAAGTATGCCGCAGCCTACCTCGACGACATTGTGGTCTTTAGCCCAGACTGGGCTAGTCACCTACCTAAATTACAGGCCGTTTTGGACGCGCTAAGGAAAGCAGGATTTACCATAAATCCGAAGAAGTGTGCCATCGGAAAAGAGGAGGCCAAGTACCTGGGCTATGTTGTTGGGAGAGGCGAAATAAAGCCGCAGATCAAGAAAGTGGAGGCAATTCAAACCTGGCCGCAACCGCTCTCAAAGAAGCAGGTGAAAGCATTCCTGGGAATGGTGGGATACTACCGGCGGTTTATCCCGAATTTCGCCACGATTGCCGCCCCACTAACGGATCTTCTAAAAGGCACCAAATCAACCATGGTGAAATGGACGGAAGAAACGGAGACCGCGTTTCAAAAGCTGAAGCTAACACTGTGCAAACAGCCTGTCCTGGTCGCACCAGACTTTAAGAAAGAATTTGTGGTCCAGACTGACGCATCAGAGGTTGGTCTAGGGGCCGTACTCTCCCAAGAAATAAATGGGGAAGAACATCCCATTCTCTATCTAAGCCGAAAGCTGTCCTCCTGCGAGAAGAACTACGCCATAGTAGAGAAAGAGTGTTTAGCCATAAAATGGGCCGTGGATACACTGAAATATTACCTACTAGGCCGGAAGTTTAAATTAGTATCACACCATGCCCCGTTGAGATGGTTGAGGGAAAAGAGGGGAAAAAATGCTAGGGTAACTAGATGGTTCCTAGAGCTGCAAGAATTTAACTTTCACGTGGAGCATAGGCCAGGGAAGTTACATGGGAATGCAGATGCCCTCTCTAGGATTCCCTGTCTGGTGTCAGAAGGTGCCCAAACCCCCGGCTTTGGGCAGAGGGGGGGAATATGTGACAGTGTCACTGGTTTTATATGTGAGGGGAGGTATGTGTCACACAGGATGCTCTCCTGTGTGAACTAAGACCTGCTTTATTTATCTGCCAGCATGTTATATGTTAAAAGGGTGTGGCTGAGCAATGTATAAAAGCTCAGTCCTGTTTTTTTTTCTTTGGTGTGGTCTGGAGAGGCAAGTCTCCAGACAGGATAGTGGAAGCTTCAGAGCTTTCCACAAGGACTTTGGCAGTGCCGTTTATGGTACCGAGAGCTGGCGGAACCCACTCATCTATGGACTGAGTTATTGTTTGTTTTTTTTTATGCTTTTCCCGTTTAACCCAGAAGGGTCATGTTTACTTTTCCTGCGAAACCTGCATGAGTTTATGGCTGATAATAAACCAGCAGAAAGAAAACCCAGAGAACGTGTGTCCTGAGTCTGCCTTCAGGAGAGCCGAGCGAGTCGTCTTACCACACTGTATAGAATAGATCACTCTGTGTGTAATGACTCTATAGAATAGATCACTCTGTGTGTAATGACTCTATAGAATAGATCACTGTGTGTAATGACTGTATAGAATAGATCACTCTGTGTGTAATGACTTGTATAGAATAGATCACTGTTGTAATGACTCTATAGAATAGATCACTCTGTGTGTAATGGCTCTATAGAATAGATCACTGTGATGAACGGGCACACGGTCCGCCACACGGTAGCCCGGGGGTCACGGCTTGTGATCCCACCGCTGCCACCACATGTGATGGAACGTGCACACACACGACGGCTGCTGCCGTCCGACCCAGTAAACTGCAGGGATTTATAACTATCCCACTTCCACTTAGGAACTTGCAGCTCTCTGGCGCCCCCCTTACCCTCAGGTCAGTCAGGGAACTGCACCTAGGATAATTAGTCGCCAGACGGGTCACTTGGATGTGTGCTGGCTATTGGGCACGCTGCAGTGAGGGAATTATAATTACTCCTGGCTGCAGCCAGGCAGTACCCTTATAAACCCCGCTGCGTCACTGCCAGCGTCACCCAATAGATTAACACTTTACACCCCTTCCTTTTAGCTGCCACCAGCTACGGCTTTTGATGACAATTTATCAAGAGGGTCCGTAGCAACCCCAAAACAGTAGCGTAGTGCTTCAGGCACGTGCAAATTCGTTTATAGAGCAGGAGAAACAAACTAATAAATTTATAGGTTTATTCCTTAAAAACAGGCAATGCTTATATAATATAAAAAGATGTAACAAACTGAGACAATATCGTTATGTACAGATGCAGTTATAAAATAAAATAGGATTAAGAATGAAAATCACTCACATGGTTGTTAGATCATATACAGGCAAGCCAGGCTGGGGGAAGGAGCCACACGTCATAGTTCATTGGTAGATCTCTTACTCAGGACATCCCAGCAGAAAGAATCACTAAGGAACTTCACTGTAAGACTTATGCATGTCAGCTTCTGACCTCACAAAAAGGGCTGGTCCTCTGGCCACCTCCCCTGGCTGCAAGCTATGGTTTGAGCTCTGCGATATCATAAGGTTCATAACTCGTCCTGTGAACCTATCAGAATAACGGCAGACCTATCAATGATCTCACTCTAGAATGACGGTTCCAATGAGCCCACACTTGGGTGGGCTAGTTCATGGGGCACCCGAGAATTCCATTTCTCGGGTTCTGTTGGAGTTACGGGTTTACCAGTACCACGGGAACGATGCCCGTCGGCGCATGGTTCAATACAGTAACTTTCGTGTTTCTAGCGAATGCTCCCCCCGTGTTATTCCAAAAAGAATGAATTCTCCAAAATGGCTGCTATAGGACTTTTGCAGGGTTTGCTAAGACAAAGGAAAATTCCTGAGGTGGGAGGGA
The DNA here is from genome assembly GCA_033576555.1 of Oophaga sylvatica. Taxonomy (NCBI): domain Eukaryota; kingdom Metazoa; phylum Chordata; class Amphibia; order Anura; family Dendrobatidae; genus Oophaga; species Oophaga sylvatica. The sequence continues at coordinate 599,029,338 of JARQOD010000003.1, forward strand.
TGACAGATCGAGTTAGCTGCAGAGAGAAGGAGGGAGGGGCACTTTGCCCTGTGCTTGCAAACAGTGGGGGCCGCAGTTCTAGCAACAGCACAAGACATGAAGCTTGCAATATCATCACACCTCCCCCCTTTAGAGGGCGCTACGGAGGCATGACCTGTCGGTAATCCGACATGCGCACCTCAGCGGGTTCGCCACGTCGTGATAACCCATTGGCCATGGCTTGGGCCAGCATGTCCAGGAGGGGATCCTCCTCCCCGTCCTCGGGCAGGTTGCAGACCGGTAGGATGCAGGCTTCACGTTCGTGATGGGCCTTCATCATGTTGACGTGAAAGGCCTTGCGCCTACCCCGAGTGTGGTCAAGCGTGACCACGTAGGTGGCTGGGTTGAGCTGTTGGTGCACGACGTACGGGCCTTCCCAGGCTGCCTGAAGCTTATCCTTTGGTACGGGGACCAGCACCCACACCTTTTGACCCACCTGGTAGGTCCGCTCCCGGGCGTTCTGGTCGTACCAGTGCTTCTGGTCAGCCTGAGCCTGCGTCATGTTGTCATGCACCAACTGCGTCAAGGTCTGCATCTTGTCGCGGAAGCGCATGACATAATCCACGATGGACACTTCCGTGGGGTTTGGCTCATCTTCCCAGGATTCTCTTATCAACCCAAGGGGTCCCCGGACTCGCCTACCATACAGGAGCTCGAAGGGGGAGAACCCCGTCGAGGCCTGCGGGTGACAGCAGCTACATATGCAGTCTCCCCGGGGATTTCCATAGACCCATCAGCCTGTGCTGCTATGGGCTCTACCTCCCCATCCACCCCCAACACTTCAGGAGCAGTGCTACTTATGGGCCAGTTACCTTCCTCGGTGGCACTGGTCAGTGTCATGGCGTCACCTTCCTCCCGGTTCCCATGCACCGCCCCATTTCCTTGAGCACTGTCGCTTGCTCCTGCTAGGGGTTCCTCAGCCGTCTCACTCCGCAGAGCGACGGGACTGAACGCTCCTGTACCTGTGGACACATCTACCACTTCAGAGAAAGGGTTAACAGATTCAGATGGCACAGATACATCACTATCAACATCAGTCCTAGGGAAAGAAAGGTTATCAGTTGCATCATCACTTCGCAAAGCATTAGCAGGTAACACAATCAGTTTCCCATCATCATCAACATCATGGTTAACGTTAACCTTATTATCAGATTGGGAAGGGGTGTCAGGGACATAGTACGCCACCATCCTCCCCAGATCAGTCCCCAATAAAACATCAGTGGGCAGGTTTTCGGACACCCCACTTCCTTCACCCCGCTCCCGGTACCCCAGTCAATGAAAACTCGGGCTATCGGCAAGGGGTAGTGGACACCCCCAATCCCTGTGACAGTTAAGGTTTTCCCCGGAATCAACTCTTCAGGGGCCGCCAGTTCGGGTCGGATGAGAGTTCGTTCAGCCCCGGTGTCCTTGAGGCCTGTAGCAAGACGGGCCCCCATGCGGACGGGCTGCACGTTGTCATCAACCCTCCCCACCACACCACCCACCAAAAGAACAGAGGCGTTGGGCCCGGAGGCTTTGGCTGGGGGGTTCTTCTGCCTCTCCGGACAGGTGGCGCTGATGTGACCAGTCCTTTTACAGGAGAAACACTGGCGGGGGTCTGATGTAGGCCTGGCGCTGGCAAAGGGGATAGTGCCTCCAGAGGGACGACTGGCAGGGGCACTGGGGTTGGTTGCAGGCTTACCCCCTCCCCAGCGGGTGGTGACGGTCTTCCGCACCTCGGGTTTCCGGTTGGCCTCATAGCTGTCGGCGATCCGGGCTGTTGTGACCGCGTCCTCTGGTTCTCGGTCCAGGATGAACTGTCGGACCTCAGCTGGGCACAGATGCAGGAACTGGTCTTTGATCATCAGGTCTTTCAGCTCCGCATAGGTGTCAACTGACAGTCCCTGGATCCACTGGTCAAAGTGGGTCCTGAGTCCTTGCACCACATCGCTATAGCTGTCATGTGGGCCACGTTGGAGGTTCCGGAACTTCTTTCGGTATACCTCAGGGGTTAGCTGGTACTTGGCAATCAGGGCCTGCTTGATGGCCTCATAGTCACTGTCTTGATCTGGCGCGAGGGAAGCAAACGCCTCCAAAGCTTTGCCCTTTAGCCCGGGGGTCAAGTACCTGGCCCATTGGTCGGCAGGCAGCCGGTACTGTCTGCAGACTTTCTCAAAGGCCCGCAGAAAAGTGTCCAAGTCTCCGTCCCTTTCCAGCATGGGAAAGTGCTCCGGCCGGGGCTTGGGACTCTGAGTGCTGCTGGGCACACTGCTCTGAGCTGTGGAGGGCATTGCCCCTCGCTGGACCATCTCCAGCTCATGGGCTCTCTGCGCTTGGGCTGCCCGCTCGGCTCGGGCTCTCTCAGCCTCCCGCTCGGCTCTCTCAGCCTCTCGCTGGGCTTGGCGCTCGGCTCTCTCAGCCTCTCGCTGGGCTTGGCGCTCGGCTCGGGCCTCCTGCTGGTATTGCTGAATCAGCTTCAGGCGCTCCCCCCAGTCGTCGGTGGGGAGTTCCTCCAGGGCCGCCTGCAGGTAAGGGTCCATCCCGCCCTGGTTGTAAGCCTGCAGGGTTTGGGCCTCTGCTGCCGCCCCACCTTGGCTTGGGCCGGCTTCTGTGCCCTCCTCGCTCTCAGCGTGGTCCTGTGGCATCAGGACCTTGATCAGTTGAGCTTTGGTTTGGCCCCTGGGGTCAAGGCCTCGGGAAATGCATATTCCAGCAAGAGTGTCCCTTTTCTGCAGTTTGTACCAACTTGCTCCTATTGTAGCCATGTTTGCCAAATAAAAGATAGGATAGAAAAACAAAGAGAAGGGAGGGGTAACCGCAAGTACACACAATTGTCTCAGGACTAATAAACACTGAGTCTGTTCTCCAAAACTTTAGTTGCAGGGTCGCTGAAGAACCGTGCAAGTTTTTTAGTGAATGGAATGATTGCTCAAACCAGATCACTAATGCTCTATAATCCCACCGCTCTGCCACCAATATGTGATGAACGGGCACACGGTCCGCCACACGGTAGCCCGGGGGTCACGGCTTGTGATCCCACTGCTGCCACCACATGTGATGGAACGTGCACACACACGACGGCTGCTGCCGTCCGACCCAGTAAACTGCAGGGATTTATAACTATCCCACTTCCACTTAGGAACTTGCAGCTCTCTGGTCGCCCCCCTTACCCTCAGGTCAGTCAGGGAACTCCCCCTTGGATAATTAGTCGCCAGACGGGTCACTTGGATGTGTGCTGGCTATTGGGCACGCTGCAGTGAGGGAATTATAATTACTCCTGGCTTCAGCCAGGCAGTACCCCTTTTAAACCCCGCTGCGTCACTGCCAGGGATCACCAATAGATTACACTTTACACCCTTCCTTTTAGGGTGCCACCAGCTACGGCTTTTTATGACAATTTATCAAGAGGGTCCCTAGCAACCCAAAACAGTAGCGTAGTGCTTCAGGCAGTGCAAATTTTGTTTATAGAGCAGGAGAAACAAATAATAAATTATAGGTTTATTCCTTAAAAAAAAGGCAATGCTTATATAATATAAAAAGAGTAACAAACTGAGACAATACTTATTACGATCAGTTAAAAAAAATGGATTAAGAATGAAAATCATCACAGGTTGTTAGCATATACAGGCAAGCAGGTGGGGGAAGGAGCCAACGTCATAGTTCAATGATGGTAAAAAAAAGAAATGGGGACCCCCCCTTGTTAAGGACTATTAAATAGTTTCCCAAACCTTTAGGGGGGAAGCCCTTTTAGAATAAGTTTTTCTGTGTGAAGGGAACCTTTTGAAAAGATCCCTTGTTTAATGTTTTCCAAAATAGGATAACCACCCGGTGAAGGACCCTATTGTGACCCACTCTGTTTTGTAAAAGGTCAAAAAAAACCTGTTGAATGGCCCGAAAATGGGGGAATAAACCCCTTTTCCTTTGGAATTACTCTTTAAACCCCCCCTTCCCCTGTGTGTGGGGGAACTTTGGAAATTAAAGGCCCCCCGGGGTTTTGTAATTTTTGGACCTATGGGGGAATTTAAATTATTTGGGGTTGTGAAGGACTCCTTAAAAACCCCGGGGTTTTATGCCCAAAAATGGGAAAAAATTTCCCCTTCCTTTTGTGAATGGGGACTTTATAAGGAATGTCCCCCTCTGGTGTGTTAATAAAACTTTATAGAAAAAATAAAACTTTTTTGGTTTTTTTAAAACAGGATTTTATATAAAAAAAGATAAAAAACTCTTTTTTTGTAAGTCCTTTAAAAAAAGGGTTTAAAAATTCAATAAGGGTTTTGTTTGTCTTAAAAGGAAATTAAAGGAAAAACTCTGTTTGGGTAATTCTTTATGGGAATTTAAAAAATTCCTTTTCCTGTGTTAAATTTTGGCTTTTTATAAAAAAGGGTTCCCTTCCATTGGGGGGTAATTTTTTCCCTTAGAATAAATTAAAACTCTTGTGAAATGGAAAAAAGGAATTTAGACCCACTTGGAATGGGGGGTTAAATCCCCCCCCTTGGGGGGGTGGGTTAAGGGGACAATGAAAAATTTTCCTCTTTTGGTTTTGGGGTTTAAGAAAAGATCCTCGGGGGGGGTTAATTTGGTTTTTCTTTTTGGGGAATGCCCCCACCGGTTTTAAATTCCAAAAAAAATTTATTTAAAATCTGTTGGGGTTTTTGGCTTTCTAAAAAAAGGGAAATTCCTGTGGGGTAATAAAATGGTTATAGAAAAGGGGGAAAATTTGGTGTTGAAGGGGGACTTTTATAGAAAGAAAAACCTGGTTCAATCCTCTTTTTAAAATCATTTGGGGTGTTTTTAATGTCTCTTAGAATAGATCCTTTGTGTGAAAGGGCTCTATAGAATAGATCATGTTGTGTAATGCTTATAGAATAGATCACTCTGTGTGAAAATGACTTTTAGAATAGATCATTTGGGGTGTAATGACTATAAAATTAGATCACTCTGTGTGTAAGGGCTCAAAGAATAGATCACTCTGTGTGTAAGGGCTTTTAAAAATTTTTAGATCACTGTGTGTGTTTTTTCCTCTATAGAATAGATCATTTGTGTGAAAGGGCTCTTTTAGAATAGATCATTTGGGGTGTAATGACTTATAGAATGGGACCCTTTGTGTAATTTCTCTATGGGAATAGATCCTTGTGTGAAAATGTTAAAAATTTAGATCACTTGTTTTTTATGACTCTATAGAATAGATCACTGTGTTTTAAAGGGAACAATAGAATGATCACTTGTGTGTAATGTCTTTTTTAAAATTAGATCACTCTGTGTGTAATGATTTTAAAAGAAAGATCACTCTTTTTTGGGGGTTAAATTAAAAACTCTTAGAATAGATCACCCCCCTGTGTGAAATGCTCTTTTGAATAGTTCACTTGTGTGAAATGCTTTGAATAGATCACTCTGGTGTAATGGCTTTGGGAAAGTAAACTTTTTGTAATGCTTATAAAAATAGATCCTTGTGTGGGAATGATTAAATAGTTCTTTTGTGTTGAAAGGGCTCTATAAAATAGACACTTGTGTGTAATGTCCTATAGAATAGATCACTCTGTGTTTAAGGGTTTATAGAATAGTCACTTGTGTTTTTGCTCTATGAATAAATAACTTGTGTTTTAAGGGCTCTATGATTGATCATTTGTGTGTAATAAACTTATAGAATAGATCCCTCTTTTTTTTTTTCTTTGAAAGCCCCTTTTGTTTTTGTTAATATTTATAGAATAGATCCCTTGTGTAATGCTTATAGAATAGATCCCTCTGTGTTTTAATTTCTAAAATTTTTTGATCATTTTGGGGTGAAATTGACTTAGCCGAAAAACCCATTTTCCCCTGTTGGTTGGGGGTGAATGTTTTGTTATAGAATGGGATCACTCTGTGTTTTAATGTTTTATAGAATAGTCACGGGGGACTCTCATTGAAAAACCCCTTGTGTGTAATGCTTTGAATAGTTTTCATCTTTTTTGTGTAATGCTTTTTAGAATAGTTTCACTCTTTTTGTGTAATGTCTCTAAAAGGAATAGATCAATTTTTTTAAAGTTTAAAATTAATCCTTTTTAATCTTTTGAATAATCATTTGTTTTGTAAAAGGGTTAAAAATTCCCTTTTTTAAATCCCCCTTAAGAAAATTTATTTTTAATATCAAATAAAAAATGGGATCACTGGTGTTTTAAGGGACATTTATGGGAAATTTGGCCCTTTTTAAGTTTAAAATAAAAACTTTGTTTAAATTATCTATAAAATTTAGATCCCCTTTTTTAAGGTTTAAAAAAAGTTTTGTTTTGGTAATGCTGTATAAAAAATAGACCCCTTTGGGTTTAATTTTGGGGTTAATTTTTTAAAATGACTTATAAATAAAACCCCCTGGGGTGAAAATTGATCTATAAAATAGACCCAATGGGGTGTTGTTTAATAATAGTTTTCCCCCTCGTGTGTAATGTTCTATAAAATAGATCAATTGTGTGTTTGGGTCCAAAGGGAATAGATCATCTGTGTGAAATTGGTCTATAAAAAAGACATTGTGTGAAAGGGCTTATAGAATAGACCCCTCTGTTTTAAAATTAAACTCTAAAAATTTAGTTTAACTTGTGTTTTTAATGTTCTATAAAATTACACTTGTGTTTTAATGTTTTCTATAGAATAGATCACTCGTGTGTAAGGGTTTTTCTATAAAAATAGATCCCCTTGTGTGAAAAGGGGGCTTATAGAATAGATAACTGGTGTGTAATGACGTTTTAGAATAGATCCTCTGGGGTGAAAATGATTGTATAGAATAAAATCACTTGTGTGTTTAAAAATTATAGAATAGATCACTTTTGTGTAATGTCTTATAGAATGATCCCTCTGTGGTAATGTTTTATAGAATAGACCCCTCTGTGTGTAATGCTCTATAGAATAGATCATTTTGGTGAAAAGGGATTATAGAATAGATCATTTGTGGTAATGGCTCTATAAAATAGACCCACTTTGTGGAATGACTTTAGAATAAAATCCTTTGTGTGAAATTTATTTATAGAATAGTTTCACTCTGTGTGAAATAAATTATAGAAAAAGGACCCCTCTGTTTTGAAATTGCTTATAGAATTTTTTCACTTGTTTGTTAATGACTATAGAATAGATCCCTTGTGTAATGCTCTTTTGGGAATAGATCACTCTGTGTTGTAATGACTCTATAGAATAGATCACTTGTGTGAAATGATTTTATAGAATAGATCATTCTGTGTTTTAATGGCCTTTTAGAATAAAATTCACTTGTGTGAAAAGAATAAAAATGGGTTTTCATTGTGTGAAAAGCTCTATAGAAAAAGATCACTTGTGTGTAATGCTTATAGAAAGATCACTCTGTGTGTAATGGCTCTTAGAAAAAATTTAAATCTGTGGTAAGGGCCCCTTTTTTAGAATAGATCACTCTGTGTGTAATGGTTTATTGAATAGATCACTGTGTGTAATGACTGTTAGAATAGATCCCTTGTGTTAATGACTTTATAAAAAATAGTTCACTTGGTTTTAATTTATTTATAAAATTAGACACTCTGTTTTAAATTGGCCTTGAAAAAGATCATTTCTGTGTGTAATGTTCTATAGAATAGATCCCCTCTTTTGTGAAATTTGGCTCTATAGAATAAAATCACTGTGGGGTAATGTTTATGAATAGTTTCACTCGGTGTGTAAGGGCTTAAGAAAAGACATTTGGGGTGTAATGACTTATAAATAGATCCCTTGTGTTTTTAATTCTCTATAGAAAAAGAAAACTTGTGTGTAATGCTTATAGAATAGATCCCTTGTGTGTAATGCTCTATAGAATAGATCACTTTTGTGTAATGACTCTATAAAATAGTCATTTGGGGGATCCCATAAAAACCCCACTCAACTTATAAAAACCCACCCTTTTTAATTACCCAATTTTTATAAATTTTTTTAAACTCAAAAAACCCCATTTTTTTTTTTTTTTTTTTTTTTTTTTTTTTTTTTTTTTTTTTTTTTTTTTTTTTTTTTTTTTTTTTTTTTTTTTTTTTTTTTTTTTTTTTTTTTTTTTTTTTTTTTTTTTTTTTTTTTTTTTTTTTTTTTTTTTTTTTTTTTTTTTTTTTTTTTTTTTTTTTTTTTTTTTTTTTTTTTTTTTTTTTTTTTTTTTTTTTTTTTTTTTTTTTTTTTTTTTTTTTTTTTTTTTTTTTTTTTTTTTTTTTTTTTTTTTTTTTTTTTTTTTTTTTTTTTTTTTTTTTTTTTTTTTTTTTTTTTTTTTTTTTTTTTTTTTTTTTTTTTTTTTTTTTTTTTTTTTTTTTTTTTTTTTTTTTTTTTTTTTTTTTTTTTTTTTTTTTTTTTTTTTTTTTTTTTTTTTTTTTTTTTTTTTTTTTTTTTTTTTTTTTTTTTTTTTTTTTTTTTTTTTTTTTTTTTTTTTTTTTTTTTTTTTTTTTTTTTTTTTTTTTTTTTTTTTTTTTTTTTTTTTTTTTTTTTTTTTTTTTTTTTTTTTTTTTTTTTTTTTTTTTTTTTTTTTTTTTTTTTTTTTTTTTTTTTTTTTTTTTTTTTTTTTTTTTTTTTTTTTTTTTTTTTTTTTTTTTTTTTTTTTTTTTTTTTTTTTTTTTTTTTTTTTTTTTTTTTTTTTTTTTTTTTTTTTTTTTTTTTTTTTTTTTTTTTTTTTTTTTTTTTTTTTTTTTTTTTTTTTTTTTTTTTTTTTTTTTTTTTTTTTTTTTTTTTTTTTTTTTTTTTTTTTTTTTTTTTTTTTTTTTTTTTTTTTTTTTTTTTTTTTTTTTTTTTTTTTTTTTTTTTTTTTTTTTTTTTTTTTTTTTTTTTTTTTTTTTTTTTAAAAAAAAAAAAAAAAAAAAAAAAAAAAAAAAAAAAAAAAAAAAAAAAAAAAAAAAAAAAAAAAAAAAAAAAAAAAAAAAAAAAAAAAAAAAAAAAAAAAAAAAAAAAAAAAAAAAAAAAAAAAAAAAAAAAAAAAAAAAAAAAAAAAAAAAAAAAAAAAAAAAAAAAAAAAAAAAAAAAAAAAAAAAAAAAAAAAAAAAAAAAAAAAAAAAAAAAAAAAAAAAAAAAAAAAAAAAAAAAAAAAAAAAAAAAAAAAAAAAAAAAAAAAAAAAAAAAAAAAAAAAAAAAAAAAAAAAAAAAAAAAAAAAAAAAAAAAAAAAAAAAAAAAAAAAAAAAAAAAAAAAAAAAAAAAAAAAAAAAAAAAAAAAAAAAAAAAAAAAAAAAAAAAAAAAAAAAAAAAAAAAAAAAAAAAAAAAAAAAAAAAAAAAAAAAAAAAAAAAAAAAAAAAAAAAAAAAAAAAAAAAAAAAAAAAAAAAAAAAAAAAAAAAAAAAAAAAAAAAAAAAAAAAAAAAAAAAAAAAAAAAAAAAAAAAAAAAAAAAAAAAAAAAAAAAAAAAAAAAAAAAAAAAAAAAAAAAAAAAAAAAAAAAAAAAAAAAAAAAAAAAAAAAAAAAAAAAAAAAAAAAAAAAAAAAAAAAAAAAAA
>JARQOD010000003.1:599038878-599098074 GCA_033576555.1 Oophaga sylvatica
AGAGTGATCTATTCTATAGTCATTACACACAGAGTGATCTATTCTATAGTCATTACACACAGAGTGATCTATTCTATAGAGACATTACACACAGAGTGATCTATTCTATAGTCATTACACGCAGAGTGATCTATTCTATAGTCATTACACACAGAGTGATCTATTCTATAGAGGACATTACACACAGAGTGATCTATTCTATAGAGTCATTACACACAGAGTGATCTATTCTATAGAGTCATTACACATAGTGTGATCTATTTCTATAGAGTCATTACACACAGAGTGATCTATTCTATAGTCATTACACACAGAGTGATCTATTCTATAGTCATTACACACAGAGTGATCTATTCTATAGTCATTACACAGAGTGATCTATTCTATAGTCATTACACACAGTGATCTATTCTATAGAGTCATTACACACAGAGTGATCTATTCTATAGTCATTACACACAGAGTGATCTATTCTAAAGTCATTACACACAGAGTGATCTATTCTATAGAGTCATTACACACAGAGTGATCTATTCTATAGAGTCATTACACACAGAGTGATCTATTCTATAGAGTCATTACACACAGAATGATCTATTCTATAGTCATTACACACAGAGTGATCTATTCTATAGTCATTACACATAGAGTGATCTATTATATAGTCATTACACACAGAGTGATCTATTCTATAGTCATTACACACAGAGTGATCTATTCTATAGAGTCATTACACACAGAGTGATCTATTCTATAGAGTCATTACACACAGAGTGATCTATTCTATAGAGACATTACACACAGAGTGATCTATTCTATAGAGTCATTACACACAGAGTGATCTATTCTATAGTCATTATACACAGAGTGATCTATTCTATAGAGTCATTACACACAGAGTGATCTATTCTATAGAGTCATTACACACAGAGTGATCTATTCTATAGAGTCATTACACACAGAGTGATCTTATTCTATAGTCATTACACACAGAGTGATCTATTCTATAGTCATTACACACAGAGTGATCTATTCTATAGAGACATTACACACAGAGTGATCTATTCTATAGAGTCATTACACACAGAGTGATCTATTCTATAGAGTCATTACACACAGAGTGATCTATTCTATAGTCATTACACACAGAGTGATCTATTCTATTGTCATTACACACAGAGTGATCTATTCTATAGAGACATTACACACAGAGTGATCTATTCTATAGAGTCATTACACACATAGTGATCTATTCTATAGAGACATTACACACAGAGTGATCTATTCTATAGAGTAATTACACACAGAGTGATCTATTTCTATAGAGTCATTACACACAGTGATCTATTCTATAGAGTCATTACACACATAGTGATCTATTCTATAGAGACATTACACACAGAGTGATCTATTCTATAGAGTAATTACACACAGAGTGATCTATTTCTATAGAGTCATTACACACAGAGTGATCTATTCTATAGAGACTGTGATGATATTGCAAGCTTCATGTCTTGTGCTGTTGCTAGAACTACCACCCCCACTGTTTGCAAGCACAAGGCAAAGTACCCCTCCCTCCTTCTCTCTGCAGCTAAAGGTACTGCCACACTAAACAATCCCGCTAGCGATCACGATAACGACGCATACTAATGCGATCGCTAGCGGGATTGTTTCTATATCGCTAAGTGCGGCCACATTTAGCGATATAGTTAACGACGCTATCGCCGTTAGCGATCTTCTTAACGACTTTAGCGGTACAAAAGTACCGCTAAATCGCTAAGAAAAGGTGCCACACTAGCGATATATACTTACCCAGCGGGAGCCCGACGAGAAAATAGGGTCCGGAACGATTCCAACGACGAGCGAGATCACAGCAGGAAGCTCGTCGCTGGCAGATGCCGCACTGAACAACATCGCTAACGGGATCGCTAAATAGTGACGTTTTTTAGCGATCCTGTTTAGCGATATTGTTCAGTGTGGCATACCCTTAACTCGATCTCTCATCCCTCCCACCTCAGGAATTTTCCTTTGTCTTAGCAAACCCTGCAAAAGTCCTATAGCAGCCATTTTGGAGAATTCATTATTTTTTGGAATAACACGGTGGGAGCATTCGCTAGAAACACGAAAGTTACTGTGTTGAACCATGCGCCGACGGGCATCGTTCCCGTGGTACTGGTAAACCCATAACTCCAACAGAACCCGAGAAATGGAATTCTCGGGTGCCCCATGAACTAGCCCACCCAAGTGTGGGCTCATTGGAACCGTCATTCTAGAGTGAGATCATTGATAGGTCTGCCGTTATTCTGATAGGTTCACAGGACGAGTTATGAACCTTATGATATCACAGAGCTCAAACCATAGCTTGCAGCCAGGGGAGGTGGCAGAAGACCAGCCCTTTTTGTGAGGTCAGAAGCTGACATGCATAAGTCTTACAGTGAAGTTCCTTAGGGATTCTTTCTGCTGGGATGTCCTGAGTAAGAGATCTCCCAATGAACTATGACGTGTGGCTCCTTCCCCCAGCCTGGCTTGCCTGTATATGATCTAACAACCATGTGAGTGATTTTCATTCTTAATCCTATTTTATTTTATAACTGCATCTGTACATAACGATATTGTCTCAGTTTGTTACATCTTTTTATATTATATAAGCATTGCCTGTTTTTAAGGAATAAACCTATAAATTTATTAGTTTGTTTCTCCTGCTCTATAAACGAATTTGCACGTGCCTGAAGCACTACGCTACTGTTTTGGGGTTGCTACGGACCCTCTTGATAAATTGTTCATCAAAAGCCGTAGCTGGTGGCAGCTAAAAGAAAGGGGTGTAAAAGTGTTAATCTATTGGGTGACGCTGGCAGTGACGCAGCGGGGTTTATTAAGGGTACTGCCTGGCTGCAGCCAGGAGTAATTATAATTCCCTCACTGCAGCGTGCCCAATAGCCAGCACACATCCAAGTGACCCGTCTGGCGACTAATTATCCTAGGTGCAGTTCCCTGACTGACCTGAGGGTAAGGGGGGCGCCAGAGAGCTGCAAGTTCCTAAGTGGAAGTGGGATAGTTATAAATCCCTGCAGTTTACTGGGTCGGACGGCAGCAGCCGTCGTGTGTGTGCACGTTCCATCACATGTGGTGGCAGCGGTGGGATCACAAGCCGTGACCCCCGGGCTACCGTGTGGCGGACTGGTGCCCGTTCATCACAGAGACATTACACAGAGTGATCTATTCTATAGAGTCATTACACACGAGTGATCTATTCTATAGAGTCATTTACACACAGAGTGATCTATTCTATAGAGTCATTACACACAGAGTGATCTATTCTATAGAGTCATTACACACAGAGTGATCTATTCTATAGATCATTAACACAGAGTGATCTATTCTATAGAGTCATTACCACAGAGTGATCTATTCTATAGTCATTACACCAGAGTGATCTATTCTATAGTCATTACACACAGAGTGGATCTATTCTATAGTCATTACACACAGAGTGATCTATTCTATAGTACATTACACACAGAGTGATTATTCTATAGAGACATTACACACAGAGTGATCTATTCTATAGTCATTACACACAGTGATCTATTCTATAGAGTCATTACACACGAGTGATCTATTCTATAGTCATTACACACAGAGTGATCTATTCTATAGTCATTACACACAGAGTGATCTATTCTATAGAGACATTACACACAGAGTGATCTATTCTATAGAGTCATTACACACAGAGTGATCTATTCTATAGAGTCATTACACACAGGTGATCTATTCTATAAGTCATTACACACAGAGTGATCTATTCTATAGAGTCATTACACACAGAGTGATCTATTCTATATAGTCATTACACACAGAGTGATCTATTCTATAGGTTTTTCACACAGTGATCTATTTTTAACATTACAACAGATGATTATTCTTTGAGCATTACACACAGAGTGATCTTTCAAAGCATTAACCCCAGAGTGTTATTCTATAGAGCATTACACACGGTGATTTTTCTTAGAGATTAAAAACAGAGTGATTATTCTATAGAATTAAAACAGAGTATTATTCTTTAAGCATTAAAACAGGTATCTATTCTATAAACATTAAAACAAATTTTTCTATAGCATTACCACAGAGTGTTATTTATAAAACATTCACCGGGTTATTTAAGATTAACACAGGGGATCTATTCTATAGAGCATTACAACAGAGGATCTATTCTATAGATCTTACCACGAGTGATCTATTCTATGGGGCATTACACAAGAGTGATCTATTCTAAGTCATCACACAGAGTGATTATTCTATAGCATTACCACAGAGTGATTATTCTATAGAGCATTAACACAGAGTGATCTATTTTAAGTCATTAAAAACGAGGTCTTTCTTGAGTCATTACACACAGGTTTTTTTTATTTATAAACATTCACACAGAGTGATCATTTATAGGCATTTCACACAGAGTGATCTATTTATAAACATTACACAAGAGTGATTTTCTTAGAGTCATTACAACAGAGTGATCTATTCTATGGGCATTACAACAGAGGTCATTCTTAAGTCATTTTACAAGAGTGATCTATTCTTAGGCATTACACACAGAGTGATCTATTCTATGAGTCATTACACACAGAGTGATCATTCTATAAATCATTACACACAGAGTGATCTATTCTATAGAGTCATTCACACAGAGTGATCTATTCTATAGAGTCATTACACACAGAGTGATCTATTCTATAGTCATTACACACAGAGTGATCTATTCTATAGTCATTACACACAGAGTGATCTATTCTATAGAGACATTACACACAGAGTGATCTATTCTATAGAGTCATTACACACAGAGTGATCTATTCTATAGTCATTACACACAGAGTGATCTATTCTATAGAGTCATTACACACAGAGTGATCTATTCTATAGAGACATTACACACAGAGTGATCTATTCTATAGAGACATTACACACAGAGTGATCTATTCTATAGAACATTACACACAGAGTGATCTATTCTATAGAGTCATTACACACAGAGTGATCTATTCTATAGAGTCATTACACACAGAGTGATCTATTCTATAGAGTCATTACACACAGAGTGATCTATTTATAGAGTCATTACACACAGAGTGATCTATTATATAGAGTCATTACACACAGAGGGATCTATTCTATAGAGTCATTACACACAGAGTGATCTATTCTATAGAGTCATTACACACAGAGTGATCTATTCTATAGAGTCATTACACACAGAGGATCTATTCTATAGAGTCATTACACACAGAGTGATCTATTCTATAGAGTCATTACACACAGAGTGATCTATGCTATAGAGTCATTACACACAGAGTGATCTATTCTATAATCATTACACACAGAGTGATCTATTCTATAGAGTCATTACACACAGAGTGATCTATTCTATAGAGCCATTACACACAGAGTGATCTATTCTATAGATCATTACACACAGAGTGATCTATTCTATAGTCATTACACACAGAGTGATCTATTCTATAGAGTCATTACACACAGAGTGATCTATTCTATAGAGACATTACACACAGAGTGATCTATTCTATAGAGACATTACACACAGAGTGATCTATTCTATAGAGACATTACACACAGAGTGATCTATTCTATAGAGTCATTACACACAGAGTGATCTATTCTATAGTCATTACACACAGAGTGATCTATTCTATAGAGTCATTACACACAGAGTGATCTATTCTATAGAGCCATTACACACAGAGTGATCTATTCTATAGAGTCATTACACACAGAGTGATCTATTTATAGTCATTACACACAGAGTGATCTATTCTATAGAGTCATTACACACAGAGTGATCTATTCTATAGAGTCATTACACACAGAGTGATCTTTCTATAGTCATTACACACAGAGTGATCTATTCTATAGTCATTACACACAGAGTGATCTATTCTATAGAGACATTACACACAGAGTGATCTATTCTATAGAGACATTACACACAGATTTGAATCTATTCTATAGAGACATTACACACAGAGTGATCTATTCTATAGAGTCATTACACACAGAGTGATCTTTCTGTAGAGACATTACACACAGAGTGATCTATTCTATAGTCATTACACACAGAGTGATCTGTTCAAATAGAGTCATTACACACAGAGTGATCTATTCTATAGAGTCATTACACACAGAGTGATCTATTCTATAGAGTCATTACACACAGAGTGATCTATTCTATAGAGCCATTACACACAGAGTGATCTATTCTATAGAGTCATTACACACAGAGTGATCTATTCTATAGTCATTACACACAGAGTGATCTATTCTATAGAGACATTAACACACAGAGTGATCTATTCTATAGAGACATTACACACAGAGTGATCTATTATAGAGACATTACACACAGAGTGATCTATTCTATAGAGTCATTACACACAGAGTGATCTATTCTGTAGAGACATTACACACAGAGTGATCTATTCTATAGTCATTACACACAGAGTGATCTGTTCTATAGAGTCATTACACACAGAGGTCTATTCTATAGAGCCATTACACACAGAGTGATCTATTCTAGAGTCATTACACACAGAGTGATCTATTTCACGTGTTTATTTCTGTTAATGTTGATGATTACGGCTTACAGCCAATGAAAATCCAAAGTCATTATCTCAGTAAATTAGATACTTTATATCACTAGACTGAAAAAATTATTTTAAAATTTGAAATGTTATCCTACTGAAATGTACAGTATTATTGTGTGTAGCACCTCTATTGGATTGTACATGGATTGTTGGCAGTATTATAGCAGATTTTTTGCTGTACACCGTTCTATAGCTGGGACAGGTCACCTTTAACGTTCAGTGGTTGGGTGCACAGGGACGGTGCAGGGTTTGGATGCGCCAGTGGCACTACAAGTACAAGCCCTGCACCAGCCTCCGTGTAGCCATACCTAATATATGTATAATTTATAAGCCACACACCGTTTGCTGTCAAATAGGCGATTGATCTGACTTGGATCTGGTTAATTATCCTCCACATACATTATGCGTGAACAGATCTTCAGTATGCTGTATTTAAACAATATTAATAAGATTAAAAACACTATTGAAATTAGGAAGAGGCAAACGGCTTTGATTCTTTCTGGTACTGACGCCCCGGCATCTCTAGATTAAAAAGAGAACACTTTTCGTTTAATAATTTCAGATCAGTACACCCTCCGTGTAAAGAGCTTTATTAAGGAAAAGCGAAGATTTGCGCTTTGGCTTGAAACGTGTCGTGGGGAGTATCAGAACCGGGGACGATCTCTGTAGATTCATGGTGGAAAGAACAGAAATTAAGAAAACTTTGATCAGTTCATTTAGGGATTTTGTACAATAGAGGATTCATTGATAATTAGTTTCTACAAATTAACTTGGGTGAAAACCTCCAGTCCCTCCGGATGTCAGATCCTCACTGTCCGCGATACCGGAGCACAAAGTGTGGAGACCGGCGGCATCGCTGCCACAGCGCAGGATGGCAGCTTATCAAAAAAAATCATGGACAGACAAGAATTGTTTACTGACACTAGAAAAAACTATAATAAATCACTAATTATCAGTTATACCTGTCTACAGACCACATTCTGATTATCAGTTATACCTGTTTACAGACCATCATTTGATTGTCAGTTATACCTGTCTACAGACCATCATTCTGATTATCAGTTATTCCTGTCTACAGACCATCATTCTGATTATCAGTTATACCTGTTTACAGACCATCATTCTGATTATCAGTTATTCCTGTCTACAGACCATCATTCTTTATTATCAGTTATAACCTGTCTATAGACCATCATTCTGATTATCAGTTATACCTGTCTACAGACCATCATTCTGATTATCAGTTATACCTGTCTACAGACCATCATTCTGATTATCAGCTATACCTGTCTACAGACCATCATTCTGATTATCAGTTATACCTGTCTACAGACCATCATTCTGATTGTCAGTTATACCTGTCTACAGACCATCATTCTGATTATCAGTTATACCTGTCTACAGACCATCATTCTGATTATCAGTTATACCTGTCTACAGACCATCATTCTGATTATCAGTTATACCTGTCTACAGACCATCATTCTGATTATCAGTTATACCTGTCTACAGACCATCATTCTGATTATCAGCTATACCTGTCTACAGACCATCATTTGATTATCAGTTATACCTGTCTACAGACCATCATTCTGATTATCAGTTATACCTGTCTACAGACCATCATTCTGATTATCAGTTATACCTGTCTACAGACCATCATTCTGATTGTCAGTTATACCTGTCTACAGACCATCATTATGATTATCAGTTATACCTGTCTACAGACCATCCCTTCTGATTATCAGTTATTCCTGTCTACAGACCATCATTCTGATTATCAGTTATACCTGTCTACAGACCATCATTCTGATTATCAGTTATACCTGTCTATAGACCATCATTCTGATTATCAGTTTATACCTGTCTACAGACCATCATTCTGATTATCAGTTTTTACCTGTCTACAGACCATCATTCTGATTGTCAGTTATACCTGTCTACAGACCATCATTCTGATTATCAGTTATACCTGTCTACAGACCATCATTCTGATTATCAGTTATACCTGTCTACAGACCATCATTCTGATTATCAGTTATACCTGTCTACAGACCATCATTCTGATTATCAGTTATACCTGTCTACAGACCATCATTCTGATTATCAGTTATACCTGTCTACAGACCATCATTCTGATTATCAGTTATACCTGTCTACAGACCATCATTCTGATTATCAGTTATACCTGTGTACAGACCATCATTCTGATTATCAGTTATACCTGTCTACAGACCATCATTCTGATTATCAGTTATACCTGTCTACAGACCATCATTCTGATTGTCAGTTATACCTGTCTACAGACCATCATTCTGATTATCAGTTATTCCTGTCTACAGACCATCATTCTGATTATCAGTTTATACCGTCTATAGACCATCATTCTGATTATCAGTTATTCCTGTCTACAGACCATCATTTTGATTATCAGTTATACCTGTCTACAGACCATCATTCTGATTATCAGTTATACCTGTCTATAGACCATCATTCTGATTATCAGTTTATACTGTCTACAGACCATCATTCTGATTGTCAGTTATACCTGTCTACAGACCATCATTCTGATTATCAGTTATACCTGTCTACAGACCATCATTCTGATTATCAGTTATACCTGTCTATAGACCATCATTATGATTATCAGTTATACCTGTCTACCAGACCATCATTCTGATTATCAGTTATTTCCTGTCTACAGACCATCATTCTGATTATCAGTTATACCTGTGTACAGACCATCATTCTGATTATCAGTTATTCCTGTCTACAGACCATCATTCTGATTATCAGTTATACCTGTCTACAGACCATCATTCTGATTATCAGTTATTCCTGTCTACAGACCATCATTCTGATTATCAGTTATTCCTGTCTACAGACCATCATTCTGATTGTCAGTTATCCTGTCTACAGACCATCATTCTGAATATCAGTTATACCTGTCTACAGACCATCATTCTGATTATCAGTTATACCTGTCTACAGACCATCATTCTGATTGTCAGTTATACCTGTCTACAGACCATCATTCTGATTATAGTTATACCTGTCTACAAACCATCATTCTGATTATCAGTTATACCTGTCTACAGACCATCATTCTGATTATCAGTTATTCATGTCTACAGACCATCCAAAATTTTGAATATCAGTTATACCTGTCTACAGCCATCATTCTGATTTCAGTTATACCTGTCTACAGACCATCATTCTGATTGTCAGTTATTCCT
Organism: Oophaga sylvatica; assembly: GCA_033576555.1. Taxonomy (NCBI): domain Eukaryota; kingdom Metazoa; phylum Chordata; class Amphibia; order Anura; family Dendrobatidae; genus Oophaga; species Oophaga sylvatica. Next base: position 599,048,774 of record JARQOD010000003.1, read on the forward strand.
GTCTACAGACCATCATTCTGGAATATCAGTTATACCTGTCTACAGACCATCATTCTGATTGTCAGTTATACCTGTCTACAGACCATCATTCTGATTATCAGTTATACCTGTCTACAGACCATCATTCTGATTATCAGTTATTCCTGTCTACAGACCATCATTCTGATTATCAGTTATACCTGTCTACAGACCATCATTCTGATTGTCAGTTATACCTGTCTACAGACCATCATTCTGATTATCAGTTATACCTGTCTACAGACCATCATTCTGATTATCAGTTATACCTGTCTACAGACCATCATTCTGATTATCAGCTATACCTGTCTATAGACCATCATTATGATTATCAGTTATACCTGTTCTACAGACCATCATTCTGATTATCAGTTATACCTGTCTACAGACCTCATTCTGATTTCAGTTATTCCTGTCTACAGACCATCATTCTGATTATCAGTTATACCTGTCTACAGACCATCATTCTGATTGTCAGTTATACCTGTCTACAGACCATCATTCTGATTGTCACTTATACCTGTCTACAGACCATCATTCTGATTATCAGTTATACCTGTCTACAGACCATCATTCTGATTATCAGCTATACCTGTCTATAGACCATCAATCTGATTATCAGTTTATACCTGTCTACAAACCATCATCTGATTACTGTTATACCTGTCTACAGACCATCATTCTGATTATCAGTTATACCTGTCTACAGGACCATCATTCTGATTGTCAGTTATACCTTCTACAGACATCATTCTGATTGTCAGTTATTCCTGTCTACAGACCATCATTCTGATTGTCAGTTATACCTGTCCTACAGACCATCATTCTGATTTATCAGCTATACCTGTCTACAGACCATCATTCTGATTGTCATTTTATACCTGTCTACAGACCATCATTCTGATTTCAGTTATACCTGTCTACAGACCATCATTCTGATTGTCAGTTTTCCTGTCTACAGACCATCATTTGATTGTCATTATACCTGTCTACAACCATCATTCTGATTATCAGCTATACCTGTCTACAGACCATCATTCTGATTATCAGTTATACCTATACAGACCAATCATTCTGATTATCATTATACCTGTCTATAGACCATCATTCTGATTGTCAGTTATCCTGTCTACAGACCATCATTCTGATTATCAGTTATACCTGTCTACAGACCATCATTCTGATATCAGCTATACCTGTCAACAGACCATCATTCTGATTATCAGTTATACCTGTCTACAGACCATCATTCTGATTGTCAGTTATACCTGTCTACAGACATCATTCTGAATTGTCAGTTATACCTGTCTACAGACCATCATTCTGATTATCAGCTATACCTGTCTACAGACCATCAATTCTGATTATCAGTTATACCTGTCTACAGACCATCATTCTGATTATCAGTTATACCTGTCTTAGAACATCATTCTGATTGTCAGTTATACCGTCAACAGCCACATTCTGATTATCATTATACCGTCTACAGACCCATCATTCTGATTATCAGTTATACCTGTCTATAGACCATCATTCTGATTATCAGTTATTACCTGTCTACAGACCTTCATTCTGATTATCAGTTATACCTGTCTACAGACCATCATTCTGATTGTCAGTTATACCTGTCTACAGACCATCATTCTGATTATCAGTTATACCTGTCTACAGACCATCATTCTGATTCTAAGAGCTTGTACTTTAAGAGCGGTCACACTATAGAGCTCTGTACTGTAAGAGCGGTCACACTATAGAGCTGTGTACTGTAAGAGGGTCACACTATAGAGCTCTGTACTGTAAGATCGGGGCACACTATAGAGCTCTGTACTGTAAAGCGGTCACACTAAGAGCTCTGTACTGTAAGAGCGGTCACACTATAGAGCTCTGTACTGTAAGAGCGGTCCACACTATAGAGCTGTTACTGTAAGAGCGGTCACACTATTGAGCTTGTACTGTAAGAGCGGTCACACTATAGAGCTTGTACTGTAAGAGGGTCACACTAAGAGCTCTGTAACTGTAAGAGCGGTCACACTATAGAGCTCTGTACTGTAAGAGCAGTCACACTATAGAGCTCTGTACTGTAAGAGCGGGGCACACTATAGACTCTGTACTGTAAGAGCGGTCACACTGTAGGCTCGTACGTAAGAGCGGTCACACTATAGAGCTCTGTACTGTAAAGCGGTCACACTATAGAGCTCTGTACTGTAAGAGCGGTCACACTATAGAGCTCTGTACTGTAAGAGCGGTAACTATAGAGCTCTGTACTGTAAGAGCGGTCACACTATAGAGGGGGTCTGTACTGTAAGAGCGGTCACACTATAGAGCTCTGTACTGTAAGAGCGGTCACACTATAGAGCTCTGAACTGTAAGAGCGGTCACACTATGAGCTCTGTACTGTAAGAGCGGTCACACTAAGAGCTCTGTACTGTAGAGCGGTCACACTATAGAGCTCTGTACTGTAAGAGCGGTCACACTATAGAGCTCTGTACTGTAAGAGCGGTCACACTATAGAGCTCTGTACTGTAAGAGCGGTCACTCTATAGAGCTCTGTACTGTAAGAGCGCACCAATAGGCTCTATACTGTAAGAGGCGGTCACACTATAGAGCTCTGTACTGTAAGAGCGGTCACACTATAGAGCTCTGTACTGTAAAGAGCGTCACACTATAGAGCTCTGGCACTGTAAGCGTGGTCACACTATAGAGCTCTGAACTGTAAGAGCGGTCACACTATAGAGCTCTGTACTGTAAAGGCGGTCAACTATAGAGGCTCTGTACTTTAAGTGCGGTCACACTTAGAGCCCTGTACTGTAAGAGCGGTCACACTATAGAGCTCTGTACTGTAGAGGCGGTCACCTATAGAGCTCTGTACTGTAAGGCGGTCACCTATGAGCTTCTGTAACTGTAATAGCGGTCACACTATGGAGCTCTGTACTGTAAGAGCGGTCACACTATAGTAGCTCTGTACTTTAAGAGCGGTCACACATAGAGGCCCTGTAACTGTAAGAGCAGTCACACTATAGAGGGTCTGACTGTAAGAGCGGTCACACGGAGCAGGATGATGGGAGTGATTGCCTCGGCGTGGAGCAGGATGATGGGGGGTGATTGCCTCGGCACGGAGCAGGATGATGAGGGTGATTGCCTCGGCACGGAGCAGGATGATGGGGGTGATTGCCTCGGCGCGGAACAGGATGATGAGGGTGATTGCCTCGGCACGGAGCAGGATGTGGGGGTATTGTCTCGGCATGGAGCAGGATGATGGGGGTGATTGCCTCGGCGCGGAGGGGAGGATGATGGGGGTGATTGCCTCAGCACGGAGCAGGATGATGAGGGTTGATGCCTCGGCACGGAGCAGGATTGAATAGGGGGTGATTGCCTCGGCGGCGGAGCAGGATGATGAGGGTGATTGCCTCGGCACGGAGCAGGATGATGGGGGTGATTGCCTCGGCATGGAGCAGGAAGATGGGGGTGATTGCCTCCGGGCGCGGAGCAGGATGATGGGGGTGATTGCCTCGGCACGGAGCAGGATGATGAGGGTGATTGCCTCGGCATCATCCTGCCCCCGGCGAGGCAATCACCCCCATCATCCTGCTCCAGGCCGAGGCAATCACCCCCATCATCTGCTCCGTGCCGAGGCAATCACCCTCACATCCTGCTCCGCCCGAGGCAATCACCCCCATCATCCTGCTCTGTGCCGAGCAATCACCCTCATCATCCTGCTCCGTGCCGAGGCAATCACCCCCATCATCCTGCTCCACGCCGAGGCAATCACTCCCATCATCCTGCTCCGTGGACCGCTCTTACAGTACAGAGCTCTATAGTGTGACTGCTCTTACAGTACAGAGCTCCATAGTGTGACCGCTCTTACAGTACAGGGCTCTATAGTGTGACCGCTCTTAAAGTACAGAGCTCTATAGTGTGACCGCTCTAACATACAGAGCTCTATAGTGTGACCGCTCTTACTGTACAGAGCTCTATAGTGTGACCGTTCTAAGTACAGAGCTCTATAGTGTTGACCGCTCTTACAGTACAGAGCTCTATAGTGTCCTGCTCTTACAGTACAGAGCTCTATAGTGTGACCGCTCTTACAGTACAGAGCTCTATAGTGTGACCGCTCTTACAGTACAGAGCTCTATAGTGTGACCGCTCTTACAGTACAGAGCTCTATAGTGTGACCGCTCTTACAGTACAAGCTTATAGGTGACCGCTCTTATACAGAGCTTTAGTGTGACCGCTCTTACATACAGAGCTCTATATGTGACCGCTCTTACAGTACAGCTCTTAGTGTGCCCGTCTTACAGTACAGAGCTCTATTTGACGCTCTCACAGTACAGAGCTTTAGCCTTAGTACGCTCTATAGTACGTTACAGTGTCGTACCGTAAGCCTAAGTACCGCTCTAAGTGACTTCACCTTATAGTTGCGCTCTTACAGTACAGAGCCTTATGTGACCGGCTCTTTCAGAGCTCTATAGTTGACCCTATAGGTACCGCTTTACAGTACAGAGCTCTACAGTGGACCTTATAGACCTTCAAGTCTACTTAGGGCCTTTCATGTACGCTCTAAGTAGAGTCTATAGTGTGACCGCTCTACGTAACAGTAGTCTTACAGTACAGAGTCTATAGTAGTACCGCTCTTACAGTACAGAGCCTATAGTGGACCCTCTTACAGTACAGCTCTATAGTGACCGCTCTTACAGTACAGAGCTATAGTGTGCCCTTCTTACGTACAGAGCTCTATAGACGCTCTATCAGACGGCTTAAGTGACCGCTCTTAGACAGCTCTATAGTGTGACCGCTCTTACAGTAAGAGCTATAGTGTGAGCTCTTACATACAGCTCTATGTTGACCGCTCTTACAGTAAGAGCTCATATGTGACCGCCTCTACAGGACTATGTGTGACGCTGCGCTTAAGTTTCCTTGTTCCGCTCTATAGTCATGCTCTATTTGACCCTTAATGTACAGTTCTACAGGTGACTCTATAGTGAGCTTTTAAGTCATGTGACCGCTCTTACAGTACAGAGCTTATTTGACCCTCTTCAGTAGTAGGTGACCCTTTAAGTACGCTCTTTTGCCTTAGAGCTATGGCCTTCGACTAGTACGTCTAATTGGCCCTACAGTCTTGCTCTACAGAGTTAGTGCGTCTAGTTATACGCTACTAAGTATGACGTTACGCTTAGCTTCGACGCTTGTGTGCCTCTTACCTCAATGACGTCTTCGTACTATGACCTAGCTAGGCTTAGTAATCTATGTGTGACTTCGAGCTTATATGTGACGTTTACTACAGCTTATGTACCGCTCTTAATAAGAGTCTAAGTGGACCTCTACAGTACAAGCCATGGAGCTACAGCACTCTATAGTTACCGCTCTTACAGTAAGTCTATAGTGACGCTCTTCATAAGCTCTTAGTGTGACGCTCTAAGTCAGAGTCTATAGTTGCCGCTCTTACAGACAGCTTATGTGCCCTTACAGTAAGCTCTATAGTTGCCGCTCTTACAGTCAGGCTCATAGTTGACGTCTTACGTACAGAGCTCTATAGTGTACCTCTTACACAGGCTATAGTGACCTCTACAGTACGAGTCTATGGGCCGCTCTTACATACAGAGCTCTATAGTTGCCGCCTTACAGTACAGCTCAAGTGTGACCTCTTACAGACAGAGCTCATATGTGACCGCTTTACAGACAGAGCTCTATATGTGACCGCCTACTACGAGTCTAATGTACCTTACGCAGAGTATAGTTGACCGCTCTACAGACAGACTTTGTGCCCTTACGTAAGTCTAAGTACCGCTCTTACAGTACGGTCTTGTGTGACCGCCTTACGTACAGGCTCTATAGTGACCGCTTTACAGTACAACTCTATAGTGGACGCTCTTACAGTAAGACTCTTAGTGTGACCGCTAAGTAAAGCTCTAGTGTGACCGCTTTACATACAGAGCTCTATGTGGACCGCCTTACGTACTAAGTTGACCGCCTTTACAGCCAATGTGACCGCTCTTAAGTACAGAGCCTTATGCCGCTCTTACAGAAGATCTAGTGACCGCTCTCACAGATCTATAGTTGACCGCTCTTACAGACAGAGCTCATGTGTGACCGCTCTTACAGTAAGAGTCTATAGTGTGACCGCTCTACAGACAAGTCTATAGTGTGACCGCTCTTACAGTACAGAGTCTATATGTGACCGCTCTTACAGTACAACTCTATAGTGACCCCTCTACAGTACAGACTCTATAGTGTGACCGCTCTTACAGTACAGCTCTATATGTGCGCCTTACAGTACAGAGCTCTATATGTGACCGCTCTTACAGTACAGAGCTCTAAGTTGACCGCTCTTACAGTACAGAGCTCTATATGTGACCGCTCTTACATACAAGCCTAAGTGACCGCTCTTACAGACAGAGTCTATAGTGTGACCGCTCTTACAGTAGAGCTCTATAGTGTGACCGTCTTACTACAGAGCTCTATGTGTGACCGCTCTACAGTACAGAGTCTTATGTGACCGCTTTACAGTACAGGCTCTATATGTGACCGCTCTTACAGTACAGAGCCTAATGACCCTTACAGTACAGACTCTATGTGACCGCCTACAGTACAGAGCTCTATATGTGACCGTCTTAAGTACAGAGCTCTATAGTGTGCCTTAAGACAAGCTCTAGTGTGACCGCTCAGTACGAGCCTTTACCTCTACATAAGGCTTACGTAAGCTCTTAACGCAAGTAGACCTAATACGCTATAGCTTATGCGCTAAGTACGCTATAGTGACGCTCTACAGTACAGAGATTTCCCAACGCCTATAGTGACGCCTACACAACTTATACGCTCTAAGCAGTCTAAGGTACGCCTACAGTACAACTCATAGTTGACGCTCTTACAGACAAGCTCAATGTGCCGCTCTTACGCACTATATTGACGCTCTTCAGTACAGAGCTCTATAGACCGCTCTACGACAGAGCCTATAGGTGACGCTCTTACGACATCTATATGTACGCTCTACGACAGAGTCTTAGGTACCTCTTACAGTACAAGCCAATGTGATGACGCCAACGTACAAGCTTAGTGACCGCTCTTACGTAAGACTCTATGACGCTCTACGACACTCTAAGTGTACCGCTCTACAAAGTCTATATGGACCCCTACGAAGACTAAGGTGACCGCCTCGACATCTAGTTACCTCTACTACACCTAGTACGCTCTTACTACAACTCTATAGTGTGACCGCTCTTACAGTACAGAGACTCTATAGTGTGACCGCTCTTACAGTACAGAGCTCTATAGTGTGACCGCTCTTACAGTACAGAGCTCTATAGTGTGACCGCTCTTACAGTACAGAGCTCTATAGTGTGACCGCTCTTACAGTACAAGCTCTATAGTGTGACCGCTCTTACAGTACAGAGCTCTATAGTGTGACCGCTCTACAGTACAGAGCTCTATAGTGTGACCGCTCTTACAGTACAGAGCTCTATAGTGTGACCGCTCTTACAGTACAGAGCTCTATAGTGTGACCGCTCTTACAGTACAGAGCTCTATAGTGTGACCGCTCTTACAGTACAGAGCTCTATAGTGTGACCGCTCTTACAGTACAGAGCTCTATAGTGTGACCGCTCTTACAGTACAGAGCTCTATAGTGTGACCGCTCTTACAGTACAGAGCTCTATAGTGTGACCGCTCTTACAGTACAAGCTCTATAGTGTGACCGCTCTTACAGTACAGAGCTCTATAGTGTGACCGCTCTTACAGTACAGAGCTCTATAGTGTGACCGCTCTTACAGTACAGAGCTCTATAGTGTGACCGCTCTTACAGTACAGAGCTCTATATGTAGTGACTCTGGACTCTTACAGTACAGAGCTCTATAGTGTGACCGCTCTTACAGTACAGAGCTCTATAGTGTGACCGCTCTTACAGTACAGAGCTCTATAGTGTGACCGCTCTTACAGTACAGAGCTCTATAGTGTGACCGCTCTTACAGTACAGAGCTCTATAGTGTGACCGCTCTTACAGTACAGAGCTCATAGTGTGACGCTTACAGTACAAGCTCTAGTGTGACCGCTCTTACAGTACAGCTAGCTCTACTATAGTGTGACGCTCTTACAGTACAGAGCTCTATAGTGTACCGCTCTTACAGTACAGAGCTCTATAGTGTGACCGCTCTTACAGTACAAGCTCTATAGTGTGACCGCTCTTACAGTACAGACTCTATAGTGTACGCTCTTATAGTAGTTGGTACCGCTCTTACAGTACAGAGCTCTATAGTGTGACCGCTCTTACAGTACAGAGCTCTATAGTGTGACCGCTCTTACAGTACAGAGCTCTATAGTGTGACCGCTCTTACAGTACAGAGCTCTATAGTGTGACCGCTCTTACAGTACAGAGTCTAATGACGCTCTTCATAGCTAAGTGGACCGCTCTTACAGTACAGAGCTCTATAGTGTGACCGCTCTTACAGTACAGAGCTCTATAGTGTGACCGCTCTTACAGTACAGAGTCTATAGTGTGACCGCTCTTACAGTACCAGAGCTCTCATAGATGTGACCGCTCTTACAGTACAGAGCTCTATAGTGTGACCGCTCTTACAGTACAGAGCTCTATAGTGTGACCGCTCTTACAGTACAGCTCTATAGTTACCGCTCTACAGTACAGAGTCATAGTGTGACCGCTCTTACAGTACAGAGCTCTATAGTGTGACCGCTCTTACAGTACAGAGCTCTATAGTGTGACCGCTCTTACAGTACAGAGCTCTATAGTGTGACCGTCTCTTACAGTACAGAGCTCTATAGTGTGACCGCTCTACAGTACAGAGCTCTATATGTGACCGCTCTACAGTACAAGCTCTATAGTGTGACCGCTCTTACGTAGAGATTGCTTGTAAGTGTGACCGCTCTTACAGTACAAGCTCTAGTGTGACCGCTCTTACAGTACAAGCCTATAGTGTGACCGCTCTTACAGTACAGACTCTATAGTGTGACCGCTCTTACATACAGAGCTCTATAGTGTGACCGCTCTCGTCACCTTAGTCCCCATGTGTATTGCGGTGGTCTGTCCCTCACTACCTGTCCTCCATGTGTAGTCGGGGTCTGTCACTCTCTAACCTGTCCTCCATGTGTAGTGCGGGGTCTGTCACTCTCTACCTGTCCTCCATGTTTAGTGCGGGTCTGTGCACTCTCTACCTGTCCTCCATGTGTATGTGCGGGTCTGTCACTCTCTACCTGTCCTCCATGTGTAGTGCGGGGTCTGTCACTCCTACCTGTCCTCCATGTTATGGGGTCTGTCACTCTCTACCTGTCCTCCATGTGTAGTGTGGGGTCTGTCATCTCTCTACCTTCCCCCATGTGTATATGGGTCTGTCATCTCTACCTGTCCCCTGTGTATGTGGGGTCTGTCACTCTCTATCTGTCCTCCTTGTGTAGTGGGGTCTGTCACTCTCTATGTGTCCTCCTATGTAGTGCATGGGTCTGTCAATCTCTACCTGCCCTTCATGTGTAGTGTGGGGTCTGTCACTCTCTACCGTCCTCCATGTGAAGTGCGGGGTCTGTCACTCTCTACCTGTCCTCCATGTGTGGCGGGTCTGTCACTCTCCTCCATTTTGGGCTCACTCCACTGTTCTGTGTGGGGTCTGTCACTCTCTACCTGTCCTCCATGTGTAGTGCAGGTCTGTCACTCTCTACCTGTCCTCCATGTGTAGTGCGGGGTCTGTCACTCTCTACCTGTCCTCCATGTGTTGTGCGGGGTCTGTCACTCTCTACCTGTCCTCCATTGTTGTGCGGGGTCTGTCACTCTCTATCTGTCCCCATGTGTAGTGTGGGGTCTGTCACTCTTTACCTGTCCCCCATGTGTAGTATGGGTCTGTCACTCTTTACCTGTCCTTCTCGTGCAGTGCAGGATCTGACTCTCTCTACCTACCATCTAATTGGGTCTATGAGTAGAGGGTTCTGTAGGGGTCCTCACCATAAGGCAACCTTTTCATAGAATCATAGAATGGTAGAGTTGGAAGGGACCTCCTGGTCATCTGGTCCAACCCCCTGCTCAAAGCAGGATTCACTACATCATCCCAGACAGATGTCTGCCAGCCTCTGTTTGAAGACTTCCATTGAAGGAGAACTCACCACCTCTCGTGGCAGCCTGTTCCACTCATTGATCACCCTAACTGTCAAAAAGTTTTTTCTAATATCTAATCTGTGTCTCCTCCCATTCAGTTTCATCCCATTGCTTCTAGTCTTTCCTTGTGCAAATGAGAATAAAGATGATCCTTCTACAATGTGACAGCCCTTCAGATATTTGTAGACAGCTATTAAGTCTCCTCTCAGTCTTCTTTTTTGCAGCTAAACATTCCCAATCCTGTAACCGTTCCTCATAGGACATGGTTTGCAGACCGGTCACCATTCTGGTCGCTCTTCTCTGAACTTGCTCCAGTTTGTTGACGTCTTTTTTAAAATGTGGTGCCCAAAACTGGACACAGTATTCCAGATGAGGTCTGACCAAAGAGGAGTAGAGGGCAATAATGACTTCACGTGATCTAGACTGTATGCTTCTGTTAATACATCCCAGAATTGTATTTGCCTTTTTTGCTGCTGCGTCACACTGTTGACTCATGTTCAGTCTGTGATCAATTAGTATACCCAAGTCTTTTTCACATGTGCTGTTACTTAGCCCTATTCCTCCCATTCTGTATATGCTTTTTTCATTTTTACTGCCCAGATGTAGTACTTTGCATTTTTCCCTGTTAAAAACCATTCTGTTAGTTGCTGCCCACTGCTCCAGTTTATTTATATCTTTTTGAATCCTCTCTCTCTCTTCTCTAGTATTAGCTACCCCCTAGCTTTGTGTCATCAGCAAATTTAATCAGTTTACCGTCAATTCCTTCATCTAAATCATTGATAAAGATGTTGAACAATACAGGGCCCCAAACAGAGCCTTGTGGTACCCCACTTGATACATTCTTCCAACTGGATGTGCAGCCATTTATGACCACTCTTTGGGTCCTATCACTAAGCCAGTTATGAATCCACCTAACAGTTGCCTCATCCATTCCATACTTAGTCATTTTTTCAATAAGGATTGTGTGAGATACTTTGTCAAATGCTTTGCTGAGGTCAAGATATAATATATCTACAGCATTTCCCTGATCCACCCAGTCAGTGATTCTGTCATAGAAGGAAATTAAGTTAGTCTGACATGACTTATTAGTTACAAACCCATGCTGACTCTGGTTAAGCACTTCATTCTTGTCCAGGTACTTACATACATGTTGTTTAATAATTTGTTCAAAGATCTTTCCTGGTATAGATGTCAGACTCACCGGCCTATAGTTCCCTGGGTCCACTTTCTTCCCCTTTTTGAAGATAGGAACAACATTTGCTCTTCTCCAGTCTTCTGGGTCTTCTCTTGTTCTCCAAGAATTTTCAAAGATTATGGAGAGTGGTTCAAAAATGTCTTCTGCTATCTCCTTCAGTACTCTGGGGTGTAATTCATCTGGACCTGGAGACTTGAATTCATTTAGTTAGCTAAGTGTTTCCTCACTAATTTTCTGTTTATGGATATCCTGGATTCTTCTATTCCCTTAATAGGACAGTGATGATCAGTTGATGTTACATTTCCTTTCTGAGAGAAAACAGATGCAAAATAGGAATTTAAAAGTTCAGCCTTCTCAACATCCTGTCTTACCATTTCATAATTTTCATCCTGTAAAAATCCTATAGCATCTTTGACTTTTCTTTTACTTTTGACATATCCCCAAAATCCATTTTTATTGCTTTTGACATCTCTTGCAAGCCTTAATTCATTGTCAGCTTTAGCTAATCTGATTCTTGCCCTGCAGGTTCTGCAGATGGCATTATATTCTTCTTTAGATATGCCTCCCTCTTTCCATTTTATTAGCGGATGAGACCCTTTACCCAATGGATGGTACCGGAGTGACGCAGCTCTGGTTCTTTCAATAGCAACATGTTGGGGTGCACTGGACCCGAGGCCCCATGTTCACCTCTGCTCCCCCCATTCAGGATTACAGAATCGAATCATCCGATTGCGCAGTAATTACAGCAAATTAACGAGCGATTCATTTCTTGGCTGCTCTTTGTCAGCAGCTCCTGTAATGTGTATAGTACAGTTCATATAGCGTCTTCTGCTTGGGTGCGATGAAAACACAGGAGTCACAGGTTTGATATAGAAAGTCTTGTATTACTTCATACAAGTTGGCAAAAAATAGTCACACAGTTTGCGGACACAGAAGCAGGAGACACAGCAGGCCAGAGTAATCTAAGCTCAGCAATCACTCTCCACAACAGTTCCGGATCTTCTTTCTTTTACCGTAAAGTCCATGCAAACGTGGGTCTTTCAAAGAGCAGGTTTTGAGTCCACAAGTGCTCAAGTCCTCTTCAGTAGAATTAGCTGAGTAACAATGTCAAGGCTTCAGGAGTCAGTCACAGGTTCACTGCAGGCTAGATCTTGAAGCACTGATTGCTCAGCTGTGGCTGCTTAAGAAGCAAAAGGAGAGAATACAGGGCGGGGACATGCAAGCTGGAAACTCATTTTGACTGAGGGCAAGATAGCTGCGCAAGAACAGAAAGTAAATGGTGCGAAAAACTGATTCAGGAACATGTACACAGAACCTTTACAGCTCCTGTGATCTCATCCCGATATCTCAGGTTAGTGCCGGGGATGATGCGGGTTGTGTTCTCCCGGTCCCATTGTCTTAATCACAGCGACACATGTAAGGGCTGCGAGGTGAGGCGCCATTAGGCATTCCTGGCAGCGGCTGGTGGATAGCGGGCGTGGAGTTCATGTACATTTATATATTCCCCGGTCTGATCCCTCTCGAGTCTCTGCTCACGCTTTGATCTTCCGGCTACCATTGCCGATGCAGATCCGAGTGAAAAATGTCATTTCCTCTTAAAAAAAAAAACAATACACAGTTTCAAGTTCGAGAGGGTAAAAAAAAAAATAAGTGACCCCCAGAAATGTTATTGTTGAGCCGGCGATGACAAAAAAATCGCAGGGATCCAATCTCAGGTCTTTAAAAAAAAAAAAAAAGGGAAATCAAAAGCTGGGGGTTTCTGCAGCGGCTAATAAATATTTCAGCCCTCATTGAGGCGCGCCGCTCGCTGTGTTTATTAAATCCGCCGTCTTTTAATTCATCGTATTCATTTTAATAGGTCAGGACTTGGCTGTGATTTAAATAGGCCGCAGAGAAAAGCGCCACGCGCAAACCTTGTAACAATCCGGATTATTATATTTAATTGGCCGGCTATGACTTGTTTGGACTCTGCGCTGCCACTTTTAGCTCCAGCTCGCTTGGCCCTTAAACCACCAAGGTTATGACCCCGGCAGTCGGAAGAATGGCGCACGGAGAAGGAGGCCCGAGCTGATCAGCACAATCCGAGGAATGGGGGAGCGCGGCCGGGAGCGAGCTGCAGGCAGTGCAGGGGCGAGAGGGGGGATTTAAATAGCGAGATGAGCAATCATCAGTCCGAGCCCGGACCCAGAACCGCACTCCACGGAGATGAAGAGCCGCAGATTCCTCGCCCTCGTAGATAATGATGTTCACAACACATTTAATAATGCAGTTACTTTGTATCACATCGCTTCTTTTTTTTTTTCCGTCACATCAAGGACGGTAATGTCTGTTTGTGTTTAATTCAGTCTTCAGGGACCCGGGAGATTTGTGGCAGTAATTAGGCTAACCTGCTAATCTGTAGGGACCAGATAAAAAAGGTGATTTATGTCTGCGAGGGAATCAGTGGAAAAAAAACCCACAAAACTTGAAGGTGAGACTTGGAAAAAGTTTTGATGCTGACCCCTTCATTGCCGGAGCGCGGCCGCCATTGGGGTCGTTAAGGAAGAGATGAATATGATGATTGCATTGTGATGGGTGATAATTGGCCGGCATAGACGGAAGCTCCGCGATATACGGTAATGAGAGCGTGTAGGACTTGTGTGTCCAGAGACAGACGCTCTGCCCTCATTCACAGCCTCGACTTCTGCGCATGAGAGGCGGCTGTAATGAGAGCGAAGCCAGGAATTCACAGATAATAGGAATCCTGCAGTCGTCCCGTCTAAATCAAGTTGTTAGGAATCATATTAAGCCGTTTTTTTCCCAGATCTAGGTGACAACCAATATGGCTGCCGGTGGGGTTTGTGTCACCGCAGTGAAAGGACCGAGAAATGGTTGAAGTCTTTTAATGAGGTTGTCACATCGCAGACATCTATGTTGTGTCCGCAGCACCCGGCGGTGACCGTGCCGCGCAGAACTCTCCATTGATTTTTGCTAAAGTTACGGAAATTTGCATAACGCTCTGCCATACTAATTTTCTCCTTCCCATAAAAAATGAATGGAGAGTGTTGTACTTTTGTGGTTTTCGTGGACAGAACTCCTAGGTCTGCAGACAATCAGCGGCCTGAATGGTCGGGTCACTGGTGGTCAGTGATGTGACCGCTCACAGCCGGCAATAGTGCAGGAGAAAGGAATAGCATCAAGGGTGACAATGCCTTCCTATATCGCTTACCCCTATGGCTGGCCACTGTGAAATATAACTAATGAGTGGAGAACCTCTTAAATAACGTGTCAAGAACCTAACAGATGGTAGATAGAGCCATAATATTCTTCTTGGCGCCGGAATGCTGATTCAGGACCTAAAAGCAACTTCAAATATTATGCAACCGGCCCAGGAGGAGCAATCTCCACCTATTTATAAGCAGGGGTGTGGTCAGACGTGAAGTGGGAGTGGTCTGTCGGCAATGGGCAGGCTAAGAACAAAATGTTAGAATAACCTGGAATGCTTAGTTTCCATATGAAGTGGAAATCCCATAAAAACATAAAATGTGAATACAGAAGGGTGTGAAAGTAAGTATTAGAAAATGAGAACCAAGGGAGGAGCCTGTAGATCGGGCACCATGTGTGATACATGCTGCCTGTAGATCGGGCACTGTGTGTGATACATGCGGCCAGTGGATTGGCACCGTGTGTGATACATGCGGCCTACAGATCGGGCACCATGTGTGATACTGTAAACGGTTGGCCGAGGGTTAACTTACTGGGAGCTGCTGCGTTCTTTACCCCTGTTATCTCCATTCTCCTGGGATGCTTTATTTTCCTCCGGACACAGCACATCCAAGACACCATAAGCACGTCTTACATGATACCAGCAAATTGCCTCTTCAAAAAAAGAGGACTTGTACTCTATAGCGCCACCTATTGGAAGTAGCGATCCTACAAGTCACAATCAACCCTTTAACGAGTCTTGTAATATGACTTAGGATAAAAGCCAAATCAGTATCTCCATTTGCAGACACGGTGTTTCTGACTATTGGTCCTCGTCAGTGCAAAGTAGGAGAAATCTGATTTGGCTAGATGAGAGGCTCTGGACTAAGGTCTAGGGGGTAAGGTTTCTCCTTGTGGAGAGTGACATACCAGCTCTGGCGTGTCGAGGTAAGGAGGCTTATTCGCCGTGCAATGCTCCTCTGGGAAATTTAATATGCAAATTGCCTCTTCAAAAAAAGAGGACTTGCACCTATAGCGCCACCTATTGGAAATAGCGATCCTACAAGTCACAATCAACCCTTTAACGAGTCTTGTAATGATACCAGCAATACATTCTTCACTACTCCGCTTCTTCTCTGCTACACCAGAATGGACCACAAAGTATTGACGGGATGAGGAGCCCTCTGAAAACTGCACTTCGATCTCTTCCCCTGGAGACACTTCAATCCAGTATAGAAAGACACATCTACTAGGTCGTTCACCCCTCTCTGGTTATCCTGCCCGGATACTTGCTGGTGGCCCACTCGCTACTACGCTCTTGCACGACCTCTTCTGCTGAGCGTTCCCACAGTGGTTCTTCCACTGAACTACTGCTGCATAAACCCACTCACTTTGGGCTCACAATACCATGGTGAATCCTTCACCGGCTTCTTCCCTATGCCCAGGGCCCTGGAACGTGGACGTCCTCACACTAGCAAGGTGCACCCCTGACTCACTTCCGCTTGGAGGAAATCTT
Source organism: Oophaga sylvatica (assembly GCA_033576555.1). Classification (NCBI taxonomy): domain Eukaryota; kingdom Metazoa; phylum Chordata; class Amphibia; order Anura; family Dendrobatidae; genus Oophaga; species Oophaga sylvatica. The sequence continues at coordinate 599,064,773 of JARQOD010000003.1, forward strand.
CCCGACAGATTCCCGCTTGGAGGCAATCTTTCCCTAGTAACATGTCCCTAACCTATTGTCCCCATTGGACTGGATGTGCTCAATGCCCCCCTCTAGTGACCAAACCAAATACTGCATTGACATATATTTCTAACATTCTAACTGGATCTCTAACGTGCCCCCATTAGTGATCCCTCGCAAGCTATAACTAAACCCATATATTTACACTACCTTACTAGTGCCCTCCTCTAGTGACCCCCAGGATGCACTGCCTACTTATATCTATATCCCCACATATCAGACATAACACTAGAAGAAGACATCATACAGTATCTAAAAGGCATATATTTAGGCTATGTGCACATGTTCAGGAATCTTTGCAGAAATTTCCTGAGAAAAGCCGGACTTTTTCCCAGGAAATTCGCATGCGTTTTTATCGCGTTTTTTGCGCAGTTTTATCGCAATTTTTTTCCTGAACATTTTAGGTCAATAAATTAGCGGGAAATACGCAGATTTACCGTGAAAATAATGAACATGCTTCGTTTTTTACCGCAATGCATTTTTTGTGCGGAAAAAAATGCACCATGTGCACAAAAATTGCAGAATGCATTCTAATCATAGGATGCTTAATGCATGCGTTTTTAAGCGCTTTTGCAGAGGAAAACCGCCGCAAAAACGTGAAAATAACGCGAAAAAAAAAGAATGAAACATATCAAGGGTTAATACCCTTGACCTCTTACATTACCCCTTCCTTTAACTATTGCCGTCCCCGGCAATAGGTGCATTAACACATGCATATTATTATTTACTGACACATATAGTAAACATTAAACATATATATATATATATTTTTAATGATGAGGTAGAGTAATAAAAACAAAATGACCTTGTCTCCCCCTTCCTTTGAGGGAAGCACTGCACCCGAAAAAAAAACAAAAACACAAAAACATTTTCTTGAAGGTCCCGTGGACCGTTTTCACCTCTCCATGGGAGAGTTGCAGTGTTCTCTACCCTGGGGGACGCCGAAAAGTCCCATATGATGCATCAGGCACTAAAAGGGAAAAGGCCAAGAACCTTTCAGCGGCGCGCATTCTGCACGGTTTTTCCACTTGTTGTCTGGCTCCTGGCGCGCTGAAGAGGACTCAGCAGCCGCAGAGTCTCCAAACTGAGGAGAAGAAACAGGCAGAGGCATCCTCCATTGCCTCTACACGTGGATCCTCATCTCTGGAGGGCTCGCTTTCCGGAAAAACCTGACGGGAGTGTGGGAGCGAGGTGGCTTCTGGGGATGACTGGCGGGCGTGCGGTTGCTCGGTGACGGGGAGCTTGGGCCTCGTGTCCCCGCAATGAGACAGCGTTGGGGCTACGTGGTCCACCACTGGCTGAGGCTGAAATGCACTTACCTCCCTTGGTTGCGAGGCTCCGCTCAGGCTGGCTCCCATCTCCTGCAGATACTGATGCAGGCAGGAGGCTAGGATCTCCTCCGGCTCTGCTTCCTGCTCTCCGCCGATGTCTCCGGCTATCACGGGCATGGTAGTGGCTCCTTCCTCCGGTCGGGTGGACTCCGTCAGCTTGCGGTCACTGCCGGTACTTGTTTCCGTTGTGCACTTGTGTTCCATCTCCGGTGGTCCAACGGGGACAGCTTCCGGGTACGTTGGTTCGGCACGGCCTGTTCTTCCGGCCGCCATTCTACAGGGCAACTCCCGCTCCAGGGTGGGGCTCTGGCCGGCCTCTCCACCCATTTTCCAGCATTAGGTGGGAACAGACAAACGTCCATCTGGGCACACTCCTCCTTGCGGGGGCGGTCCCGACATGGTTGACAGTTCTCGCTTGGCGCCTTTGGGACAGTGTCACACCCACGAAGTGGATCTTGTTGACAAGGACAGTCCTTTTTGGCGCCAGAGTTCTCCATCTTGTCAGACGCCATCTTGGAATCTGTACAATCTTCCTTCATCTTTTCTTTAGTCAAATCAGATTATCTAAAGCTGACAATGAATTAAGGCTTGCAAGAGATGTCAAAAGCAACAAAAAAGGATTTTGGGGATACGTCAAAAGTAAAAAAAATGTCAAAGATGCTATAGGATTTTTACAGGATAAAAATGATGAAATGGTAAGAAAGGATGTTGAGAAGGCTGAACTTTTAAATTCCTATTTTGCATCTGTTTTCTCTCAGAAAGGAAATGTAACATCAACTGATCTTCACTGTCCTATTAAAGGAATAGAAGAATCCAGGATATCTATAAACAGAAAGACACTGAGGAAACACTTAGCTAACCTAAATGAATTCAAGTCTCCAGGTCCAGATGAATTACACCCCAGAATACTGAAGGAGATAGCAGAAGAAATTCTTGAACCACTGTCCATAATCTTTGAAAATTCTTGGAGAACAGGAGAAGTCCCAGAAGACTGGGGAAGGGGAAGAAGGTGGACCCAGGGAACTACAGGCCGGTGAGTCTGACTTCTATACCAGGAAAAATCTTTGAACAAATTATTAAAGAACATGTATGTAAGTACCTGCATGAGAATGAAGTGATTAAACAGAGTCAGCATGGGTTTGTAACTAATAAGTCATGTCAGACTAACTTAATTTCCTTCTATGACAGAATCACTGACTGGGTGGATCAGGGAAATGCTGTAAATATAGTATATCTTGACTTCAGCAAAGCATTTGACAAAGTATCTCACACAATCCTTATTGAAAAAATGACTAAGTATGGAATGGACAAGGCAACTGTTAGGTGGATTCATAACTGGCTTAGTGATCGATCGGACTCAAAGAGTGGTCGTAAATGGCTACACATCCAGTTGGAAGAATGTCTCAAGTGGGGTACCACAAGGCTCTGTCTTGGGCCCTGTATTGTTCAACATCTTTATCAATGATTTAGATGAAGGAATTGAGGGTAAACTGATCAAATTTGCTGATGACACAAAGCTAGGAGGGGTAGCTAATACTAGAGAAGAGAGAGAGAGGATTCAAAAAGATATAAATAAACTGGAGCAGTGGGCAGCAACTAACAGAATGGTTTTTAACAGGGAAAAATGCAAAGTACTACATCTGGGCAATAAAAATGAAAAAAGCATATACAAAATGGGAGGAATAGGGCTAAGTAACAGCACATGTGAAAAAGACTTGGGTATACTAATTGATCACAGACTGAACATGAGTCAACAGTGTGATGCAGCAGCAAAAAAGGCAAATACAATTCTAGGATGTATCAACAGAAGCATACAGTCTAGATCACGTGAGGTCATTATTGCCCTCTTCTCCTCTTTGGTCAGACCTCATCTGGAATACTGTGTCCAGTTTTGGGCACCACATTTTAAAAAAGACATCAACAAACTGGAGCAAGTTCAAAGGAGAGCCACCAGAAAGGTGACCGGTCTGCAAACCATGTCCTATGAGGAACGGTTGCAGGATTTGGGAATGTTTAGCTTGCAAAAAAGAAGACTGAGAGGAGACTTAATAGCTATCTACAAATATCTCAAGGGCTGTCACATTGTAGAAGGATCATCTTTATTCTCATTTGCACAAGGAAAGACTAGAAGCAATGGGATGAAACTGAATGGGAGGCGACACAGATTAGATATTAGAAAAAACTTTTTGACAGTTAGGGTGATCAAGGAGTGGAACAGGCTGCCACGAGAGGTGGTAAGTTCTCCTTCAATGGAAGTCTTCAAACAGAGGCTGGACAGACATCTGTCTGGGATGATTTAGAGAATCCTGCTTTGAGCAGGGGGTTGGACCAGATGGCCCAGGAGGTCCCTTCCAACTCTACCATTCTATGATTCTATGAAATCCGGTAGTTTAGCCACATCCATTTTACGGTACTTTTCAGAACATTCCTCAATCTGCAGGTACAGAGTAATAGCTTCCAGTTTTGCAGCTCCCATGTTCTTTATCATCTCCATGGTGTCACTGCCAGATGGGGCAGCAAGATCCTGCCAACTACGCCACTTGCAAAGGGTTGGCTGAGGAGTTAACTTACTTGGGAGCTGCTCCGTTCTTTACCCCTGTTATCTCCATTCTCCTGGGATGTTCTTCTCCAGTGACAGAGCGTATAACACAATCAGAGTCAGAGTCCAGAATCCCGTCACACAGTTCTGCTTTATTTTCCTCTGGACACAGCACATCCAAGACACCATAAGCGCGTCTTACACGATACCAGAAATACATTCTTCACAACTCCGCTTCTTCTCCTCTGCTACACCAGAATGGACCACAAAGTATTGACGGGATGAGGAGCCCGGTGAAAACGGCACTTCGATATCTTCCCCTGGAGACACTTCAATCCAGTATAGAAAGACACATTTACTAGGTTATTCACCCCTCTCTGGTTATCCTACCCGGATACTTGCTGGTGGCCCACTCGCTACTACGCTCTTGCACGACCTCTTCTGCTGAGCGTTCCCAAAGTGGTTCTTCCACTGGACTACTTCTGCGTAAACCCACTCACTTTGGGCTCACACTACCACAGTGAATTCTTCACTGGCTGCTCAGGGGTTGTTGGTCCCCTCTTACTTCTACCCTATGCCCAGGACCCAGGAACGTAGACGTCCTCACACTAGCAAGATCCACCCCCGACTGACTTCCGCTTGGAGGAAATTTTCCGACAGATTCCCGCTTGGAGGCAATCTTTCACTAGTAACAAGTCCCTAACCTATTGTCCCTATTTTACTTGAAGTGCTCAATGCCCCCCTCTAGTGACCAAACCAAATACTGCATTGACATATTTTTCTAACATTCTAACTGGATCTCTAACGTGCCCCCATTAGTGATCCCTCGCAAGCTATAACTAAACCCATATATTTACACTACCTTACTAGTGCCGTCCTCTAGTGACCCCCAGGATGCACTGCCTACCTATATCTATACCCCCACATATCAGACATAACACTAGAAGAAGACATCATACAGTATCTAAAAGGCATACATTTACACACATAAAAATAATGAAACATATCAAGGGTTAATACCCTTGACCTTCTTACAATACATGCGGCCTGTGGATTGGGCACCGTGCGTAATACATGCTGTCTGTGGATCAGTCACCATGTGTGATACATGCTGCCTGTGGATCGGCACCATGTGTGATACATGCCGCCTGTAGATCGGGCACCGTGTGTGATACTTGCTGCCTGTGGATCGGGCACCGTATGTGATGTATGCTGCCTGTGGATCGGTCACTGTGCATGATATATGCGGCCTGTGGATCGGGCACCGTGCTTGATACTCGCTGCCTGTGGATCGGGCACTGTGTGTGAAACATGCTACCTGTGGATCGGGCACTGTGTGTGATATATGCTACCTGCGGATCGCGCCCCCTGTGTGATACATGAGGGCTGTGGATCAGGCACCCTGTGTGATACATGAGGGCTGTGGATCAGGCACCCTGTGTGATACATGAGGGCTGTGGATCGGGCACTGTGTGTGATATATGCTACCTGCGGATTAGGCACTGTGCGTGATACATGCGGCCTGTGGATCGGCACCCTGTGTGATACATTGCTGCCTGTGGATCGGGCCCCCTGTGTGATACATGAGGGCTGTGGATCAGGCACCCTGTGTGATACATGAGGGCTGTGGATCGGGCACTGTGTGTGATATATGCTACCTGCGGATTAGGCACTGTGCGTGATACATGCGGCCTGTGGATCGGGCACCCTTGTGATACATGCGGCCTGTGGATCGGGCACCCTGTGTGATACATGCTGCCTGTGGATCGGGCACCCTGTGTGATACATGCTGCCTGTGGATCGGGCCCCCTGTGTGATACATGAGGGCTGTGGATCAGGCACCCTGTGTGATACATGAGGGCTGTGGATCGGGCACTGTGTGTGATATATGCTACCTGCGGATTAGGCACTGTGCGTGAAACATGCTACCTGTGGATCGGGCACTGTGTGTGATATATGCTACCTGCGGATCGCGCCCCCTGTGTGATACATGAGGGCTGTGGATCAGGCACCCTGTGTGATACATGAGGGCTGTGGATCAGGCACCCTGTGTGATACATGAGGGCTGTGGATCGGGCACTGTGTGTGATATATGCTACCTGCGGATTAGGCACTGTGCGTGATACATGCGGCCTGTGGATCGGGCACCCTGTGTGATACATGCTGCCTGTGGATCGGGCACCCTGTGTGATACATGCTGCCTGTGGATCGGGCCCCCTGTGTGATACATGAGGGCTGTGGATCAGGCACCCTGTGTGATACATGAGGGCTGTGGATCGGGCACTGTGTGTGATATATGCTACCTGCGGATTAGGCACTGTGCGTGATACATGCGGCCTGTGGATCGGGCACCCTTGTGATACATGCGGCCTGTGGATCGGGCACCCTGTGTGATACATGCTGCCTGTGGATCGGGCACCCTGTGTGATACATGCTGCCTGTGGATCGGGCCCCCTGTGTGATACATGAGGGCTGTGGATCAGGCACCCTGTGTGATACATGAGGGCTGTGGATCGGGCACTGTGTGTGATATATGCTACCTGCGGATTAGGCACTGTGCGTGAAACATGCGGCCTGTGGATCGGGCACCCTGTGTGATACATGCGGCCTGTGGATCGGGCACCGTGTGTGATAGTTGCGGCCTGTGGATCGTGCCCCCTGAGTGATACATATCAGCTGTCAGGTTTCCTTCATGTATTAAATACACTTCATGAAGGGTTGAATAATGGAGACTGAGGTTCTGGCATTTTTTTGAGAAAACACTTTTATATCCATTTTGTTCAGATATTTGCTATAAAGCAGTAAAACAAGAACAATGAAAACAGCAAAAAGTTTATGAATTTTATTAATAAACCGAATTTACAATTGGGGGAATAATTGTGATTGAGCATCTGATAGAAGCGTGATCGAGCCTCCACGTACTGTCCAGGTTTATAGTCCTCAGTCACCGGTGGAGCGGAGAGTCGGCACAGATACAGATGAGATACAGATGAGATACGGCCACGTGATGTGGGGAGGGGGAATGACACATTATTTTGGAGGATTTCACAGGTTTTAGGGTAATGAGCGGAAAACTTAGAAATGCAGAGGAAACATTACAGGCAGAAAGCTCATTATGGAGAATATTTAGTATCTGAGGAGGCATTACATGCGCTGGGAGCGGAGCGGCCGGCGTATGGGGCTGGATATGATAATGGGGGCATCATGCGTGCAGAGCTTTGGTGGTGAGAAGTTGTGAATCGTGTCTTCACTGACAGGTTATCACCCTCATCCTCCGCTGTGGATGTCAGACCCTCGTATCCATCATTAATTTCTAGAGAAAAGAAATGAGTGATCGCAAACAAGGTTCCAAGTCTCCCGGTCCTGGAGCCTCGCATGTCACCCCCGTATTATGAGAGGGACGGACATCGACAACGTTGGGACTTTTGTAGATCCTGTTGGGTTGAGAAGCCTGGAGAGCTTTCCTCCATGTCCTGGTGAGGGGATGGACCCCATACCGGTAGCATTGGCTGTGGACCAGATAAAGTCATCATTTTTCCTTACTTTATATATACTTTGGGGGTCTTCATATCTAAGACACCAACAGGAATGAACGTTAGTAAGAGCAGGAAAGCTACATCACGGCAACGAACCCCTTAACTGAGTTAGGAAACCATTACTGTGGTGAACACGTGGTCTCCGGGACTAAGACATCTATCCTTGATGTAAAGGCTGCCAACCCTGTGGGGGCCCCATATAAGTAGTTATGCCTGGGCCACACAAGATAGTATTTCGGGTCATGGGACGCAGCTGAATGAGTCCAGGCCGGATCTACAGGGAGTAATGGCTACACCGTAGGCGGCGCAATACACAGGTGAGCCCTCCTCCTCCACAGACCCGGCGTCCTGTAAAGCACACTCGCTTCTCGTGGGTGGGGGTCCGGTCCCCGGGGGTGCACCCTCTGATGCGAATGTTACAAGTGGAGCACTTGAGCTGATCTCTGCCGTGCACTTAAAACATCTCGGGGCCAAAGTCAATCTTTAGTAAATATCTTGTTGCGTTTTTTTCTAACACACTTCGTAATAATGGCGTCCCACATATCCAGGACCCCGGCCTGCAGCAACGTGGCTGCCATGGTGCACGGATGACTGAGCGCCATCCCCATGGCGGGGCAGATGCTCCTGACGCTCGGGAGCCAGTTCTTTCTCTCTGCCCATAGAGGGCACAGAATGGACCCCGACGACCAAAAGGGCAACTCGGACATAATATGATGGGGGCTACACACCCTGCTAATGGGAGATGGGGGAGGTTTATTAACCCTTGGCAGTGGGTAGAAGTCTTAGTGTGGAACAGTTTTTGGCAGAGAGCAACCGTATTTTTTTAAATCTTGGACATCTTTAAAGAGAACCCGTCACCCTCCATAAATGTTATTTTTTCTCCTAAATCTGATCGTTTTACCTTTGTTCCTGCTCCATAGATACCACCCCATTCTTACATAGCTATCTAGTTTTGTTAGCCAAGTGGGCGTGGTCCTCAAGAAGATGCCCACAGAGGAAGAATAAGGACCATGCCCATTTGGATAATAAGACCAGATTTATATACAGGTAAGAGGAGGCCGTATCTCAGGATTGTCGAGGACAAGGTAGGAGACAATGTCACCATGTAAAACATTCCATATTTGTGACAAGCGCCAGCTCCTTTTCTCAGGGTGAGTTCGAGCCGATACAAGCGACCAGGTAACGTGCAATCACCTAGAGGTCCGATATTAATGTCGGGGCTGAGGGCGGCTCTGGACTTGACATTTGCGTTCGCAGCACAAGGATAGTACTTAAGGCCCGGTGCTTTCAGTAACCTTTCCCCGTGCGCCATCTCTCAGAGCAGAGCGGTAGGTGCCAGGTGGCATCTGCCCCAGACTGACGATTCCTCGGATGATCAGCTTCTAATTAGAGCCAGGACAGATGGTGCGGTGCAGACCTTAATTGGGGGGGAGGTCACCACGCGGCGTCATTGTGCGCACCCAGAAGATGCCTCCACACTGACAAAACTTCGTGTCCCCTCGCTGCCAACTACAAGAAACTTCTCATTCGCTTCCAAAAATGTTTTTCCTTTCTTCACTGTGCAAAAACTAAGAAGGAATTATATTTCCAGACTGGAAGCTGCGACTCATTCAATGCTGGGGGCGCGAGGATCGGAAAAGTGCTAAACCTGAGCAGATCCCTGGAAATCTGCACGCCATAATATAGGAATATGCAAATTATGATAGTATGGGGGGGTAAAACCATCCAAGGGGGGCAATGTGGAATGCACCGGGCTAGATCGAGACTCAAAAACAATGTAAAACTCAGGGGCCCCAAAGCAAAATCTATGTCAGGGACCCCTATTATGTGTCACACTAAATCTGCTCCGTCTCATACCGCCTAACTGTCCCAGATCCACCAGCACAGCCACAATTCGGGGAGCAAATCTCCTAGCTTCAGTCCAGGACAGGATTCACATTAGGCAGGTTCCCAGCAACCAGAATCGCCTTATCATGGCTGCTGGGTACACATGAATTGTCCAATTCGCTAGGTATTCTCAATTTTTCCTATTTTGTAGAGCAGTAATGCAATTCACATTTTATATATTTCATGTTATAGCGCTGCAGAGCGCAGCTTTCTTTGCTGGTTATACATGGAGATAGCGACTCTTAGTAAGCACCTGTACACACCAGTCTTCTGCAAAGAAGAGACAGTCAGTCTTCTGTTATTTGTATGCAATTTGGGGAGCAGTCTGGTGGGGTCACGGGTATGTTCTCAAAACACAGCTACAGTTGGATATAATGGTGAAGCAGGGAGGCGAAAGATCCTATAGTCACCATTACCACTGGATACAGCCTGAAGGAACTACATAGACCTTCAAGTCATGGGACCTGAGAATACTGCATGTCATCAACTTCTTGGAAGATTTTCAGGCAGTAAGTAAACTGCCAGAAACACAAGAGCAGCGAGAATGGATGGGGCAGGCACCTGTGATGCTTGTAGAGGATGGAGGGGACATCATACTGTGTGTGGAGGGAATGTACTGTGAGGACATCATACTGTGTGTGGAGGGAATGTACTGTGAGGGCATCATACTGTGTGGGGGGAATGTACTGTGCAGACATCATACTGTGTGTGGGGGGAATGTACTGTGGGGACATCATACTGTGTGTGGGGGGAATGTACAGTGCAGACAACATACTGTGTGTGGAGGGAATGTACTGTGAGGACATCATACTGTGTGTGGAGGGAATGTACTGTGGGGGCATCATACTGTATGTAGAATGTACTATGGGGGAATCGTACTGTGGGGGCATCATACTGTGTGGGGGGAATGTACTGTGCAGACATCATACTGTGTGTGGGGGAATGTACTGTGGGGACATCATACTGTGTGTGGAGGGAATGTACTGTGGGGCCATCATACTGTGTGGAGGGAATGTACCATGGGGGCATCATACTGTGTGGGGGAATGTACTGTGCAGACAACATACTGTGTGGGGCAATGTACTGTGAGGACCTCATAATGTGTGAGGGAATGTACTGCAGGGAAATCATACTGTGTAGGTGAATGTACTGTGGGGGCATCATACTGTGTGGAGGAATGTACTGAAGGGACATCATACTGTGTGTGGGGGAATGTACTGTCAGGACTTCATACAGTGTAGGTGAATGTACTGTGGGGGCATCATACTGTGTGGAGGAATGTACTGAAGGGACAGCATACTGTGTGTGGGGGAATGTTCTGTGTGGAGGGAATGTACTGCAGGGGCATCATACTGTGTGAGTGAATGTACTGTAGGAGCATCATACTGTGTGTGGGGGAATGTACTGCAGGGGCATCATATTGTGTGTGAGGGGGAATGTACTGTGAGGACATCATACTGTGTGTGGGGGAATGTACTGTGAGGATATCTGTTGTGAACTTATTGAAGACGACTTCGGAGTTGAAGCTCCCTCTGGTGGTTGCTGAGGGTATTGAACCTATGTTGAACACCAAGAGTCCTACACCTGCAGTTGACGAGTGGTTGTCAGGTGATACTGACTGGCCTGATATAAGTGAGCTGACCTCCCATGATCCTCCCCGGTGATCAATTGTTCTTCCTTGTCTAGGTTGGAATTCAGCTTGCTTTTCTGCTGTCTCCTGCTTGCATTCAGATAAGTCTCTTTCAGTTTTTTTTGCTGTGGTTTGAATTCCTTGCTTTTTGCTGCATTGCTTTTTGTCTTCAGCCGGGTCCCCCTTTGGGGGGCTTTGGCTGGTCTCCGTTCGTTTTTTGTATTTGTTCATTTGCTCTGTTCTTGTGATATTTTACTGCTGGGTTGCTACGTGTCCACACCAGAGATCTGATATAGGTGGTCGAGACCGTGTGGTCTCAGTATTTTTGGATTCAGAAGTGTTGGAGTTTTTCCTAGGGTTTTTTGGGTTGCAGACAGTATTCTCTCCTTTGCTGTCCTATCTTGACAGTTTTGGGCCCCAGAGTTTGCTCAATCTATTTTCTGTCTGTGTTCGTATTTTCATCTTGTCTAACCGCCATTATATGTCTGGGGCCTTCCTATTCTTTTGGGGTCTACTCCGGGGCAGTTAGCTTTCCTCTTTCCATTTTCAGGGATAGCTATCTCTCGGCTGTGACGAGGCGTCTAGGGCACCGTAGGAACGTCCCACGGCTGCTTCTAGTTGTGCGGTTAGTTTAGGCGTCTGCAACCTATTAGTTTCCAACCTCTCTGATGTTAGGCTGCCTTTGCAGTTTTTTGCTCCTGCCTCCTCAGCTACCTAAACATAACAATATCATACTGTGTGTAGCGGAATGTACTGTGAGGACATCATGCTGTGTGTAGCGGAATGTACTGTGGGGAAATCATACTGTGTGTGGGGGAATGTACTGTGGAGACATAATACTGTGTGTAGGAGAATGTACTGTGGGGACATCATACTGTGTGTGGGGGAATGTACTGTGGGGACATCATACTGTGTGTGGGGGAATGTACTGTGGGGACATCATACTTTGTGGAGGGAATGTACTGTGGGGACATCATACTGTGTGTAGGAGAATGTATTGTGGGCACCTCATACTGTGTGGAGGGAATGTACTGTGAGGACATCATACTGTGTGTGGGGGAATGTACTGTGGGGACATCATACTGTGTGTAGGAGAATGTATTGTGGGCACCTCATACTGTGTGGAGGGAATGTACTGTGAGGACATCATACTGTGTGTGGGGGAATGTAGTGTGGGGACATCATACTGTGTGTGGGGAAATGTACTGTGAGGACATCATACTTTTGGAGAGAAATGTACTAGAGGACATTATATTGTGTGTATGGGGAAATATACTGATTGGACCTGTGCAGGGAAAGTACGGTTGTGACATCAACCTGTGTGAGAGGAATGTGCTGTGTGGGCATCATACAGTGTGTGACAGAATGTACTGAGACAGTATACTGTGAGTTGAGGAATGTACTGTCAGGATATCATACTGTATGTAGGGGGAATGTGCTGTGGGAACATCATACTGTGCATGGGGTATTGTACTGTGGGTGGAGGCACTGTGGGGACATCATCCTGTGTGGAGGAGATGTATTATGGGGACATCATACTGTTTGGGGGAATGTGCTGTGGGGACATCATACTCTGTGTGTGGGGAATGTATGGTTGATATACTTTGTGGGGGGATGTACTGCAGGGACATTACAATGTGAGTAGGCGAATCACACTGTGTGGGGGAATGTACTGTGGGGACATCATACTGTGTGGGGGATGTACTGTGGGGACATCACACTGTGTGGGGGATTGTACTGTGGGGACATCATTCTCTGTGTGGGGGGGAATGTATGGGGGATATCATACTGTGTGGGGGATGTACTATGTGACATCATAATGTGTGTGTGGGGCAGATCTCACTAGAAGGCTATATCTCTGTGTGAGCACATGAAAGGATTAGATAGAACAGCCCATCCAAAAGTATAACATGGTAATAATTAATACACATGACAGAATTAGATACACAGTTCAGGAGACAGTATCACACAAGATAAAATTAGAAATTAGATACAGCAGCTAAGCAGACAACGTACCACATGGAAGGATCAGATATTGTGGATTGAGCTGGTTTATTTAATTCTCTATTACGATAATGTCTGCTGAGTCATGTATTTCTAATACTATCATGTGTGATACAAAGCTCAGCAAACAGTATCACACAGGATAGGATCAGATACACGGCTCAGCAGTCAGTATCACACAGGATAGGATTAGATACGTGGCTCAGCAAACAGTATCACACAGGATAGGATCAGATACACGGCTCAGCAGTCAGTATCACACAGGATAGGATTAGATACACAGCTCAGCAGTCAGTATCACACAGGATAGGATTAGATACACGGCTCAGCAGTCAGTATCACACAGGATAGGATTAGATACACGGCTCAGCAGTCAGTATCACACAGGATAGGATTAGATACACGGCTCAGCAGTCAGTATCACACAGGATAGGATTAGATACACGGCTCAGCAGACAGTATCACACAGGATAGGATTAGATACACAGCTCAGCAGTCAGTATCACACAGGATAGGATTAGATACACAGCTCAGCAGATAGTATCACACAGAATAGGATTAGATACACAGCTCAGCAGACAGTAACACACAGGAGAGGATTAGATACACAGCTCAGCAGGCAATAGCACACAGGAGAGGATTAGATACACAGCTCAGCAGTCAGTATCACACAGGATAGGATTAGATACACGGCTCAGCAGACAGTATCACACAGGATAGGATTAGATACACAGCTCAGCAGTCAGTATCACACAGGATAGGATTAGATACACAGCTCAGCAGTCAGTATCACACAGGATAGGATTAGATACACGGCTCAGCAGACAGTATCACACAGGAGAGGATTAGATACACGGATCAGCAGTCAGTATCACACAGGATAGGATTAGATACACGGCTCAGCAGACAGTATCACACAGGGTAGGATTAGATACAGGGCTCAGCAGACAGTATCACACAGGATAGGATTAGATACACGGCTCAGCAGTCAGTATCACACAGGATAGGATTAGATACACAGCTCAGCAGTCAATATCACACAGGATAGGATTAGATACACAGCTCAGCAGATAGTATCACACAGGATAGGATTAGATACACAGCTCAGCAGATAGTATCACACAGGATAGGATTAGATACACAGCTCAGCAGTCAGTATCACACAGGATAGGATTAGATACACGGCTCAGCAGACAGTATCACACAGGAGAGGATTAGATACACGGCTCAGCAGACAGTATCACACAGGAGAGGATTAGATACACAGCTCAGCAGACAGTATCACACAGGATAGGATTAGATACACAGATCAGTACACAGGAGAGGATTAGATACAGGGCTCCTGGTGAGGACATTGTTGTAGTGGCTCCTCTGACACTGATTCCTCTTGTTTTGTGGGTGACATGCTTTGTTATTACAGTGAAGCATCCTCCACATTTCGGGGTCTTTTCTCCCTCGGCACCAGTTGATATTCGGCGATGTTGCTGTGGGGGTCGGGGCTGCACCATATGGGGGGGATCAATCTCCTGCGCTTGTTCTCACAATGCTTTTAAAACTTGAGGAAGCTCCAATTTTTCCTGCAGATCAAAGCGCTCGGCTCGCGGTGCGGCAATCATCTGCAATTTGAAAATTATTGAAACCTTTTAGGAAGTTGTATGTGGATTTGATGTGTGTTTTTTTATTTGATGTGCCTGTCTCTCATCTCCGTGTAGTGCCAGGACCGTTTACATCCATCTCTCCAGGTCTCTGGGTACCGCGCCGCGGTGACAGGCCTTACGTTACAATGGAGACGCCGTTCTTTGTTTGGCGAGCAATTAGCTGGGTCCTCCACTTGCAGGATAAAGCTCCTGACAAGAGTCTGTCTAGAGGAGCGCTGCTCTTCACAAACACAAAGGTTAAAGAAGAGTTAGGTACTAGCGAATACAGAAGGTGCATCTTAAAGGGGACATGACCTGGCAATGACTGAGGTTGTGCTCATTAGTGGTGGGTTTGATGAAGGGCGCCCAGCTTCCTAAGCAATAACATGAGCTATGACATGGGGCCCGGATCACACAGCGGGGATGTGAAATGTCTGCCCAGTAGAAGCCATAAAGTAAAAGTGTTAAGGCACCAACTGAGTATCTGTACAAACCACGGTGTCTCCGCCACCGTTATGGTCTATGTCCAAAACTGTCCATCTGTGATAGGAGAGAAGTGTGGTGGTGATAAACCGCACCCTATTGTAGGACACCAGTGTGAACAGAGCCATAAGCTGCCCATACACAGTGTTTAGGTGCCGGATGAGTGTTTTCAGTCTGGAGAAATCTGCTACCAGACCCCTCTGTCCTCCTCATCCACACTTCTCTGTCCCCCTCAAGAGTGACTCATATGTCTTCTTCCATCTCCTTCAGACTCCTTTTTCCTTCTCCTCCAGACTCTTCTGTCCTTCTCCTCCACATTCCTCTGCCTCCTTCCCCAGACAATTTTGTCCTCCTCCAACCAACCTCCTCTGTTCTCTTCCAGCCTCCTCCGTCTTCTACGACTCTCCTCTGTCCTCTCCAAACTACGGTCTCCTCCCCAAGACTCGGCTACACTACTCAGTCCTCCTCCAGATACCTTTATACTCTCCAAACTATTCTCTTTTCCCCAAACTCCTCAGTCCTCCTCCAGATCCCTCTGACCTCCTCCTCTCCACACTTCTGTTATCCTCCCTCTCCACAGTCCTCTGTCCTCCTCCCTCCAAGACTCTCCGTCCTGCTCCAAAATCCTCTGTCTTCACCAGAGTCCTCTGTCCTCCTCTTACAGACTCCTCTGTCCTCACCCTCCAGACTTCTTTTTTATACTTCTCTGTATTTCTACTCCAGACGCCTCACTCCTTCTCCTCCAGACTCATATCCTCCTACTCCATACTCCGCTGTCTACTACAAACTACTGTTTCCTCTCCAAGACTCCCCCCACACAACTGTCCTCCTCCGCTAGACTCCATTTGTGATGAAACGGTGCACACACACGACGGCTGCTGCCGTCCGACCCAGTAAACTGCAGGGATTTATAATTATCCCACTTCCACTTAGGAACTTGCCGCTCTCTGGCGCCCCCCTTACCCTCAGGTCAGTCAGGGAACTGCACCTAGGATAATTAGTCGCCAGACGGGTCCCTTGGATGTGTGCTGGCTATTGGGCACGCTGCAGTGAGGGAATTATAATTACTCCGAGCCGCAGCCGGGTAATACACTTATAATACTCGCTCCGTCACCGCCAACGCCACCCCATAGGTCAACACTTTACACCCCTTCTTTATAGCTGCCACCAGCTACGGTTTTTCTGAATGAACAATTTATCAAGAGGGTCCGTAGCAACCCCAAAACAGTAGCGTAGTGCTTCAGGCACGTGCAAATTCGTTTATAGAGCAGGAGAGACAAACTAATAAATTTATAGGTTTATTCCTTAAAAAGACAGGCAGTGCTTATACAATATAAAAAGATGTAACAAGCTGAGGCAATATAGTTATGTACAAGACAATTAGAAAATAAAAGGGGTTAACATAAGGAAGATCAACTTACAGTTCTTAGATCATAGTAGGCAAGCCATGCGGTCGGGGAGGGGAGACATCACAATGCATCACAGAGCTGCTATAAGTCTGGTGTCCAGGGCAGATCTGAGGCAGAATACCTGGCCCCTGCCTTATAGACCTGTGGCCGTGACCTCATAAACGGGGTGGAGTTACCAGGGTCCTCCTCTTGCTGAAAGGTATGGTTGGAGTTCTGAAAGATTATCAGGAGCATAACTCATCCTGAGAACCTCGCAGAAGAATGGCAGACCTATCAATGATCTTACTTTGAAATGACGGTTCAAATGAGCCCACACGCGGGTGGGCTAGTTTATAGGGCATCCGAGAATTCCATTTCTCGGGTTCTGTTGGAGTTACGGGTTTACCAGTACCACGGGACCGTTGCCTGTCAGGCGCATGTTTCACAACAGTACTTTCGTGTTTCTAGCGGACGCTCCCACCGTGTTATTAACCAAAACAGAATGCAGTCTCCAAAATGGCTGCTAGTGTAGGAGCAGCACATGTGCTGACAATGGGGGACCCCTGCGGTGAAGCAGGAAAACTTCCAGCACTGGCAGCTCACATTACACTGCCTGAGTGCAGGCTGGGGGGTTGGTGAGAAGTATGAGAGCTGCAGAGAGAAGGAGGGGGCTTTGCTTTGTGGGCTTTCAGCAGTACAAAAAAAAGATGAGGACAGCAATTCCAGCACAGCACTCATCACACCTCCCCCCCTTTGAGGGCGCTACGGAGGCATGACCTGTCGGTAATCCGACATGCGCACCTCAGCGGGTTCGCCACGTCGTGATAACCCATCAGCATTCCCATGATCGCTGCCTTCCTTGTGTTGTACGGCAAAATCATACTGCTGCAGGGCAAGGCTCCAGCGTAGCAACCTACCATTGGTTCCGGACACTGTGTGCAGCCAGCTCAGAGGGTTGTGGTCGGTGACCACCTTGAAGGTGCGCCCGTACAGGTAGGGCTGCAAACGTTGCAGTGCCCAGACCATGGCCAGGCACTCCTTCTCGATGGTGGAGTATGCCACTTCCCTTGGCAGAAGTTTACGCTCAGGTACAACACGGGGTGCTCCTGGTTCCCCGAATCAACCTGGCTGAGTACAGCACCGAGGCCAAATTCGCTGGCGTCAGTCTGTACCAGGAATGGCCGACTGCTGTCGACGGCTTTCAACACTGGAGAGCTGCACAGGGCTGTTTTCAAAGCTCGGAATGCCGCCTCACAGCCATCTGTCCAGTTGACTGTTTGGGGTAGACCGCCCTTGGTGAGGTCCGTCAAGGGTTTTGCAATGGCGCTATAGTTCGGTACGAAACGCCTATAGTACCCTGCAGTGCCCAGGAAGGACTTCACCTGCTTTTTGGTCCTGGGGGTGGGCCAGGACACGATCGCGTCCACTTTCTCGGGCTCTGGACTCATGGAACCCCCACCTACCCGGTGCCCCAGGTAGTGGACCTCCCTCATGCCCATCTGGCATTTTCCCGGCTTGATGGTCAGACCTGCCTGGTGAATACGCTTGAGCACCTCCTGGAGATGCTGAAGGTGTTCCTCCCAGGTGGAACTGAAGACGGCAATGTCGTCCAGGTACGCCACAGCGTACTCCTCCAGTCCCTGAAGCAGGTGGTTGACCATCCGCTGAAAAGTGGCAGGGGCATTCTTCATGCCGAAAGGCATGACCGTGGACTCGTACAGTCCAAAAGGGGTGATAAAGGCAGATTTCTCCTGCGCCGCAGGGCTCAGGGGAATCTGCCAGTATCCCCGGCTCAGATCCATGATGGATATGTACTTGGCATTCGCCAACCGCTCCAGCAGATCCTCGATGCGTGGCATTGGGTGCGCATCAGAGGTAGTGATGGCGTTGAGCCCCCTGTAGTCCACGCAGAACCGGGTGGTCCGATCCTTTTTTGGCACGAGAACTACAGGTGAGGCCCACGCGCTTTTGGACGGCCGGATCACCCCCAGCTGCAACATCTCCTGGATCTCCTGGCGCATAATCTGCTGCACTTCCTCAGAGATCCGATAAGGTGTCCGCCGTAACGGGGCGCGATTCCCGGTGTCCACCTCGTGAACCGCCAACTTGGTCCTTCCGGGTCGGTTTGTGAACTCGCCCGGAAGGGTTCCAGAGTGGTCAGCAACTGCAACCGCTGGGAGACGGTTAGCGAGGCATTTACCTCCATGTCCTCAATGGACCCATTGGCCTGGGCTTGGGCCAGCATGTCCAGGAGGGGATCCTCTTCCCCGTCCTCGGGCAGATTGCAGACCGGTAGGACGCAGGCTTCACGTTCGTGATGGGCCTTCATCATGTTGACGTGAAAGGCCTTGCGCCTACCCCGAGTGTGGTCAAGCGTGACCACGTAGGTGGCTGGGTTGAGCTGTTGGTGCACGACGTACGGGCCTTCCCAGGCTGCCTGAAGCTTATCCTTTGGTACGGGGACCAGCACCCACACCTTTTGACCCACCTGGTAGGTCCGCTCCCGGGCGTTCTGGTCGTACCAGTGCTTCTGGTCAGCCTGAGCCTGCGTCATGTTGTCATGCACCAACTGCGTCAAGGTCTGCATCTTGTCGCGGAAGCGCATGACATAATCCACGATGGACACTTCCGTGGGGTTTGGCTCATCTTCCCAGGATTCTCTTATCAACCCAAGGGGTCCCCGGACTCGCCTACCATACAGGAGCTCGAAGGGGGAGAACCCCGTTGAGGCCTGCGGGACTTCTCTGTAGGCAAATAGCAGGTGTGGGAGGTACCGCTCCCAATCGCGTCCCTGGGTCTCAACCAGCATGCGGAGCATCTGTTTGAGGGTACCGTTAAAGCGCTCACACAAACCATTGGTCTGTGGGTGATACGCACTCGATACCATACGCGTCACCTGCATTTTGCTGCAGAGAGCCTTCATTAGGCGAGACATAAATTGGGTCCCTTGATCGGTAAGCATCTCCCTGGGAAATCCTACCCGTGAAAAGATGGTCACCAGTGCATCCGCCACCTTATCTGCCCTAGTTGAGGACAGAGCTACTGCCTCCGGGTACCGGGTAGCGTAGTCTACCACAGTAAGGATGTATTGCTTTCCAGAGCTGCTGGGGACGGCCAGCGGGCCCACAATGTCCACCGCGATCCTCTGGAAAGGCTCCTCTATCACTGGCAACGGGATCAGGGGAGCCTTAAGAGCAGGCCCCGCCTTCCCCACTCTTTGACAGGTGATACAGGAGCGGCAGTAGTTAGTCACATCTGTCCCCATCTTGGGCCAATAGAAGTGTTGAGACAGCCGTGCCTTAGTTTTGCTGATCCCCAAGTGTCCAGCGAGTGGAATCTCATGGGCAATCCTCAACAACTCACCTCGGAACTGGTGCGGGACGACCAGCTGTTTTTCCCTCAACCACTCCTTTTGGGAATCTCCGGGTACTGTCTCCCGATACAACCTTCCTCGTTCCCAGAACACCCTCTCCTTATCAGTCACGGAGGTGGGCGTCTCGGCGAGGTGCCTCAAGTTCTCCAGGCTCGCATCTGAGTGCAGAGCGGCCTGGAACTCCTGGCTGGAGGCAGCCAGAAGTGACGTCAGGGTTCCTTCCTCACTGGGACCCTCTGGGACCGGCTCTGGGTCCACCTCTGGTTCAGTCTCTCCTGTAGCGGAGGAGGGTCCAGATGGCAGGGCCTACCTGCGATCCGGGCACTCTGACTGCGGGTGACAGCAGCTACATATGCAGTCTCCCCGGGGATTTCTATAGACCCATCAGCCTGCGCTGCTATGGGCTCTACCTCCACATCCACCCCCAACACTTCAGGAGCAGTGCTACTTATGGGCCAGTTACCTTCCTCGGTGGCACTGGTCAGTGTCATGGCGTCACCTTCCTCCCGGTTCCCATGCACCTCCCCATTTCCTTGAGCACTGTCGCTTGCTCCTGCTAGGGGTTCCTCAGCCATCTCACTCCGCAGAGCGACGGGACTGAACGCTCCTGTACCTGTGGACACATCTACCACTTCAGAGAAAGGGTTAACAGATTCAGATGGCACAGATACATCACTATCAACATCATTCCTAGGGAAAGAAAGGTTATCAGTTGCATCATCACTTCGCAAAGCATTAGCAGGTAACACAATCAGTTTCCCATCATCATCAACATCAACATCATGGTTAACGTTAACCTTATCATCAGATTGGGAAGGGGTGTCAGGGACATAGTACGCCACCATCCTCCCCAGATCAGTCCCCAATAAAACATCAGTGGGCAGGTTTTCGGACACCCCCACTTCCTTCACCCCGCTCCCGGCACCCCAGTCAATGAAAACTCGGGCTATCGGCAAGGGGTAGTGGACGCCCCCAATCCCTGTGACAGTTAAGGTTTTCCCCGGAATCAACTCTTCAGGGGCCGCCAGTTCGGGTCGGATGAGGGTTCGTTCAGCCCCGGTGTCCTTGAGGCCTGTAGCAAGATGGGCCCCCACGCGGACGGGCTGCACGTTGTCATCAACCCTCCCCACCACACCACCCACCAAAAGAACAGAGGTGTTGGGCCCGGAGGCCTTGGCTGGGGGGTTCTTCTGCCTCTCCGGACAGGTGGCGCTGATGTGTCCAGTCCTTTTACAGGAGAAACACTGGGGGGGTCTGATGTAGGCCTGGCGCTGGCAAAGGGGATAGTGCCTCCAGAGGGACGGCTGGCAGGGGCACTGGGGTTTGTTGCAGGCTTACCCCCTCCCCAGCGGGTGGTGACGGGCCTTCCGCACCTCGGGTTTCCGGTTGGCCTCATAGCTGTCGGCGATCCGGGCTGTTGTGACCGCGTCCTCTGGTTCTCGGTCCAGGATGAACTGTCGGACCTCAGCTGGGCACAGATGCAGGAACTGGTCTTTGATCATCAGGTCTTTCAGCTCCTCAAAGGTGTCAACTGACAGTCCATGGATCCACTGGTCAAAGTGGTTCCTGAGTCCTTGCACCACATCGCTATAACTGTCGTGTGGGCCACGTTGGAGGTTCCGGAACTTCTTTCGGTATGCCTCAGGGGTTAGCTGGTACTTGGCGATCAGGGCCTGCTTGATGGCCTGATAGTTGTCATCTTGATCCGGCGTGAGTGAAGCAAACGCCTCCAGAGCTTTGCCCTTTAGCCCGGGGGTCAAGTACCTGGCCCATTGGTTGTCAGGCAGCCGGTACTGTCTGCAGACTTTCTCAAAGGCCCGCAGAAAAGTGTCCAAGTCTCCGTCCTTTTCCATCACGGGAAAGTGCTCCGGCCGGGGCTTGGGACTCTGAGCGCTGCTGGGCACACTGCTCTGGGCTGTGGAGGGCAGTGCCCCTTGTCTGAGCAGCTCCAGTTCATGGGCTCTCTGAGCTTCCCGCTCGGCTCTCTCAGCCTCCCGCTCGGCTCTCTCAGCCTCTCGCTGGGCTCTCTCGGCCTCTCGCTGGGCTTGGCGCTCGGCTATCTCAGCCTCTCGCTGTTTGGCCTCTCGCTGGTCGGCTCTCTCTTGAGCTTTCTGGATCAGCTTCAGGCGTTCTTCATGGTCGTCAGTGGAGAGTCCCTCCAGGGCCGCCTGCAGGTAAGGGTCCATCCCGCCCTGGGTGTAAGCAGTCAGGGGTCGGGCCTCTGCTCCTGCGGCACCAACTTGGCTTGGGCCGGCTCCTGCGCCCTCCTCGCTCTGAGCGTGGTCCCGTGCCATCAGGGCCTGGATCACTTCGGCCTTGGTTTGGGCCATGGGGACAATCTCCCTCCACTCGCACATGGCAAGAAGAGCTTCCTTGCTATTCCGATTATACCAGTCGTATCCCCTCGTAGCCATGGTTGCCAAATAAAAGATAGGATAGAAAAACAAAGAGAAGGGGGGGTAACCGCAAGTACACACAATTGTCTCAGGACTAATAAACACTGAGTCTGTTCTCCAAAACTTTAGATGCAGGGTCGCTGAAGAACCGTGCAAGTTTTTTAGTGAATGGAATGATTGCTCAAACCAGATCACTAATGCTCTATTATCCCACCGCTCTGCCACCAATATGTGATGAAACCGTGCACACACACGACGGCTGCTGCCGTCCGACCCAGTAAACTGCAGGGATTTATAATTATCCCACTTCCACTTAGGAACTTGCCGCTCTCTGGCGCCCCCCTTACCCTCAGGTCAGTCAGGGAACTGCACCTAGGATAATTAGTCGCCAGACGGGTCCCTTGGATGTGTGCAGGCTATTGGGCACGCTGCAGTGAGGGAATTATAATTACTCCGAGCCGCAGCCGGGTAATACACTTATAATACTCGCTCCGTCACCGCCAACGCCACCCCATAGGTCAACACTTTACACCCCTTCTTTATAGCTGCCACCAGCTACGGTTTTTCTGAATGAACAATTTATCAAGAGGGTCCGTAGCAACCTCAAAACAGTAGCGTAGTGCTTCAGGCACGTGCAAATTCGTTTATAGAGCAGGAGAGACAAACTAATAAATTTATAGGTTTATTCCTTAAAAAGACAGGCAGTGCTTATACAATATAAAAAGATGTAACAAGCTGAGGCAATATAGTTATGTACAAGACAATTAGAAAATAAAAGGGGTTAACATAAGGAAGATCAACTTACAGTTCTTAGATCATAGTAGGCAAGCCATGCGGTCGGGGGAGGGGAGACATCACAATGCATCACAGAGCTGCTATAAGTCTGGTGTCCAGGGCAGATCTGAGGCAGAATACCTGGCCCCTGCCTTATAGACCTGTGGCCGTGACCTCATAAACGGGGTGGAGTTACCAGGGTCCTCCTCTTGCTGAAAGGTATGGTTGGAGTTCTGAAAGATTATCAGGAGCATAACTCATCCTGAGAACCTCGCAGAAGAATGGCAGACCTATCAATGATCTTACTTTGAAATGACGGTTCAAATGAGCCCACACGCGGGTGGGCTAGTTTATAGGGCATCCGAGAATTCCATTTCTCGGGTTCTGTTGGAGTTACGGGTTTACCAGTACCACGGGAACGTTGCCTGTCAGGCGCATGTTTCACAACAGTACTTTCGTGTTTCTAGCGGACGCTCCCACCGTGTTATTAACCAAAACAGAATGCAGTCTCCAAAATGGCTGCTAGTGTAGGAGCAGCACATGTGCTGACAATGGGGGACCCCTGCGGTGAAGCGGGAAAACTTCCAGCACTGGCAGCTCACATTACACTGCCTGAGTGCAGGCTGGGGGGTTGGTGAGAAGTATGAGAGCTGCAGAGAGAAGGAGGGGGCTTTGCTTTGTGGGCTTTCAGCAGTACAAAAAAAAGATGAGGACAGCAATTCCAGCACATCACTCATCACACCATTGTCCTCCTCCTGACTCGTCTATATCTTCTTCCAGACTCTTCTGTCCTCTCCAGACTCCTCCATCTCTTCTCCAGATTCCTTTTTCCTCTCCAGATTACTCTGTCACTGCCCCAAACTCCTCTCTCTTCTCCAGACTCCTGTCTCTCCTCCAGAGTCCTTTGTCTCCAGAGTCCTTTGTCTTCTTACAGGCTCTGCTATCTTTCTCTTCAAGACTCCTTTCTCCCCATCCTCTATCGCGATTCTGCTGTCCTCCTCTTCCTTCCAACCTCTCTGTACTTCCCTTTCAGACTTCTGTCTTCCTCCTCCAGACTCCTTTGTCTTCCTCCTCCATATCCCTTTGTCCTCTTTCGCCAGATCCCTCTGTTCTCCTCCTGCCCAGTCTTCTTTTGCAGACCTTTGTTCTCCTTCCGCTCTAGACTCCTCTGTCCTCCTGTTCTAGAATCCTCTATCTTCACCAGACTCCTTTGTCCTCCTCCAGATTCCTGTTTCTCTTCTGGACTTCTCTGTCCTCCTCCAGGCTCTGCAGTCTTTCTCTTCCAGGCCCTCCTGTCCTCATCCTCCCTCCAGACTCCTCTGTCCTCCCCCAAGAACTCTCTGTCCTCCTCCAGGCTCTACTATCTTTCTCTTCCAGTCTCCTGTGCCCTCATCCTCTCCAGATTCTGCGGCCCATTTCACTTAGACTCCCCCCTCTAAATTTCTTTGCCCTCTCCAGCCTTGTCTAACCTTTCTTACAATCCAGTCTCTCCTCCAGGCTCTGCCTTTGTCTCCTCCAGATTCCACTGTCCTCCTTCTTTAGACTCCCTGTCCTTGCCCTCCAGACTCTTCTGTCCTTCTCCTTGAGACTACACTGTCCTACCACTCCAGATTCCACTTTCCTCCTCCTCAAGATCCCTCTGTTCTTCTCCTCTTTCAGACTCCACTGTCCTCTCCAAACTCCTATGGCTTTTCTCTCCAGACTCCCCTGTACTCGTCCCTCAGCTCCTCTGTTCGCCTTCCCCCGCCACACTCCTTTGTTCTCCTCTAGTTCACTCTGTCCTCCTCCAGAGCCTTGTGACTTTCTCCTCTCCCAGATTCCTCTGGCCTGATCCCTCTATATTCCTGTCCTTTTCTTCACTCCAGACTTCTCTATCCTCCTCTTCAACTAGACTACTCCTCTGTCCTCCTCCTCCTCCAGACACCTCTGTTCTGCTCCCTCTCAAGACTCCTCAGTTTTCCTTCCTCTCCAGACTTCTTTGTCATCATTCACCCTCCAAACTTCTCTGTCCTTTTCCTTCTTCCAGACTCCCCAGTCCTTTTCCTCCCTCCAGACTCCTCTGATCTCCTGCCTCTCCAGACTCTGCTGTTCTCCTACCTCTCCAAACTTAACTATACTCCTCCCTCTCTAAATTCCATTATTCTCCTTCCTCTCCATACTCCGCTGTTCTCCTTCCTCTTCAGACGCCGCTATTGTTCTCTCTCTCCAGACTCCGCTGTTGTTCTTCTCCCACTCCAGACTTCGCTGTTGTTTTTCTCCCTCTCCAGACTCTGCTGTTGTTCTCCTCCCTCTCCAAACTTCACTATACTCCTCCCTCTCGAAACTCCATTGTTCTCCTTCCTCTCCAGACTCCGCTGTTGTTCTCCTCCCTCCAGACTCCGCTATTGATCTCCCTCTCCAGACTCCGCTATTCTTCTCCCTCTCCAGACTCCGCTGTTGTTCTTCTCCCTCTTCAGACTCCGCTGTTGTTCTTCTCCCTCTCTAGACTCCTGTTGTTCTTCTCCCTCTCCAGACTCCCCTGTTGTTCTCCTCCCTCTCCAGACTCCCTGTTGTTCTCCTTCCTCTCCAGACTCCCCTGTTGTTCTTCTCCCTCTCCAGACTCCTCTGTTGTTCTTCTCCCTCTCTAGACTCTGTTGTTCTTCTCCCTCTCTAGACTCTGTTGTTCTCCCTCTCCAGACTCCTCTGTTGTTCTCCTCCCTCTCCAGACTCCACTGTTGTTATCCTCCCTCTCCAGATGTTACTGTTCTTCTTACTTGTCCGACTCCACTGTTCTCTAAATCCACATCATTGGACTCAGTCAGCTAGGGCTCATGACCAGGGCCAAGACAAGGTATTTTGGTGTCCTTGGCAGATGAAGCTGCCAGCGACCCACTCCCCCATGAACCCTCAGCACCCAAGTAAGGGAATGAGTCAGAGACTAAGGTAAAAGGACCCTAAAGTATCTCTCTTTTCACCAAAAAATACCGGCAAAAGTAAAAAAAAAAAAAAGTGATGTATTTTAGGGGTGAGGCTCAGCAGAGAGGGCGTTTTCAAAGTTAGATATGGAATCATTGTTTGTGGACCATTTACACAATTAGATAAATCGCGATAATCATCCCTGACCGCCTATATTATAATGTCAGACCCCAGGATGGCCATGGAAGCTAATATAAGAGCTATAATGGGGGCTGTTTGGTTTCCAGAATTTGGTGGATACCGTAATGGAAACTATACAGAACCCATTATAGATAAGGGGATACGGATACGTATGATTGCTTTTAAAGAAGCTCCCATCAAAATGTTTATCCTCTTAAGGCCACGTTCACACGGTCAATATTTATAGCCAAATGCAGGAGAGGGTGATAAATGCAGAAGTGGTGACGGGTTTCTATTAGACTTTCCCTCAGATTGTTCGTTTTCTGATTTGGGCTACAAATACTGAACGTGTGAACGTCGCCTAAAGAGGATATCCGGGACTTTTTGAAAAAATAAAAATTGTGCCTAATGACTAACAGGCTGATAGTTGTTACTTACCTGCCTGTTGTGCCCGGGGTCGTTCTTCCCTGGCACAGAGCGGTCACAGACGCCCCTGCCGGAGATTCAGCTGCCTCTGCTGACGTCACGTCCACAGAGCGGTGGATTCTTTTCCGCTCTGTTAGCGGGGCGAGACAGTGGGAATCCGGCTGTCAATCAGAATGACGTCAGAAGCCTCGCCCCACTGACTCATGTGCCTGTTAGTGCACGTTTTTTGTTTTTCAGAAAGTCCCGGCTATCCCCTATAATATATTGCAGTCATCATATTACACAGCACTGTGCACTTACTGTACAATTTCTAATTTTTCCTTCTACCCAGATAATTCTTCTCTTATCCATTAGGTCAATGGCATCACGTGATTAACAACTGACGAGCTGAAGCCTATAAGTCAGGACCATATACATATGTATCTCCTGGACCTACAACTCTCAGTATGTCCTATACAATGGTAAGGAGATGTTGGGAGCTGATATCAGTCTTTAGCACACAGGAACCACAGCACGGATGAGACGTAGTCAGTATCAACAAGAGACCATTTACATCCAGGGACCGTATGGGTGACATCTCCTCTGATTGAGCCTTTTCTTTCTTTTCATCTCCATCTTGTGGGTGAAGACTTTTCTCATCCACAGCTCGTCTCTCCACAGTCCTTCTTCTCCGGTCTTCTGCAGCACATCCCGACACGATGCCCTATGAAAATAACAGTTATTACAATGCTCCTGAATAAAAAGTATCCGTCCATATTATAATCTAAATAAGCCTCCTATGGTATATTACCTCCACACGGATACCCCCCATCCTGATATAAATGTCCCCGCCATTCTTTTACAGGTGCTTCTCACAAAATTAGAAAATCATCCAAAAGTGAATTTATTTCAGTTCTTCAATATGAAAAGTGACTCTCCTATATTCTATAGAGTCATTACACACAGAGTGATCTATTCTATAGTCATTACACAGAGTGATCTATTCTATAGTCATTACACACAGAGTGATCTATTCTATAGAGTCATTACACACAGAGTGATCTATTCTATAGAGTCATTACACACAGAGTGATCTATTCTATAGAGTCATTACACACAGAGTGATCTATTCTATAGAGTCATTACACACAGAGTGATCTATTCTATAGTCATTACACACAGAGTGATCTATTCTATAGTCATTACACACAGAGTGATCTATTCTATAGAGTCATTACACACAGAGTGATCTATTCTATAGAGTCATTACACACAGAGTGATCTATTCTATAGAGTCATTACACACAGAGTGATCTATTCTATAGACATTATACACAGAGTGATCTATTCTATAGAGACATTATACACAGAGTGATCTATTCTATAGAGTCATTACACACAGAGTGATCTATTCTATAGAGTCATTACACACAGAGTGATCTATTCTATAGAGACATTACACACAGAGTGATCTATCCTATAGACATTACACACAGAGTGATCTATTCTATAGAGTCATTACACACAGAGTGATCTATTCTATAGAGTCATTACACACAGAGTGATCTATTCTATAGAGTCATTACACACAGAGTGATCTATTCTATAGAGTCATTACACACAGAGTGATCTATTCTATAGAGTCATTACACACAGAGTGATCTTTCTATAGAGTCATTACACACACAGTGATCTATTCTATAGAGTCATTACACACAGAGTGATCTATTCTATAGAGTCATTACACACAGAGTGATCTATTCTATAGTCATTACACACAGAGTGATCTATTCTATAGAGTCATTACACACAGAGTGATCTATTCTATAGAGTCATTACACACAGAGTGATCTATTCTATAGAGTCATTACACACAGAGTGATCTATTATATAGTCATTACACAGAGTGATCTATTCTATAGAGTCATTACACACAGACTGATCTATTCTATAGAGTCATTACACACAGAGTGATCTATTCTATAGAGACATTACACACAGAGTGATCTATCCTATAGACATTACACACAGAGTGATCTATTCTATAGAGTCATTACACACAGAGTGATCTATTCTATAGAGTCATTACACACAGTGATCTATTCTATAGAGTCATTACACACAGTGATCTATTCTATAGAGTCATTACACACAGAGTGATCTATTCTATAGAGTCATTACACACACAGTGATCTATTCTATAGAGTCATTACACACAGAGTGATCTATTCTATAGAGTCATTACACACAGAGTGATCTATTCTATAGTCATTACACACAGAGTGATCTATTCTAGAGTCATTACACACACAGTGATCTATTCTATAGAGTCATTACACACAGAGTGATCTATTCTATAGAGTCATTACACACAGAGTGATCTATTATATAGTCATTACACAGAGTGATCTATTCTATAGAGTCATTACACACAGAGTGATCTATTCTATAGAGTCATTACACACAGAGTGATCTATTCTATACAGTCATTACACACAGAGTGATCTATTCTATACAGTCATTACACACAGAGTGATCTATTCTATACAGTCAATTACACACAGTGATCTATTCTATAGAGACATTACACACAGAGTGATCTATTCTATAGAGTCATTACACACAGAGTGATCTATTCTATAGAGTCATTACACACAGAATGATCTATTCTATAGAGTCATTACACACAGAGTGATCTATTCTATACAGTCATTACACACAGAGAGATCTATTCTATAGTCATTACACACAGAGTGATCTATTCTATAGAGTCATTACACACAGAGTGATCTATTCTATAGTCATTACACACAGAGAGATCTATTCTATAGTCATTACACACAGAGTGATCTATTCTATAGAGTCATTACACACAGAGTGATCTATTCTATAGTCATTACACACAGAGAGATCTATTCTATAGTCATTACACACAGAGTGATCTATTCTATAGAGTCATTACACACAGAGTGATCTATTTTATAGTCATTACACACAGAGAGATCTATTCTATAGTCATTACACACAGAGTGATCTATTCTATAGTCATTACACACAGAGAGATCTATTCTATAGTCATTACACACAGAGTGATCTATTCTATAGAGTCATTACACACAGAGTGATCTATTCTATAGTCATTACACACAGAGTGATCTATTCTATAGAGTCATTACACACAGAGTGATCTATTCTATAGAGTCATTACACACAGAGTGATCTATTCTATAGAGTCATTACACACAGAGTGATCTATTCTATAGAGTCATTACACACAGTGATCTATTCTATAGAGTCATTACACACAGAGGGATCTATTCTATACAGTCATTACACACAGAGTGATCTATTCTATACAGTCATTACACACAGTGATCTATTCTATAGAGTCATTACACACAGGTGATCTATTCTATAGGTCATTACACACAGAGTGATCTATTCTATAGAGCATTACACACAGAGTGATCTATTCTATAGAGCATTACACACAGAGGATCTATTCTATAGTCATTACACAAGTGATCTATTTATAAGTCATTACACACAGAGTGATCTATTCTATAGTCATTACACACAGAGTGATCTATTCTATAAGTCATTACACACAGAGTGATTATTCTATAGAGTCATTAACACAGAGTGATCTATTCTATAGAGTATTACACACAGGTGATCTATTCTATAGTCATTACACACAGAGTGATTATTCTTAGAGTCATTACACACAGAGTGATCTATTCTATAGAGCATACACACAGAGTGATCTATTCTATAGAGTCATTACAACAGAGTGATCTATTCTATAGAGCATTACACACAGAGTGATCTATTCTATAGAGTCATTACACACAGATGATCTATTCTATAGAGTCATTACACACAGAGTGATCTATTCTATAGTCATTACACACAGAGTGATCTATTCTATAGAGTCATTACACACAGAGTATCTATTCTATAGAGTCATTACACACAGAGTGATCTATTCTATAGTCATTACACACAGAGTGATCTATTCTATAGTCATTACACACAGAGTGATCTATTCTATAGAGTCATTACACACAGAGTGATCTATTCTATAGAGTCATTACACACAGAGTGATCTATTCTATAGAGTCATTACACACAGAGTGATCTATTCTATAGAGTCATTACACACAGAGTGATCTATTCTATAGAGCATTACACACAGAGTGATCTATTCTATAGAGTCATTACACACAGAGTGATCTATTCTATGAGTCATTACACACAGAGTGTTATCTATTCTTCAAGAGTCATATACACAGAGTGATCTATTCTATAGAGTCATTACACACAGAGTGATCTATTCTATAGAGTCATTACACACAGGTGATCTATTCTATAGTCATTACACACAGAGTGATCTATTCTATAGAGCATTACACACAGAGTGATCTATTCTATAGAGATCCATTTAACACACACAGAGTGATCTATTCTATAGAGATCATATTACCAACAGAGTGATCTATTCTATGAGTCATTACACACAGAGTGATCTATTCTATAGAGCATTACACACAGAGTGATCTATTCTATAGAGTCATTACACACAGAGTGATCTATTCTATAGAGTCATTACACACAGAGTGATCTATTCTATAGAGTCATTACCACAGAGTGATCTATTCTATAGAGTCATTACACACAGAGTGATCTATTATACATTACCAGAGTGATCTATTCATAGGCTTACACACAGAGTGAATTATTCTATAGTCATTACACAAGTGATCTATTCTATAGAGTCATTACACAGAGTGATCTATTCTATAGCATTACACAAGTGATCTTTTCTATAGTCATTACACACAAGTGATCTATTCTATAGAGCATTACACACAGAGTGATCTATTCTATAGAGCTTTACACAGAGTGATCTATTCTATAGCATTACACAAGTGATCTATTCTATGAGTCATTACACAGAGTGTCTATTCTATAGACTTACCGGATATTTATATACACGAATATCATAGCATTACAGTTATTTAGGTTACCAAGATCTATTCAACATCCAAGGATCTAATAAGTCTTCACACAGTGATCTATTCTATAGAGCAATACACACAGTGATCTATTCTATAGATCATTACACACAGAGTGATCTATTTTATAGAGTCATTACACACAGATGATCTATTTTATAGAGTCATTACACACAGAGTGACTATTCATAATTTCCAAGAGTCTTTTAAAAACAAAAAAGGTGATTATTTTTAAAAGTCATTACACAGGGGTTCTATTCTAAATCATTCACACGGATCTATTCTATAAGCATTACACCAGAGGAACAAATTTTATAGAGCATTACACCAAGTGATCATTCTATAGGACATTAAAAACAGAGTGATCTATTTTTAAGTCTTTCACCCAAATGACATTCTAAGGGCATTACCCAAAACCAGAGTTTTTCCCATATTCTTAAACTTAACACAGAGTGACATTCTAAGAGTCTTACAAAAGTTTATCTATTCTATAAACATTACACCCGAGATCTATTCTATAAAGTCCCAAAACAAAGGCAAAACACAGAGGGTTATTCTTTTAAATCATTAAAAACGATGTCATTTTTAAAGTCATTAAAACAGAGTATCTATTCTATAAGTCATTACACACAGAGGATCTATTCTATAAATCATTACACACAAGTGATCTATTCTAAAGACATTACCAGAGGGGTTATTTTTAAGCATTACACACAGTGATCTTTTATAGCATTACACAAGGGGATCTTTTTCTAAAGAGCATTCCCAGATGATCATTCTTAACATTACACCGTTGGGTTATTTATAGAGCAAACACGAGTGAAATTTTTTAGGTCATTACAAAAGATATTATTCTAATTAAACCCTTTCAAAAAGGGAAACTATTCAATAGCATTACACACGGTATCTTCAAGGCTTACACACAAAGATTTGAAAAAAATATCTATTTTAAAACAGAAACATTACACAAAAGGATCTATTTTAAGTCATTTTCACACAAAGGGATCTATTCTATGAGCATTCCACAGAGTGATCATTCTATAGAGCTTAAAACAAATGATTTTCTTTGGAAAAAAGATGAACAAATTACACCAGGTGATTATTATAAAGTCATTAAACCCCGATGATCTATTTTTATAAGCATTTCCCCCAGAGTGATCTATTCTAAGAGCATTTCACACAGGTGATCATTCTTAGGGCATTCAAACGGTGACTATTCTAAAGCTTACACAAGTGATTCTTATAAACCTTACAAAAGGATCTATTCTATAGAACATTTCACCAGAATTTTTTATAGAGTCATTACAACAAGTGATCTATTTTAAAACATTACACAAGTGACAAAACAAAAGTCAATCCCCCAAGTGATCATTCATAGATCTTTAAAACGGGATCTATTTTAAGCATTACACACAGAGTGAACTATTTTATAGAGCTTAAAACAGATGACTATTCTAAAAATCATTAAAACAGAGGATCTAATTTTATGGGCATTAAAAAACCGTTTTTCAAAGAGCATTAAAAACAAGGGGATCTATTCTATGGCATTACCACGAGTGATATATTCTTATAAAAAATTTTATTTTAAAAACCACGAGGTCTATTCTATAGATTCAATTTTAAAACACACAGAGGAATCTACCCATAAGAAATTACCACAGATGATCATTCTAAGTAAAAAACAAAATGATCTATTTATTTTTCATTCCACGATGACTATTCTAAGGGCATTACACACAGAGTGACTATTCAAGGCAATTCCACGA
>JARQOD010000003.1:599098174-599205272 GCA_033576555.1 Oophaga sylvatica
CCCCGCCCTCTTCCCAAAAAACTCCACCCACTTTTAAAAAGTCTACCTGAGTTTGCGAGACCGGCGAAAAAATCCAACAACTCACAGTTATGCAGAATTCAGGCGCTACATTGCTGCAATCGTGATGTCCATGAGCTTCTCCCCCCGACAATCCGCTGCTTTCTTGTCAAGTCCTCCTGTCAATCACCTTGAGGCTGGAGTGCAGGATGCTGAGGAATAATGGCGGAGTTCAGCAGCAGTGGGGCGTCCCACAAGGGGCGAAGGAATAATGCACAAGGCTGAGGGGAACAGCTCGGGTGTGAAGAATAATGAACGAGACAAAGAACAGCAGCACATAGCATGCGACAAAACACAATCACCTCCAGAGCTGCACTCACTATGCTGCTGTTACATCATTACTATCCTCCAGTCACCTCAGACTGCACTCACTATTCCGCTGTTACATCATTACTTATCCTCCAGTCACCTCCAGACTGCACTCACTATTCCGCTGTTACATCATTACTTATCCTCCATCACCTCCAGAGCTGCACTCACTATTCCCTGTTACATTCATGTCTTATCCTCCAGTCACCTCCAGAGCACACCCCTATTCTTGCTGTTCCATCATGTCTTATTCTCCATCACCCCAGAGCTGCACTCACTATTCCGCGTTACATCATTACTTATCCTCCAGTCACCTCCAGAGCTGCAGTCACTATTCCGCTGTTACATCCTTACTTATCCTCCAGTCACCTCCAGACTGCAGTCACTATTCTGCTGTTACATCATGTCTTATCCTCCAGTCACCTCCAGAGCTGCAGTCACTATTCTGCTGTTACATCCTTACTTATCCTCCAGTCACCCCAGAGCTGCAGTCACTATTCTGCTGTTACATCATGTCTTACCTCCAGTCACCTCCAGAGCTGCAGTCACTATTCTGCTGTTACATCATGTCTTATCCTCCAGTCACCTCCTGAGCTGCAGTCACTATTCCGCTGTTACATCATGTCTTATCCTCCAGTCACCTCCAAGCAGCACTCCCTATCTGCGTTTCCATCACTTCCATGCGGCCACTCAGGATATGAGCAGTGAGATAAGCGGGGTGGGCTGTGGTTCATTGTATCCGGGGTCTCTCGCTGCTTAGGTTTGGGGAATAATGATGAGATTTGTTGCAGCTACAAATGTTATAAATTGTGAGACTGACAAAGAAATAAGGTAGAAAACAATAACTCCTGCTGCTACTCACAAATATTGTCAGGGAATTGCTGAGGTACTTGGCTTTTAATGACAAGGACCGGGAACAGGATGTTCAGGACCAAAAACCAAATCTCATTCAGGAAATGTCACCAATTAAAAAAGTAAATTAATGCAAATTGTATCTCATTATCAGAGACGTGAAGCTCCACATCCAATACAATGTCTGAGGTTTCGGTGCGCTGCGATGGGCGGATGCTCGGGATCACAGTTTGGGCATTTTATTATCTGCGTTCACCTGAGGCATTGATTGTTCTTGTGGTTAATAATAAGTTTATTGACAATCGGGAAGTAAAAACTGCGAAGATTTATTCACCCAACCCCACCGTAAAAAAAAGATGATTAATTAAATAAATCCAAAACTATCACAAGAAGGAAAGAATTCTAATATAAAACAAGTCTCACAAATGTCATAAATGAATCACAAGCGCTGGATACAGCACGAGGAAAGAGAGCGGATCTGCCACAGCTCCAAGACCCGCCGGACCACTCATCTATGGGCCGTGCACACGTTTGATTTTTTTTTCTTTGACAGAGTCTGTAAAAGCAAAAGAAAAAAGTTGAGTTAATGAAAAGTCAAGAAGAAAATTGTCCAAGGAGGAACATAAAGGAGCTGCAGGAATTTCTGGCCAGTTCTGGTTGTGTCCTGCATGGGACTACAGTCATGGCCAAAAGTTTTGAGAATGACACAAATATTATATTTTCACATGATCTGCTGCCCTCTGGTTTTTTTTGTGTGTTTGACAGATGTTTTATCACAGACAGAAATATAAAATTGCAAACATATGAGTAACAAAAGCTTATATTGACAGTTAGAATGAGTTAATGCACCAAGTCAATATTTGCAGTGTTGACCCTTCTTCTTCAGACCCTGCAATTCTCCCTGACATGCTCTCAATCAACTTCTGGACCAAATCCTACCGATAGCATGTCCATTCTTGCACAATCAATGCTTTCATTTTGTCAGAATTTTTAGGTTTTTTTGTCCACCCGTCTCTTGATGATTGACCACAAGTTCTCAATGGATTAAGATCTGGGGATTTCAGCCATGGACCCAAAATCTCTGTTTTGTTCCCTAGCCATTTAGTTATCCCCTTTTGCTTATGGCAAGGTGCTCCATCATGCTGGAAAAGGCATTGTTGATCGCCAAACTGCTCTTGGAGGGTTGGGGAGAATTGCTCTTGGAGACATTCTGTACCATTCTTTATTCATGGCTGTGTTTTTGGGCAAACTGTGAGAAGCAATTCCCTTGGCTGAGAACAACCCCACACATGAATGGTTTCAGATGCTTAACAGTTGGCATGAGACAAGACTGGTGGTACGCTCACCTTGTCTTCTCCAATGAGGCGTTTTCCTGATTCCCAAACAATCGAAAAGGGGATTCATCAAGAAAATAACTTTACCCATCCTCAGCAGTCCACTGCCTTACCTTTTGCAGAATATCAGTCTGTCCATGATGTTTTTTCTGGAGAGAAGGGGCTTCTTTGCTGCCCTCCTTGAGACCAGGCCTTGCTCCAAGAGCTCCGCCTCACAGTGCGTGCAGATGCACTCACAAACCATGCCTGCTGCCCATTCCTGAGCAAGCTCTGCACTGCTGGTAGCCCATCCCGCAGCTAAACATTTTTAAGAGACGGTCCTGGCGCTTGCTGGTCTTTTCTTGGCGCCCT
Source organism: Oophaga sylvatica (assembly GCA_033576555.1). Classification (NCBI taxonomy): domain Eukaryota; kingdom Metazoa; phylum Chordata; class Amphibia; order Anura; family Dendrobatidae; genus Oophaga; species Oophaga sylvatica. The sequence continues at coordinate 599,101,078 of JARQOD010000003.1, forward strand.
GAAGCCTTTTTGGCAACAAGGAACCTCTCTCCTTGAAGTTCTTGATGATGCGATAGATTGTTGACTGAGGTGCAATCTTTCTAGCTGTGATACTCTTCCCTGTTAGGCCATTTTTGTGCTTGCAATGATGACTGCACGTGTTTCTTTCGAGATAACCATGGTTAACAGAAGAGAAACAATGATGCCAAGCACCAGCCTCCTTTTAAAGTGTCCAGTGGGTCATTCTTACTTAATCATGACAGATTGATCTCCAGCCATGTCCTCATCACCACCCACACCTGTGTTAATGGGGGCAATCACTGAAAAGAGGTTAGTGTCACGACGTATAACAGATATATTCAAAGATAGCAACCTACATCTAATGTGACATCATTCTAAATTTCATATAATAGAGAAAATCAACATGTATACATAGTATCTGCCAGCAATGTCTTACCTGACATAATATCCTATGTATTGTGGTCAATACTGTGTACGTGTCACGCTGTCACTGGATAAGGGGACCGGGGTCTATGCTACCCTGAACGGGGTCCTGACTAGTCCCTCTACCTGGAGGTATTTGTTAATGGTACAGAGGTCCAGGCCGCCAGCGTAACCCTGTCTCCTGTAGATCCCTGACACTGTAATCTAGTCCTGAGAAGGACCCCGATTACCACCACAGGGAATGGCAGGTCACAGCTTACACACAGTCTAGACAAACGAGACAGACAAAGGGTAAAGAAAACACTGCCTCGCATACCACACTTCCACTACAGAGGAACACAAAAGGTTAAGGAGATAAACAATAAGCAAGGAGAGGAAAAACCACAACAGGCACTCTTAGCTTAAGTCTTCTCAGAAACGATCCGCTCTGCTGGTCTGAATGAATGCTTTCACCGGCAACTTCCCCCGCAGACCACAGGTATAAAAGGAAGCTAATTAACAAACATCAACGCAGCTGGCAAGGCTGGTCAGCCCACACCGAGAGAGAAAGGATTAACTCCCTCATGCCCGAAAAACACCCAGCACCAGAAACTCACTTGTGCGAAGTCCAGGGTGTGCAATCGCGACGATCTCCGCCGCGACACACCCGTGACAGTACCCCCCCCTTCTACGAGGGGCCTCTAGACCCTCAGGGCCTGGTCTATCTGGGTGAGTAGTGTGGAAGGCCCGAACCAAACGGTCTGCGTTAATATCCGACGCAGAAACCCACATCCTCTCCTCAAGACCATACCCCTTCCAATGCACCAAGTACTGAAGGGCCGGCGATTCAGACGTGAGTCAATGATCTTCGATACCTGAAATTCCAAGTTACCATTGACCACCACTGAGGAGAGGTAGAGTGACGGTATAACTGGTTGCCACTACCTCTTAAGCAACGATTTGTGGAACACATGTGGATTTTAAATGTAGAAGGGAGGTCAAAACGGAAAGCCCACCGGATTAACTATTGAAACTGATCCTGTATGCCCGATGAATCTGGACCGAGTTTCCAGGGGGAACCTTAAGTTTTATATTCTTGTAGACAACCATACCAGATCGTTCACACTTAGGTCCGGACCAGACACTCTCCTCCTATCAGCCATACGTTTGTATCGTTCCCCATAGCACTCAGATAATTTAAGCACTCCTCTCCACACTTAACAAGTGTCGACGAAAATCGTTCTCCTCAGGAACCCCAGAAGAGCCCCCCCCATTGAAAGTACAAAACTGGGGGTGAAAACCAATATGCCCCAAAAAACGGGACTTACCAGTGGATCTCGCTCCGCCTATTGTTAAGAGCGAACTTTGCCAGAGCAAGAAAGAAACCAGTCCTCCTGGTCTCTGAGACAAAACACCGGAGATATGCTCTAAGCTCTGATTCAGACGCTCTGTCTGACCATTGGTCTGCGGGTGAAAAGCCGAAGAAAAGACAACTGCCTCCCCCTACGAGAACAAAATGCCTTCCAGAATTTGGACACAAACTGAGACCCCCGATCCGACACCACATCAGAAGGCAACCCGTGAAGTCTCACAATCCCCCATGAACACCTGCCCAAGTTTTAGCATTAGAAGAGCAGGAAGACAATGAAATGTGCCATCTTACTGAACCTGTCATCTACAACTAGTATGACAGTTTTACCTGAAGACGGAGGGAGGTCCGTAATGAAGTCCATAGACAGATGGGTCCAGGACCCTCCCGAATTTTTCAACGGTAAAAGGGCCCCAGACGGACGGGTATGTGGGGTCTTAGAGCGCGCACATACCCCACAGGACGCGACAAAAGATACCACCTCTTTATTTAGGTTAGGCCACCAAAACCGGCGAGAAACGAGATCTACAGTTTGCTTTACTCCCTGGGTGTCCTGCAAAGCAGAATTATGATGTGCCTTCGATAACCTTTTGTCTTAACTGATCTGGAACAAACAGTTTCCCTGGAGGTCCTACAGGGCGTCCCCCTGAGCCTCCAATACCTCCTCCTCAAGCTCAGAGCATACAGCCGACACCACAACTCCCTCCTGAAGAATAGGAACCGGGTCATCCGCTTCCCGGCCCCCGGGAAACTACGAGATAAGGCATCAGCCTTTACATTTTTGACCCAGGACGATATGTGACGACAAAATTAAACCTGGTAAAAAACAACGACCATCGAGCTTGTCTGGAATTCAGACGTTTAGCAGACTCTAAATACAGCAGGTTCTTGTGATCAGTAATGACGGTGACCGGTGGACTGCCCCTCCAAAAAGTGACGCCACTCTCAAAAGCCAACTTAATGGCCAGAGTTCCCTATTGCCGACATCATAATTCCTCTCGCGGACGACAATTTTTTAGAGAAGAAAGCGCACGGATGCCATTTACCAGGGACGGACCTTGAGATAATACCGCCCCACTCCTACGTCAGATGCGTCTACCTCCACAATGAACGGTTGTGATGCATCAGGTTGGATGAGTATGGTGCTGAAGCAAAACATTTTTCAAGGAGGAAAATGCTTGACAAGCTTTGTCAGACCACCTAGAAAAATCCGTCCCTTTCTTTGTCATGTCAGTGAGAGGTTGACAACATGAGAAATTACAATAAATTTCCGTAGTAGTTAGCAAACCCCAGGAAATGCTGCAGTGCTTATTAAGATCCTCTGGCCGATCCCTTCAAGCACTGCCTTCACTTTCCCAGGTCCATACGGAAACCGGAAGCTGACACCAGGAATCCTAAAAACTGAAGTTCCTGTACGGGCGAATACACACTTCTCCCATTGGCGTACAGTTTATTATCTCGCAAGATCTGCAACACTTGTCTCACATGCTCCTGATGAGACACAAGATCCGCGAGTAAATTAAGATGTCATCTAGATAAATGACAACAAACTGTCCCACAAGGTGGCGAAAAATGTCATTAACAAAATGTTGAAACACCGCCGGGGCAGTAGTCAGACCGAAAGGCATGACAAGGTTCTCATAATGTCCCTCCGGAGTTTAAACGCCGTCTTCCACTCATCCCCCTCCTTTATCCTAATCAGATTATACGCCCCCCTGAGATCCAACTTAGAAACCATTTGGCGCCCACAATCTGATTGAAGAGATCAGGAATAAGTGGGAGCGGATACGGATCTCGGACCGTAATCCGATTAAGCTCACGGAAATCCAGGCAAGGGCGTAGGCCTCCATCTTTTTTCTTCACAAAGAAGAACCCCGCGGCCACTGGGGAAGATGAAGGTCTAATATGCCCCTTGGCCAGACTTTCCGAAATGTAATCCTTCATAGCCTTTGTCTCAGGACCAGAAAGGTTATATAACCTAGCTTTAGGTAACTTAGCATCAGGAAGCAATTTTATAGCACAGTCATACGCGCGATGAGGAGGTAATTCTTGACACCCCTCTTCTGAAAACACATCCTCAAAGTCCTCCAGAAAAGGAGGTAAGGTTCTAGCACGACTGTAACCGATGACCGTGTTCATGCAGTTACTATTGCAAAATTCACCCACTGGCTTATCTCTCTGGATTGCCAATTAATAACTGGGTTATGTTTAGTTAACCAAGGAAGTCCCAACACAATAGGAGTGGGAAGGCCCTCCAACACAAACAAGACAATAGTTCTTTATGTATTGCCCCTACTCGAAGGTCTATGTTATGAACAGCTTGCACAAAGCATACCTTGACCGAGAGGCCTGGCGTCAATAGAGAATATAGGATAGGTTTTGGCCAATACACTCAGTTGCATACCTTGCACCTGGGCAAACCGAGCGTCCACCAGATTAGCCGCGCCCCACATCCAGAAGAACAAAATCCTCTCAGTTCTCGTTCCTACCACCACCTCCGCTGGTACGAGAAACTGAGACGGACCTGGGGACAAATACATACTCCCAGATTGTCGTCCACCACACAACCTGGGATTAATAGTTTTCTGGCGACTTCTTGCTCAGCAAAGTACGGGATGGACACCCCCCAACAAAATGTCCCTCTCTCCCGCAGAAGAAACACCTTCTTTTTTGCGGCGCACCGCCGATCCCCTCCCTCGAAATGATGTCCCTCCCAACTGCATAGGTTCCTCGAACAAACCAGGGGGACCTCAATATTAGGGACTTTAGAAGGAGGCGGAGTCATCACAGGGGCGGAGTTACCCCACACCTCTCCCGAAGCCGTCTATCAATGCGAATAGCAAGAGCCATAGCGCCTCCAGTGACGGGGGAGAATCATAGTGAGCCAACACATCTTTTAATTTGTCAGATAATCCTTGACAAAACTGGCTCTTAAGAGCTGGGTCATTCCACTGAGTATCTGTGGCCCATCTACGGAACTCAGAAGAAAACTCCTCCGCCGGTACGATCTCCCTGCGTATCCTACGTAACTTAATTTCAGCAAGGGAGACCCGATCCGGGTCATCATATACCAGACCCAGGGCTGTAAAAAATCGGTCCACTGACTGGAGAGCCGGGAGCCCGGGGGGAGAGAGAACGCCCAGGATTGAGGGTCCCCTTGTAAGAGTGAGATGACAATTCCCACCCTCTGATCTTCACTCCCCGATGACCGAGGCCGTAGCCAAAAATACAATTTACATGCCTCCCGGAAAGTAAAAACTTGTCCCGCCCACCATGAACCTGTCCGGGAGAGCTACTTTAGGTTCAAATCTGGTTTGCTCCCGGGGTACAAAACCTTGGATTTAACATCCGTCAGCTCCATGGACAAACTCCGCAACTGCTGAGCTAAATGGGCTACTGGATCCATGGTGGCTGGGGAGAATCTTTAGAGTGGCCGGTGAAAATGTCACGACGTATAACAGATATATTCAAAGATAGCAACCTATATCTAATGTGACATCATTCTAAATATCATATAATAAGAAAATCAACATGTATACATAGTATCTGCCAGCAATGTCTTACCTGACATAATATCCTATGTATTGTGGGTCAATACTGTGTACGTGTCACGCTGTCACTGATAGAGGTGGACCGGGTCTATGCTGACCCTGAACTGGGGTCCTGACTAGTCCCTCTACCTGGAGGTACGTTAATGGTACAGAGGTCCAGGCCGCCAGCGTAACCCTATCTCCTGTAGATCCCTGACACTGTAATCTAGTCCTGAGAAGGACCCTGATTACCACCACAGGGAATGGGCAGGTCACAGCTTACACACAGTCTTAGACAAACGAGACAGACAAGGGGTAAAGAAAACACAGCCTCGCATACCACACTTCCACTACAGAGGAACACAAAAGGTTAAGGAGATAAACAATAAGCAAGGAGAGGAAAAACCACAACAGGCACTCTTAGCTTAAGTCTTCTCAGAAACTATCCGCTCTGCTGGTCTGAATGAATGCTTTCACCAACAACTTCCCCAGCAGACCAGCAGGTATATGAAGGAAGCTAATTAACAAAACATCAAACACAGCTGGGCGAGGCTGGTCAGCCCAGCACCGAGAGAGAAAGGATTAACTCCCTCAGTGCCGAAAAACACCCAGCACCAGAAACTCAGCTGTGCGAAGTCAGGGTGTGCAATCGCGACGATCTCCGCCGCGACACACCCGTGACAGTTAGCTGGTCCTTTAAGGCAGGGCTGCAATGATGTTGAAATGTGTTTTGGGGATAAAGTTCATTTTCTAGTCAAATATTGACTTTACAAGTAATTGCTGTTAAGCTGATCACTCTTTATAACATTCTGGAGTATATGCAAATTGCCATAGAAAAAAGAAGCAGTAGACTTTGTAAAAATTAATATTTGTGTCATTCTCAAAACTTTTGGCCATGACTGTACAATCTCTCATATTCTTCATATCTGTAGGTCGGGAAGCAAGATGGAAGACTTTTGATACATAGAAAAACTTCCAGACCCAAATATGTTCTGCAAAGATCTCCATCCCGTCGGCCAGAAGCAGAAACATGTTCTGTCTGATGAGACCGAGGAGGAACTTTGTGATCATAATTCCAAAAGGCACAAAGCCAACATCGGTCATCACCAGAAGATCACCATCCCCACAGTAAGGCATGGTGGGGGCAGCATTGTGCCCTGGGAATAGCTTTCGACAGCTGGATCTGGGACTTTAGCCAAGTGGGAGGGGATTTTGGACAGAAAAAATATCAGTCAATTTTTCATCAGAACCTTCAGGCCTCTACTAAAAAGCTGAAGATGAGGAGGAATTTCACCTTTCAGCGACAACGACCCTAAGAGAAGTCCAAATCGCCAAAATAACGGCTTCACCAGCAGAAGATGAAAGTTCTGGTTCGGCCGAGCCCAGACCTGGACCAAAGCGCCATATGTCGTGACCCAAAGATGGCGCAGTACACAGGAAATGCCCAGATGGGAAGCTGTTGCAAGTAGGATCCGGCAAAGATCGCCAATTCTAGGTGTCAAGCGATCGACCCCAACCCAAAGTGAGTGAACGTTGCCAGAAACTCATAGAGGACTGCAATACAATATTTAGTGTACGGGTGTGCAGATTTCTGCAATCCCATTATTTCACTTCTTTATTTTCCACCTGAAAAGATTCAATTGAATTATATAGATTTTGGGCAACATTAAAAAAAGTTCTGAAATGATTCTTCTTGGTAGGTTTTTTTTTACATTACAAAAACCTGACAATTTATCAGGGGTGTGTAGACTTTTTATATCTGCAGTATTTTAACTGGTGGTCTTGCCCTAAAAGGGACATTTCTGGCCTATTTTTGGGACCGTTCTGACAGAAGATGGTGCTGTAATGTCCAGTAATACACAATTGTGATAGAATCTATCTCCTGCTTCCTGGAGTTGAGGGAAACAGAAACAAGTCTGTGCAATATAGAGATGCAGTATACTGTATAGAAAGTGGAAAAAAGCAAATGGACTGCAAAAAAGTGCTAGAAGCAAAAAGTAACCGCTTTTACAGAACAGGTGAAGCATCCGGTGCGACCACAACCTGCCATTGTAGAATTGGCGCATTCGCCTTTCTACAGATATTAATAGTCACCGCTGGGTAATATTCCCATCCCCCGCACTTTGTAGAACATTCTCTCACACTTAGCCCAGATTGCACATGTTATAAATTGCAAGTTTCATCCAATGAAGGATATATAGTCATCAAATTCACTCGTACAACAAGACGAGGAAAAAAACAACGTGCGCAGAGAATGATGATTTTTTCTTCTTTCTCCTGTCTCTCGCTATTGCTTATGCATTGCCCCCCGGGCCTTGTCAGTGCAGCGATCTGCTATGTGTCACCCTGTCTAATTCCACCCCATCATCAAATGTCATCCGGCTGCTCCACAACCGTTCGAAACAAGAATTGTCTCGTTCCTGAAGAAGCTGTTGATAAAGAAAAGGGAGATTCAGCATTATTTGTGAGAGCGGATCCGACCCGAGCAGGTGATTATCAGACGCCTGGAGACGCTCTGGACTCCGGGCACTTTACCAATCTCCAACATGAAGTTCTGCTGCCAAGAATTACCGGGAAAGTCAAGGAAATTGCTGCAGAGCGGAGCTGAATGTGTACAGTGTGGCGGCACACGGAAACACCAGAGATCCTGACTACAAAACTATCATTATTATTGTGCAAAGTGTTGGAATAAGCAAGAGAAAAAGGCAGAAACCTGATATATGTCTGCCCACCTGCCCTGTACCTATCTATCTATAATACCTGATGTATACAGCTCGGGCAAAAATTAAGTAACCACTGCATGGTTTTTATAAAAATCCTCTTCTCTTCATGTCTGACAACCAGAGTTCACCTCATTCTACTTAATGTGCTTCTGATTAGTGATCACCTGAACCAAATCTTATTTAACGAAGTAAAGTATAAAAAACCCTGCTGTGGTGTTCACAATCCTCCTGCAATAGGACAAGCTGGATGACAAAACAAGTGCTAGTAATATCCCAAAAGTAATAGGAATGAAAAAATAACTTTAACCATGCCAAAGGAGTTGTAAAGTCTTGAGTGAGGAAAAGAAGGGCTCAATTCTGGCTTTACTAGCAGAGGGATACAGTGAGCGTCATGTTGCCTCCATCCTTAAAATATCTAAGACGGCAGTCCATTACAACAAGGTCAAGCAGCAGATATGAGGACAACAAAGCTACAGACCGCAGAGGGCGAAAACGACTCTCCACTGACCGGGATGACCGTCATCTTATTCGAATGTCACTCAGCAACCGCAGGATGACATCAAGTGACCTACAAAAGGAATGTAAATGGCAGCTGGGGTAAGTGCATGGCAAGAACAGTTCGTAACAGGCTCCTAGAGGCGGGGCTCAAGTCATGTAAAGCTAGAAAAAAGCCTTTCATCAATGAGAAGCAAAGGAGAGCCAGGCTGGTTTGCCAAAGACCATAACGATTGGACCATGAGGACTGGAGTAAGGTAATCTTCTCTGAGGAGTCTAATTTTCAGCTTTGCCCAACACCTGGTCATCTAATGGTTAGATGGAGACGTGGAGAGGCCTACAAGCCACAGTGTCTTGCACCCACTCTGAAATTTGGTGGAGGATCGGTGATGATCTGGGAGGCTTCAGCAAGGCTGGAATTGGGCAGGTTAATCTTTGCGAAGGACGTATGAATCAAGCCGCATACAAGGTTATCCTGGAAAAACAGTTGATTCCTTCTGCTCAGGCAATGTTCCCCAACTCTGAGGACTGGTCTTTCCAGCAGGACAATGCGCCATGCCACACAGCTAGGTCAAATAATGTGTGGATGAAGGACCACCACATCAAATCCCTGTCATGGCCGCCCAATCTCCAGACCTGAACCCCATAGAAAACCTCTGGAATATAATCAAGAGGAAGATGGATGTCACAAGCCATCAAACAAAGAAGAACTGCTTACATTTCTGTACCAGGAGTGGCATAGGGTCACCCAAAAGCAGTGTGACAGACTGGTGTAAAGCATGCCAAGACGCAGGAAAGCTGGGATTAACAATCATGGTTATTCCACCAACTATTGATTTCTGAACTCTTCCTGAGTTAAAGCATTAGTATTGTTGTTTCTAAATGATCATGAACTTGTTTTCTTAGCATTATTTGGGGTCTACAAGCACTGCAGTTTTTTGTTATTTTGACCATTTCTCATTATCTGAAAATAAATACAAAATTTATTGCTTGGAAATTCAGAGACATGTTGTCAGTAGTTTATAGAATAAAAGAGCAATTTACATTTTACTCAAAAATATAAAGAGAAAAATCAGAGAAACTGAACATTCTACAGTGGTCTCTTAATTTTTGCCAGAGCTGTATATTACTGACCTGTACCTATCCATTACCCACCATCATCTATAATACATAATATATTAATATTACTCTCCTATACCTATCCATTATCAATCATCACCTCTAATACTTAATGCATATTACATACACAGTAACTGAGGCGGTGTGGATGTATGTGCAGGACACAGTAACTGAGGGCGGTGTGGATGTATGTGCAGGACACAGTAACTGAGGGAGGTGTGGATGTATGTGCAGGACACAGTAACTGAGGGCGGTGTGGATGTATGTGCAGGACACAGTAACTGAGGGCGGTGTGGATGTATGTGCAGGACACAGTAACTGAGGGAGGTGTGGATGTATGTGCAGGACACAGTAACTGAGGGAGGTGTGGATGTATGTGCAGGACACAGTAACTGAGGGTGTGTGGATGTATGTGCAGGACACAGTAACTGAGGGTGGTGTGGATGTATGTGCAGGACACAGTAACTGAGGGAGGTGTGGATGTATGTGCAGGACACAGTAACTGAGGGCGGTGTGGATGTATGTGCAGGACACAGTAACTGAGGGCGGTGTGGATGTATGTGCAGGACATATAGAAAGATGTGTATCTTCGTACCTGTTAGCCAGTAGATAGAAAAATATTTAGACTTGAGAGTCCTCAGTGGTTGATACCTTTTAATGGCTAACTGAAAAGATGGTAACAAATTGCAAGCTTTCGAGACTACTCAGGTCTCTTCATCAGGCATAGACTAATACAACATCTGAAGAATCACATATTTATACACAAAATAGCACAGAAAAAATGCAATAGGTAGGAAAAGTGACATGAAGCAGAACTGTCATTATGGCAGAGGGGATTAACATAAATATGACTAGTTCATAGATAAGGAGTGAAAGGTTTTATTACCCTCTGATTGGGGTCTGGTATTGTGTTGTGATGACCCTAAAAAGGTCAGGGAGGCAGATTCCTTAATTGTTGTAGAACGACATAAAACTCTGGGATATATTCAACCCAGCACTAAGAGTGTCAAAGGTCATCATAAGTTTATATTCCCAGACTTTTCTATCCTTCTCAGATTTGAAGTTAGATTTTAATACAAGTAATCCATATCTGTCATGCTATGACCGGGCATACAAAAGTGTTTTGGCCACAGGTAAATCCATTCTTTTTTCTCTTATTGTGTGGCGATGAGAATTCATCCTGTTCTCAGTTTTTGCCCGGTCTCCCCCACATACAGACCCCCAGTTGGACATTTAGTACATATAAATTAGGTACACCACATTAGATGTGATGCAGCTGAAAGTACCTGGTATCTTGTAGTCCGATGGGAGTTGGGGATCTTTATCCTGTCCGTGGTCATTATAGATGTACAGGTTTTGCATTTCTTTTGTTTGCAAGGAAAGGTTCCTGCAGCTGTTGGGGAGGACAGGGAGCTTCTGACAATGATGCTTCTTAGATTTGGGGCTGCCTAAAACATAGTAGTGGGGGTCTGGAAATATGGATTGTAATCGGGCATCATTTTTGTAGTAAAGGTTGTAGTTTCCGTGCAGCTCCCCTTAGCATCTCCAGACTTGGATTGTAGGTGACCACTAGAGGCACCCGTTATTTTCTTCTTTAGCTTTGTAATGTAGCAGGTGATTCCTTGATTTTCTGGTGGCTCTTGTAATTTGGTTTTCAATTGTTCTTGGATGGTAGCCCTGGTTCAAAAAAGTCTTTCTGAGGCGACCAAGGTGTTCATCTCTATCCATGGGTTGGAACATATACGGTTGTATCTGATGGCTTGGCTGTAGACAATAGAGTTTTTTATGTGTTTAGGATGGAAACTGTCCCATTTAAGATATGTTGGACGGTCGATTGGCTTCTGATACAGGGATGTCTCTATTTCATTGTTCTTTAGCTTAATGGTGGTGTCTAAAAAGTTAATTTCAGTGCTGGAGTAGTTAAGTGTTAAGTTGATGGTGGGATGAAATTGATTGAACTGTTCATGGAACGTCTTTAGCTGTTTTCAGACTCCGTCCAGATGATTAAAATGTCATCAATGTAGCGGTAGTAGGCCCGAGGCCTGATGGGGCAGGAGGACAAAAATTCGCTTTCAAGCTTGGCCATGAAAAGATTTGCATACTGTGGAGCCATTTTACTTCCCATAGCTGTGCCAGTCTCCTGAAGATAGATCTTGTTGTCAAATTCGAAGTAATTGTGGGTGAGGATGAATTTTGTGAGTTTCACCACAGAATCAGCATCATTCCCGGTGTTTCCCATAAGACTTTGCAGCATTTAATCCATCCTGATGTGGGATATTAGAGTACAAAGATTCCACATCCATGGTGGCCAGGATGGTTCCTTCTGGTAGAGAACCTATTGCTGCTAGTTTATTCAGTAGGTCAGTTGTGTCCTGAATGTAGCTGGTGTATCCTTTACCAGGGTTTAAGAACACCCTCCTACCCATCCAGATACTTGCTCAGTAAGGGTGTCCACACATGAAATAATCGGCCTCCCTGGATTTCCGGCTTTGTGGATTTTGGGAAGCATGTAGAATGTCCCTGTTCTTGGACTTTCTGGTATCAGGTCATCAGCTCTTATGGATTTGTCAGACAGACAAGATACCAACTTGCTTAGTTCCTTGTAATAGTCCTGTGTAGGGTCCGACTCCAGTTTTCTGTATAGCGTGTGTCCGTAAGTTGTCTGTTTGCTTCCTTCATATAGTCTGATGTGTTCATCATGACTATTGCACCTCCCTTGTCACAGGTTTAATGATGATTTCTTTGTTGGTTTTCAGAGACTGTATGGCCTTTCTCTCCTGGGCACTGATGTTGGAGGCTTGTCTCTTGTTGTGGCTATGATGGTGGATTTTATCAAATGTCGAATGAGTCTATATATTTATCCAAATGAGGGTTACGTCCAGGTGGAGGTGTCCAGTCTGACCTCTTCTTGGTTATTGGATCCCTCTTCCTTCAGTCCCGAGTGTTTTCTGAATCTCTGTATCATTGAAGTATTCCCTCAGGCGCAGTCTCCTGAAAAAATGTTCCATATCACTGCAGAGTTCGGTTTTATCCAGGCCTTAGTAGGACAAAATGAGAGTCCTCTAGAAAGCACGGCAAGCTCCACTTTGCTGGGTTTGTAATCTGAGAGATTGATGACACAGTTAGATGCTTTTGTTCTGGAATGGAGTGGTTGTCAGATTTGTCAGGTTTGGTTTTGTTTTGTATCTGTTTGTATAGAGTCCGGAATGGAGGCGCAATCTGTGTAGTTTCTTTTCCTTGTTTTGAATCAGAAAGGTCCGTAGTTTGTTATAGTATTGTTGTAATTTTTGCTCTGTGCTTTCTGTAAGTGTTTTCCTCAGAGTTTCAAATTGTCCTTGGACTTTACTCCTTATGCTGTAGCAGACATGCAAAAGATGGTTCCTTAGTCTTTCAGAAGTCCTGTGACAAAGGTTTTGTGCATAATGGGTATTGTAGGTGTGAAGAATTGGGTTTGTAATCCAGAGTCCTTTGGGAATTAGATTCTCCTTTTTGCATTTAGATAAGAAAAAAATGTCGCTGTCCATTTGTGCACGTTTCTTCAGAAGTGGTTTCAGTTCCATAAAGATGCGGTACATTCTGGTATCCTCCATTTTGATATAAAGGAAAGATGTGTATCTTCGTACCGTGTTAGCCAGTAGATAGAAAAATATTTAGACTTGAGAGTCCTCAGTGGGTTTAAAACCTTTTAATGGCTAACTGAAAAGATGGTAACAAATTGCAAGCTTTCGAGACTACTCAGGTCTCTTCATCAGGCATAGACTAATACAACATCTGAAGAATCACATATTTATACACAAAATAGCACAGAAAAAATGCAATAGGTAGGACAAGTGACATGAAGCAGAACTGTCATTATGGCAGAAGGATTAACATAAATATGACTAGTTCATAGATAAGGAGTGAAGGTTTTATTACCCTCTGATTGGGTCTGGTATTGTGTTGTGATGACCCTAAAAGGTCAGGGAGGCAGATTCCTTAATTGTTGTAGAACGACATAAAACTCTGGATATATTCATCCCAGCACTAAGAGTTTCAAAGGTCATCATAAGTTTATATTCCCAGACTTTTCTATCCTTCTCAGATTTGAAGTTAGATTTTAATACAAGTAATTCCATATCTGTCATGCAATACCAGGCATACAAAATTGTTTGGCCACAGTAAATCCATTCTTTTTCTATTATTGTGTGGCGATGAAATTCATCCTTGTTCTCAGTTTTTGCCCGGTCTCCCCCACATACAGACCCCCAGTTGACATTTAGTACATATAATAGGTACACCACATTAGATGTGATGCGCTGAAAGTACCTGGTATCTTGTAGTCCTGATGGAGTTGGGGATCTTTATCCTGTCCGTGGTCATTATAGATGTACAGGTTTTTGCATTTCTTTTGTTTGCAAGGAAAGGTTCCTGCAGCTGTTGGGAGGACGGGGAGCTTCTGACAATGATGCTTCTTAGATTTGGGGCTGCCTAAAAACATAGTAGTGGGTGGTCTGGAAATAGGGATTGTAAAACGGGCATCTTTTTGTAGTAAAGGGTTTTGTAGTTTCCGTGCAGCTCCCCTTAGCATCCTCCAGACTTGGATTGTAGGTGACCACTAGAGGAAACCCGTTATTTTCTTCTTTAGCTTTGTAATGTAGCAGGTGATTCCTTGATTTTCTGGTGGCTCTTGTAATTGGTTTTTCAATGTTCTTGGATGGTAGCCCGGGTTCAAAAAAGTCTTTCTGAGGCGACCAAGGTGTTCATCTCTACCCCATGGGGTTGGAACATATACGGTTGTATCTGATGGCTTGGCTGTAGACAATAGAGTTTTTTAGTGTTTAGGATGGAAAGAGACAAGCCTCCAACATCAGTGCCCAGGAGAGAAAGGCCATACAGTCTCTGAAAACCAACAAAGAAATCATCATTAAACCTGCTGACAAGGAGGTGCAATAGTCATGATGAACACATCAGACTAATATGAAGGAAGCAAACAGACAACTTACGGACACACGCTACTACAGAAAACTGGAGTCGGACCCTACACAGGACTATTACAAGGAACTAAGCAAGTTGTATCTTGTCTGTCTGACAAATCCATAAGACTGATGACCTGATACCAGAAAGTCCAAGAACAGGGACATTCTACATGCTTCCCAAAATCCACAAAGCCGGAAATCCAGGGAGGCCGATTATTTCATGTGTGGACACCCTTACTGACAAGTATCTGGATGGGTAGAGGGTGTTCTTAAACCCCGGTAAAGGATACACCCAGCTACATTCAGGACACAACTGACCTACTGAATAAACTAGCACAATAGGTTCTCAAACCAGAAGGAACCATCCAGGCCACCATGGAGTGGAATCTTTGTACTCTAATATCCCACACCAGGATGGATTAAATGCCTGCAAAGTCTTCATGGGAAACACCGGGAATGATGCTGATTCTGTGGTGAAACCACAAAATTCATCCTCACCCACAATTACTTTCGAATTTGACAACAAATCTATCTTCGGGAGACTGGCACAGCTATGGGAAGTAAAATGGCTCCACAGTATGCAAATCTTTTCATGGCCAAGCTTGAAAGCGAATTTTGTCCTCCTGCCCCATCAGGCCTCGGGCCTACTACCGCTACAATTGATGACATTTTAATCATCCGGACGGAGTCTGAACAACAGCTAAAGACGTTCCATGAACAGTTCAATCAATTTCATCCCACCATCAACTTAAACACTTAACTACTCCAGCACTGAAATTAACTTTTTAACACCACCATTAAGCTAAAGAACAATGAAATAAGACAAACCCTGTATCAGAAGCCAATCGACCGTCCCAACATATCTTAAATGGGACAGTTTCCATCCTAAACACATAAAAAACTCTATTGTCTACAGCCAAGCCATCAATACAACCGATATTTCCAACCCCATGGATAGAGATGAACACCTTGGTCGCCTCAGAAAGACTTTTTTTAAACCCGGCTACCATCCAAGAACAATTGAAAACCCAAATTACAAGAGCCACCAGAAAATCAAGGAATCACCTGCTACATTACAAAGCTAAAGAAGAAAATACCGGGTGCCTCTAGTGGTCACCTACAATCCAAGTCTGGAGATGCAAGGGGAGCTGCACGGAAACTACAACCTTTACTACAAAAAGAGCCCGATTACAACCATATTTCCAGACCCCCCACTACTATGTTTTAGGCAGCCCCCAAATCTAAGAAGCATCATTGTCAGAAGCTCCCTGTCCTCCCAACAGCTGCAGGAACCTTTTCCTTGCAAACAAAAGAAATGCAAAACCTTACATCTAAAAATGACCACGGACAGGATAAAGATCCCCAAATCCCATCAGGACTACAAGATACCAGGTACTTTCAGCTGCATCACATCTAATGTGGTGTACCTAATTATATGTACTAAATTCCAACGGGGGTCTGTATGTGGGGGAGACCGGGCAAAAACTGAGAACAAGGATGAATTCTCATCGCCACACAATAAGAGAAAAAAGAATGGATTTACCTGTGGCCAAACACTTTTGTATGCCCGTCATAGCATGACAGATATGGAATTACTTGTAATTAAAATCTAACTTCAAATCTGAGAAGGATAGAAAAGTCTGGGAATAAAAAACTTATGAGACCTTTGACACTCTTAGTGCTGGGGTGAATATATCCCAGAGTTTAATGTCGTTCTACAACAATTAAGAATCTGCCTCCCTGACCTTTTAGGTCATCACAACACAATACCAGACCCCAATCAGAGGGTAATAAAACCCTTTACTCCTTATCTATGAACTAGTCATATTTATGTTAATCCTTCTGCCATAATGACAGTTCTGCTTCATGTCACTTGTCCTACCTATTGCATTTTTTCTGTGCTATTTTGTGTATAAATATGTGATTCTTCAGATTTTGTATTAGTCTATGCCTGATGAAGAGACCTGAGTAGTCTCGAAAGCTTGCAATTTGTTACCATCTTTTCAGTTAGCCATTAAAAGGTATCAACCACTGAGGACTCTCAAATCTAAATATTTTTCTGTGCAGGACATAGTAACTGAGGGCGGTGTGGATGTATGTGCAGGACACAGTAACTGAGGGCGGTGTGGATGTATGTGCAGGACACAGTAACTGAGGGGGGTGGGATGTATGGCAGGACACAGTAACTGAGGGCAGTGGGATGTAATGTGTAGGACACAGTAACTGAGGGTGGTGGGATGTATGTGCAGGACACAGTAACTGAGGGTGGTGTGGGTGTATGTGCAGGACACAGTAACTGAGGGCGGTGTGGATGTATGTGCAGGACACAGTAACTGAGGGCGGGGTGTAAGTATGTGCAGGACACAGTAACTGAGGGCGGTGTGGATGTAATGTGCAGACCATAACTGAGGCGTGTGTGGATGTATGTGCAGGACACAGTTAACTGAGGGAAGTGTGATGTATGTGCAGGAACAGTAACTGAGGTAGTGTGGATGTATGTGCAGACACAGTAACTGAAGGTCGGATGAGGATTATGTGCAGGACACAGTAACTGAGGGGGTGTGGATGTATGTGCAGGACACAGTAACTGAGGGCGGTGTGGATGTATGTGCAGGACACAGTAACTGAGGAGGTGTGGATGTATGTGGAGGACACAGTAACAGGGGGTGTGGATGTATGTGCAGGACAAGTAACTGAGGGCTGGTGTGGATGTATGTGCAGGACACAGTAACTGAGGGAGGTGTGGATGTATGTGCAGACACAGTAACTGAGGAAGGTGTGGATGTATGTGAGGACACAGTAACTGAGGGCGGTGTGATGTATGTGCAGGACACAGTAACTGAGGGAGGTGTGGATGTATGTGCAGACACAGTAACTGAGGGGGTGTGGATGTATGTGCAGGACACAGTAACTGAGGGAGGTGTGGATGTATGTGCAGGACACAGTAACTGAGGAGGTGTGGATGTATGTGCAGGACACAGTAACTGAGGGAGGTGTGGATGTATGTGCAGGACACAGTAACTGAGGGAGGTGTGGATGTATGTGCAGGACACAGTAACTGAGGGGTGTGGATGTATGTGCAGGACACAGTAACTGAGGGTGGTGTGGATGTATGTGCAGGACACAGTAACTGAGGGCGGTGTGGATGTATGTGCAGGACACAGTAACTGAGGGCGGTGTGGATGTATGTGCAGGACACAGTAACTGAGGGCGGTGTGGATGTATGTACAGGACACAGTAAACTGAGGGGTGTGGATGTATGTGCAGGAACAGTACTGAGGGCGGTGTGGATGTATGATGCAGACACAGTAACTGAGGCGGTGTGGATGTATGTGCAGGACACAGTAACTGAGGGCGGTGTGGATGTATGTCAGGACACAGTAACTGAGGAGGTGTGGATGTATGTGCAGGACACAGTAACTGAGGGCGGTGTGGATGTATGTGCAGACACAGTAACTGAGGGAGGTGTGGATGTATGTGCAGGACACAGTAACTGAGGGGGTGTGGATGTATGTGGCAGGACACAGTAACTGAGGCGGTGTGGATGTATGTGCAGGACACAGTAACTGAGGGGGTGTGGATGTATGTGCAGGACACAGTAACTGAGGGCGGTGTGGATGTATGTGCAGGACACAGTAACTGAGGGCGGTGTGGATGTATGTACAGGACACAGTAACTGAGGGCGGTGTGGATGTATGTGCAGGACACAGTAACTGAGGGCGGTGTGGATGTATGTGAAGGACACAGTAACTGAGGGAGGTGTGGATGTATGTGTAGGACACAGTAACTGAGGGTGTGTGGATGTATGTGCAGGACACAGTAACTGAGGGTGGTGTGGATGTATGTGTCAGGACACAGTAACTGAGGGAGGTGTGGATGTATGTGAGGACACAGTAACTGAGGGGTGTGGATGTATGTGAGGACACAGTAACTGAGGGGGTGTGGATGTATGTGTAGGACACAGTAACTGAGGGGGTGTGGATGTATGTGAGGACACAGAACTGAGGGAGGTGTGGATGTATGTGAGGACACAGTAACTTGAGGGAGGTGTGGATGTATGTGCAGGACACAGTAACTGAGGGTGGTGTGGATGTATGTGCAGGACACAGTAACTGAGGGTGGTGTGGATGTATGTGCAGGACACAGTAACTGAGGGTGGTGTGGATGTATGTGCAGGACACAGTAACTGAGGGGGTGTGGATGTATGTGCAGGACACAGTAACTGAGGGCGGTGTGGATGTATGTGCAGGACACAGTAACTGAGGGAGGTGTGGATGTATGTGCAGGACACAGTAACTGAGGGCGGTGTGGATGTATGTGGAGGACACAGAAAAAACCCCAGGACACAGTAACTGAGGGCGGTGTGGATGTATGTGCAGGGCACAGTAACTGAGGGTGGTGTGGATGTATGTGCAGGACACAGTAACTGAGGGCGGTGTGGATGTATGTGCAGGACAGAGTAACTGAGGGCGGTGTGGATGTATGTGCAGGACACAGTAACTGAGGGCGGTGTGGATGTATGTGCAGGACACAGTAACTGGGGGGGTGTGGATGTATGTGCAGGACACAGTAACTGAGGGTGGTGTGGATATGTGCAGGACACAGTAACTGAGGGAGGTGTGGATGTATGTGCAGGACACAGTAACTGAGGGTGGTGTGGATGTATGTGCAGGACACAGTAACTGAGGGTGGTGTGGATGTATGTGCAGGACACAGTAACTGAGGGCGGTGTGGATGTATGTGCAAGAAACAGTAGCTGAGGGCGGTGTGGATGTATGTGCAAGACACAGTAACTGAGGGGGTGTGGATGTATGTGGAGGACACAGTAACTGAGGGCGGTGTGGATGTATGTGCAGTACACAGTAACTGAGGGAGGTGTGGATGTATGTGTAGGACACAGTAACTGAGGGCGGTGTGGATGTATGTGCAAGACACAGTACTGAGGGCGGTGTGGATGTATGTGCAGGACACAGTAACTGAGGGCGGTGTGGATGTATGTACAGGACACAGTAACTGAGGACGGTGTGGATGTATGTGCAGGATACAGTAACTGAGGGGCGTGTGGATGTATGTACAGGACACAGTAACTGAGGACGGTGTGGATGTATGTGCAGGACACAGTAACTGAGGGCGGTGTGGATGTATGTGGAGGACACAGTAACTGAGGGAGGTGTGGATGTATGTGGAGAACACAGTAACTGAGGGCGGTGTGGATGTATGTGCAGGACACAGTAACTGAGGGCGGTGTGGATGTACGTGGAGGACTCAGTAACTGAGGGTGGTGTGGATGTATGTGGAGGACACAGTATCTGAGGGCGGTGTGGATGTATGTGCAGGATATAGGAACTGAGGGCGGTGTGGATGTATGTGCAGGCACAGTTACTGAGGGCGGTGTGGATGTATGTGGAGGACACAATAACAGGGCGGTGTGGATGTTTGTGCAGGACAGAGTAACTGAGGGCGGTGTGGATGTATGTGCAGGACACAGTAACTGAGGGAGGTGTGGATGTATGTGCAGGATATAGGAACTGAGGGAGGTGTAGATGTATGGGAGGACACAGTAACTGAGGGATGTGTGGATGTATGTGTAGGACACAGTAACTGAGGGAGGTGTGGATGTATGTGCAGGATATAGGAACTGAGGGAGGTGTGGATGTATGTGTAGGACACAGTAACTGAGGGAGGTGTGGATGTATGTGCAGGACACAGTAACTGAGGGCGGTGTGGATGTATGTGCAGGACACAGTAACTGAGGGAGGTGTGGATGTATGTGCAGGACACAGTAACTGAGGCGGTGTGGATGTTTGTGCAGGACAGAGTAATTCAGGGAGGTGTGGATGTATGTGCAGGACACAGTAACTGAGGGCGGTGTGGATGTATGTGGAGGACACAGTAACTGAGGGAGGTGTGGATGTATGTGGAGGACACAGTAACTGAGGGCAGTGTGGATGTATGTGCAGGACACAGTAACTGAGGGCGGTGTGGATGTATATGCAGGACACAGTAACTGAGGGAGGTGTGGATGTATGTGCAGGATATAGGAACTGAGGGAGGTGTGGATGTGTGTAGCCCTGGTGTTAGGCACACCAGTACCCTGGAGAGTGTGTGGCGAGACAGCAGTTTAATGCTAAATATCCATTCACTCAACATATACTAGACACACCCTTAGGGTAGTGCAGTTTACTCTTGAGGGAGTGGTCAAGGTGTATGTGTTGGAGTGATTTAGTCAGTGTCCAGACTTCAGAGAGAGAGGTCTAGGAGTCTGTGCCTGGACTTCAGAGAGAGAGGACGTCTGGAGGGAGGAAGCAGTCCAGATTGCTCTATCACCAGTTCGGAAAGTGGAGTCTAGTATAGGTGGTTTATTTCACCTTAGCCTAGTCAGAGCTGTACTTCATCAGAATACATTGGAAGGAAAGAAGAAGTTTAGTGCAGAAAGTCTTCAGCATCCTGTCTAAAGGACAGTGTAAGGTTCAGAGACGTGCTCCTGCCTATTGATAACTGAGCATCTGTAACTAACTTTGAAGTGAAGGAAAAAGAAAGAAGTGACTACTCGACCCTTGGCTAGTGTGAGTGCTTATGTTACCAGCGTGGACAAGGCGAAAGGCACAGTGGTTTATTGGAATAGTGCTTACGGATTGAAGAAGTCCTGCACATTGCAACCGGTCACTGGGGACCGAAGGATCACTATTGTTACAAGCATAGTGGTAAGAAAACCAGGAATTTACCGACCTTAGGTCGCGGCAAACAAGCCCCATATAGTCAGTACGTAACTGGGGTCAGGGGAGTGAAGACTTTGAGTCAGTGCACGACAAGATAAGAATTCAGCTTCCTCGCAGGAAGGCTCCTAACACAAAGCTGACTGGGCGGTACAGCTAAGGATTAGCTGGAGTTATTGAGGGAACTACGCTTCAGGCTGGTTGTACTCATTGTGTGGAAAGTAAAGGAGGCCCCTAACTTGTCCAGCTGCTGTCTCAAGATACACTCTCCTTGGATCAGCCTCCCTGGGACCTGCCTTACCATCTTGCAAGTAAAGGTATGGAAAGACGCTGACCGTGTGAGACTGAGTTATTATTGCATGCCTGCACAATCCCTACCTAACTACCGACCTGAGGGAAGAGTCCCACCTGTAGGGGACCCGACATCTAGCTGCCTCACCATCCCCTCAGAGATCTACAGCAGCGCTGGTATAAATTACCAGAATACTACAGGTGGCGTCACGAACTGTATATAAACCTATCCCCTGTAAATATTTCCCCAACATACGCCAGACCGCCAGGGCCACAGACCGAGCCACCGCTACCTGTGACAAATCCCATAGACTTCTACGGGCTCGGCTCTGAGTACCCCATTGCCCTGGTAACCCACAATTGTGGTGGCGGGTCGACACAAAAACTTGGCGTCACGAACAGGATGCGAAACTCGCAGAATTGCGAGCCCTATGTGCCTAAGGAATTGTTTTTGTGAAAAAGGACTGTTTGCACTTTTGGCGCCAAAATCGCCATTTTTGTCGCCATATTCGCGCCCTCAGGCGCTGGAGAAGAAGGTGGGCGTACCTTCGTGGGCGTCTACCCCCCAGTGGCGCGAAGAAAATGCCTGCCCTCTCAAAGTGCTATTACAACATGCGGTCCTGCCCTACAGCAAAGGAGGTCCGCCTCCTCTTCACCTTCCCTGCGAGGAGGAGGAGACGCAAACCCCACCTCCACGGAAGAGACCGGATGTCTCCGCAGGAAGAAGAGAGAATCTTCTGGAACATCATGGAAGCAGGACGTGTGCAGCCGAGCAGGGAAGCGGAGGAAGGCAGGCCCCGTGCCCCAGCCAAGCTGCCACCAACACCGGAGTTATCCGTGATCCTGCACCTGCAGCAGGCGTTGCTAGAAACAAAAGAAGAAAATGCACGCCTGAAGAAGATGGTCCAGCACCAACCTGGCTTTGAAGAGATCGAGAGACGCCGGCGTACCCTGGAGCAGCGGAGGCTGTGGGACACGGTGATCTCTCCCCTCAACGACCCCCCACGATTTCAATTACCGAAGATTCTGCTGCCCAAGGCGAAGGGGCAACCGAGGCTGCCCCCGAAAGTACCGATCCTGATCCCACCGGTGAAGCGTGGAGGCGAAGGAGGTTGAGGAGGTACCGCCAGTTCCGGAACGCCCGCCCGGCCAGGAGCCGCAGCAGATGATCGGTCCCCGGCAGGGACACCGGAGGGGTCCTGTCCGTCGTTACCAGACGTCGACTGGGACGAGATGGCGCGCCTGGATGACGTCGCCTATACCGCCCAGTGGGAACATGAGTGGCAGCGTCGTGAGGAGAAGCAGAAACGCCAGCAGGAGGAAGAGCGGGAAGCTCAGCGGAACCGTCAGCGACAACATGCAGAGCTGATCGCGGACAAAGAGAGTGTCCGGAGAGAGAAAGGTACCCTGAGGGAACCGCGGCGGCAGGGGTGTGTGACTGAGTTCCAGCTCCGGAAGGGCTGGGGCTTCATCCGTGAACCGGGCCTCTACCCGGGGGTCTTTGTCAGCAGGCGTGACGTAGAATCCCACCTGCCGCAAGGCCATCCCGGGAGGGACTTAGTAAATGGAGACATCGTCACGTACACACGGCATTGGGGAATGAAGGGATGGTATGCCCTTAACGTCACCATCGTCCGTGACCCCGTCCCCGACGCAGGTAACGCCACCACTACCGCAGCGTCCCCGTCTCCAGCTCAAGCAGTATCCGGCCGTGCCCCAGCATCGCCCCCTGCAAGCGCATCGCAAATGAAAGTCAAATCTACATCGCAACATGCGACCCAGTCTAAATCGCAATCCATGACACGGTCCATATCGTTAACTGTGATTGAAACGCAATCGGTGTCACGTGAGGAGAATGTACCCGTTGCGCCCCTAGAGGTTCGCACGAGAACTGTGGCGACCCAGACCCTAATCGCAGCGCATGATTTGCTAGTCCTGGGATCTAGGGCCCATTGCATTGTTCCAGCCCCCGGGGTGGAAAGTGTATTATTTGAAAATGAATAAATAGAAAAGAATCGGTGAGATCCCTATAGGGTCTACCATAAGTAATATTGTAGAAAGTTTCAGAAATGTTTTATAAAGTTTTGCACAAGTGAAGAGTATAGCATATATATATTTCTAACCGTAGAATGCCCGGCTGGGTAACCAGAAAAAGTTTTGCACTTTAGTATAATAATGTGATATTATATTTATGTCTTTGGTTTTACAATGGACTTGGAGGTTGAGGACTGTGCCAACCCAGAACTTATTTGTACATAGTTGCGCTTCGGTGCCTTATCTTGGTTTTACATAAACCAGCACAACTACCTCCGAAAACAAAACCCGTGTGGTGTGGCACTGAGTGAGGTCTGCATTTGGATGTCCTGCAGCCCACCCAGGACCTACGTTGAAGGTTTGGTGCGGGTCCTTCACAAGAATATTGTATATTTATTGAATGCTATTTAATATTTGTATTTCTATAATGTTTGCAACGTTCAAGATATCCTCACCTCCCGGATGGGACGAATTACTGTTTACTGTTTAATGTTTTCTTGCATAAACAAAATGTCTCTTTTATATTTTACAGCCCGGGAGTGCTGTCTTTTACCATGGGGGAATGTGTAGCCCTGGTGTTAGGCACACGCAGTACCCTGGAGAGTGTGTGGCGAGACAGCAGTTTAATGCTAAATATCCATTCACTCAACATATACTAGACACACCCTTAGGTAGTGCAGTTTACTCTTGAGGGAGTGGTCAAGGTGTATGTGTTGGAGTGATTTAGTCAGTGTCCAGACTTCAGAGAGAGAGGTCTAGGAGTCTGTGCCTGGACTTCAGAGAGAGAGGACGTCTGGAGGGAGGAAGCAGTCCAGATTGCTCTATCACCAGTTCGGAAAGTGGAGTCTAGTATAGGTGGTTTATTTCACCTTAGCCTAGTCAGAGCTGTACTTCATCAGAATACATTGGAAGGAAAGAAGAAGTTTAGTGCAGAAAGTCTTCAGCATCCTGTCTAAAGGACAGTGTAAGGTTCAGAGACGTGCTCCTGCCTATTGATAACTGAGCATCTGTAACTAACTTTGAAGTGAAGGAAAAAGAAAGAAGTGACTACTCGACCCTTGGCTAGTGTGAGTGCTTATGTTACCAGCGTGGACAAGGCGAAAGGCACAGTGGTTTATTGGAATAGTGCTTACGGATTGAAGAAGTCCTGCACATTGCAACCGGTCACTGGGGACCGAAGGATCACTATTGTTACAAGCATAGTGGTAAGAAAACCAGGAATTTACCGGACCTTAGGTCGCGGCAAACAAGCCCCATATAGTCAGTACGTAACTGGGGTCAGGGGAGTGAAGACTTTGAGTCAGTGCACGACAAGATAAGAATTCAGCTTCCTCGCAGGAAGGCTCCTAACACAAAGCTGACTGGGCGGTACAGCTAAGGATTAGCTGGAGTTATTGAGGGAACTACGCTTCAGGCTGGTTGTACTCATTGTGTGGAAAGTAAAGGAGGCCCCTAACTTGTCCAGCTGCTGTCTCAAGATACACTCTCCTTGGATCAGCCTCCCTGGGACCTGCCTTACCATCTTGCAAGTAAAGGTATGGAAAGACGCTGACCGTGTGAGACTGAGTTATTATTGCATGCCTGCACAATCCCTACCTAACTACCGACCTGAGGGAAGAGTCCCACCTGTAGGGGACCCGACATCTACTGCATCACCATCCCCTCAGAGATCTACAGCAGCGCTGGTATAAATTACCAGAATACTACAGGTGGCGTCACGAACTGTATATAAACCTATCCCCTGTAAATATTTCCCCAACATACGCCAGACCGCCAGGGCCACAGACCGAGCCACCGCTACCTGTGACAAATCCCATAGACTTCTACGGGCTCGGCTCTGAGTACCCCATTGCCCTGGTAACCCACAATTGTGGTGGCGGGTCGACACAGATGTATGTGCAGGACACAGTAACTGAGGGTGGTGTGGATGTATGTGCAGGACACAGTAACTGAGGGTGGTGTGGATGTATGTGCAGGACACAGTAACTGAGGGCGGTGTGGATGTATGTGCAGGACACAGTAACTGAGGGCGGTGTGGATGTATGTGCAGGACACAGTAACTGAGGGAGGTGTGGATGTATGTGCAGGACACAGTAACTGAGGGCGGTGTGGATGTATGTGGAGGACACAGTAACTGAGGGAGGTGTGGATGTATGTGCAGGACACAGTAACTGAGGGCGGTGTGGATGTTGTGCAGGACAGAGTAATTCAGGGAGGTGTGGATGTATGTGCAGGACACAGTAACTGAGGGCGGTGTGGATGTATGTGGAGGACACAGTAACTGAGGGAGGTGTGGATGTATTGGAGGACACAGTAACTGAGGGTGGTGTGGATGTATGTGCAGGACACAGTAACTGAGGGAGGTGTGGATGTATATGCAGGACACAGTAACTGAGGGCGGTGTGGATGTATGTGCAGGACACAGTAACTGAGGGAGGTGTGGATGTATGTGCAGGACACAGTAACTGAGGGCGGTGTGGATGTATGTGCAGGACACAGTAACTGAGGGCGGTGTGGATGTATGTGCAGGACACAGTAACTGAGGGAGGTGTGGATGTATGTGCAGGATATAGGAACTGAGGGAGGTGTGGATGTATGTGCAGGACACAGTAACTGAGGGTGGTGTGGATTTTATGTGCAGGACACAGTAACTGAGGGAGTGTGGATGTATGTGCAGGACACAGTAACTGAGGGCGGTGTGGATGTATGTGCAGGACACAGTAACTGAGGGCGGTGTGGATGTATGTGCAGGACACAGTAACTGAGGGAGGTGTGGATGTATGTGCAGGATATAGGAACTGAGGGAGGTGTGGATGTATGTGCAGGACACAGTAACTGATGGTGGTGTTGATGTATGTGCAGGACACAGTAACTGAGGGTGGTGTGGATGTATGTGAGGACACAGTAACTGAGGGAGGTGTGGATGTATGTGCAGGACACAGTAACTGAGGGCGGTGTGGATGTATGTGCAGGACACAGTAACTGAGGGAGGTGTGGATGTATGTGCAGGATATAGAACTGAGGGAGGTGTGGATGTATGTGAGGACACAGTAACTGAGGGAGGTGTGGATGTATGTGCAGGACACAGTAACTGAGGGCGGTGTGGATGTATGTGCAGGACACAGTAACTGAGGGAGGTGTGGATGTATGTGCAGGACACAGTAACTGAGGGCGGTGTGGATGTTTGTGCAGGACAGAGTAATTCAGGGAGGTGTGGATGTATGTGCAGGACACAGTAACTGAGGGCGTGTGGATGTATGTGGAGGACACAGTAACTGAGGGGTGTGGATGTATGTGGAGGACACAGTAACTGAGGGCAGTGTGGATGTATGTGCAGGACACACAGTAACTGAGGGCGTGTGGATGTATGTGCAGGACACAGTAACTGAGGGTGGTGTGGATGTATGTGCAGGACACAGTAACTGAGGGCGGTGTGGATGTATGTGCAGGACACAGTAACTGAGGGGGTGTGGATGTATGTGCAGGACACAGTAACTGAGGGCGGTGTGGATGTATGTTGAGGACACAGTAACTGAGGGCGGTGTGGATGTATGTGCAGGATATAGTAACTGAGGGCGGTGTGGATGTATGTGCAGGATAGTGTAACTTAGGACGGTGTGAATGTATGTGTAAGACACAGTAACTGTGGATGTATCTCTTGGCAGCAACAACACGCATTTTTCAGTGGTTTTAGGTGCATTTTTTATGCGTTTTTGTATGCATTTTTGCGTGCGTTTTTGTACAGCAATGAATGCGTTTTTTGAGCTAATTAAAGATATTTAAAAAAAAGTTTTGTGATATAATTTCTTAGTTCAACACCTTCTTTTTCATTCTGATGCAGTAGCATCTGTGTAATGGGATCGGGGCTTGGTGTCAGCAGCTGTCAATGACACCAAGCCCTAGGTCTAGTAATGAAGAGGTGTCAGCCCAACTCCCTCATTACTAAACCGGCAAGTAAAGAGTTAAATAAACACACACACAAACAAGTGTTACCAGCCTATGTAGGAGCATTAATAGAATGAACCTACATAGGCTATAACCAAATAGCAACTCTTAATTTTATCAAAAAATTTTAAAAAAATTGTGTGGGCTCCTGTGTAAGTTTATAACCAGCAGAGGGAAAGCCGACGGCTGGGGGCAGATGTTATTAATCTGGGAAGGAACCAATAGCCATAAAGGTTCCCAGGCTACTAATATTGTCTGACAGCTGTTTGTCAGCCTTTACTAAATAATTTACAGGGTGACCCCAGAAAAAAAAATGATGTAGTGTCCCCCTACAAAATCTATCCAGCAAAGGCTAGGCAGACAGCTGCAGGTTGATATTTATAGCCTAGGAAGGGGACATAGATATTGGCCCCCTCCCAGACTAAAAACATTAGCTCTCAGCAGCCCCAGAAATGACGCATATGAGTCACCCACCAGGGACGTGGGGTACTCGGTACCGAGCCTGTTGACTTCTATGGGGGATGTCACGGCGGCGACGACCCAGTCCGTGGCCCTGGGCACTTACCAAAAAGGGGATTAAGTTTATGTAGTGATTCGTGAGGCCACCTGTGGTACCTGGTCAGTGTGACCAGCGCTGCGGGGCAGGTCCTCTGGAAGTGATGGTGTTATGCAGCTAGTTGGTAAACCTCCCACAGGTGAGGTTGTATCCTTCCAGGGCGGGTAGATGTTATGTTGAAGAATGGTGCTGATGACAGTAGCAGAGAGAGATGTGCGCCACTGGAAGAAATCTAGGAGACAGTCCGTATGCAGTTTCAGGGTTTTTACTCACTGTTCTGTTACCGGTGATACAGATGCGCACTTAGTACTGTGTCCTCCGGGTGAGGGATCCAGCAACCCCCAGGTAACTCAGTCGCTCTTGCCCAGGACTCCCGTTCTGTGTGTTCCTTTCCTGGCCTTCTCTCTGTCTGTGCTATTCCACTCCTCTCTTCCTAGCACCTCACCACGCAGTCTTTCAGTCCAGAAGCTGCGGACCCTGTCGGGTAACAGATTAATTCTGTGCGTCCTTTGCCCTTTATAGCTTCCTTCTTGGAGATGGTGCTGGTGATTGGCAGCAATGACCCATAAAGTGATCACTGCCGTCGGCTTGCTAGCGGGGGCCTGAAGGTTTCCCACTAGTCTAGGGGCTGATTCCCCGATGGCCTGGTCCTTCCGATCCCGGAAAGGGCCACGGATGGAATATTCACTGTCCGTGCCCAAGGACCCTTTCACTGACTTCTCCAGAAGCTCCTCAGTCTCTGTCTCATGTTAGGGGCCAAGTTCCTATCAGCTCGAGCTCCCCTCACAATCCCCCACCTCAGCTGAAGTGCTGCTGCTTGCTTAACTTCTCTCCTCCTTTGCTACTGCTAACTCCACCCACCCATACACCCCTTGCTAACCAGCCTGGTATGAGACCATCCTCCCGTAGGGTACGTCCATATGACCAGCTGATATGGTGTGTGTTGGATGCAGGTGTTGGAGTCCTAGGGGTGCTCCCTCCTTACCTGAGAGTGGGGTGTCACACCTCTGGATGAGGCGCAACACCTCTGTGGTGACTGAACCCTCAGGGGCGCCACATTTCCCCCCGTTAACCAAAGCACGTCCGCAGGCTGAAACAGAGTAAAGGGTGTTAAAGGAAACATACAAATTTTTGGTAATGCATTACAACAGTTAGAGAAAATTATTTAAAACTCAACTTCCCTTTATGGGAGGCACTTTTTGTTTAAACGTTGCATAAATAACATTAACTGGCATTTATTTACACTCAACATAAATAAAACTAATAATACCAGGTAAAGTGCAATAAACTTTCACATTCAAGTTGACTATAACTTCTTCTTGTAAGGCAAGCCCCAGACGGGGTAAGTTCAAGTGTCCGTACACTTGTGGAGGACCCGCTCCAAACCTCCAACGTTGGTCTTGGGTGGGCTGCAAGACATAACTGGTCTCTTTCAGCAGACCTCATCTTCAGCCACACCTAACGGGTTTTTCATTCTGAGGTAGTTATACAGACAGTGCACTGTAAAAGCTTTATGTAAAACCAAGATGGAGCACCTTAATAGGTGCTAAACTATATAGAACTTAATTCGGGTCAGCATAGTCCATGACCTCACAGTTCTGGAACATATATAACACCAACCAATGGTTTTTACTAATTACCCGTCCGGGTTCACTTGCAGGAAAAAGAACAAAAACATTTAAAACTTATTTACAGTCAATTTTTGGTATCATTAGACCATTATCCTGCTGGGGTGACACCGGGTGTCACTTGGAACCCTTCAGGTAGCTCAAGTACACCAACCACTCCTGGGGCCACTCTCACCTGATGCTCCCGGGTTGATTTGACCAGCAGGTCATGTCCCATGATCTGGGTGGCAGCGTCCTTTGCCTTTGGCTTTAGTTGGATTGCCACATCCTTGACCAGTTTTCTTCCGGGTGGCCTAACTGGTGAGGTAGTGGGGCCTGGGGCCGGTACTGGAGAGGGAGTGGGGGCTGGGGCCCGTTCTGGAGGGGGAGTGGGAATTGGAGCCGAAGCCTGTACTGGTCGGGCCTCCTGTGCGGCGGCTCCACCGGCAGCGCCCTGCCCGGCGGTGGCTGGATTATACTTCAGCAGGTTAAGGGCGCACCAGCCCTTTAGTCCCCAGTGCCGGGTGTACGTAACCAAGTCTCCCGGGGACAGGTCCCAGCCTGGGTGCCCCTCCTGTAAATATGACTCAACATCCTGTCGATTTACAAAGACCTCGGCATACAACCCCGGCTCCTTGATAAAGTCCCAGCCTCCCTTCAACCGGAACTCTCTAACAGCACCCTGCCGTCGTGGCTCCCGGACAATACCTTTGTCTTGTCGCATGCGTTGTTTGTCCGCCAGGTCCTGCTCCAGTTTTTCCTGATGCTGGACCTGGGCCTCCCAGTCCCGACGTCTCCACTTCTCCTCCAACTGTCAGTTGTAGGCCTCCTCGCTCAACACTTCAATCTCATCTTCTCCTCTCGGCGGGTCCGGGAACCCCATCAGCTCCGGGCCCTTCCTGGACCAACGGTAGATCATGCGCTCCGCGCGGACTGGTGCGTCTGCTGGGGCTGGCTGCAGAACCGGCCCGAACCGGTCCTCCAGGCCGCAGGGCCTGTCCCAGTCCAGGGACGCTCATGGCCTGCCAGGTTCTCGGACTGGCGGCGTGGGTAACGGTCCCACCAGCGACTCCTCAACGGGGCCTGGATCGTCAGCTTCGCTGCCGTGCCGGAGCGGGGTTCCTCCTCAACGGGCCTGGATCATCAGCTTTGCTGCCGGATCAGCTCCGCAGGCTCAGCTTCTTCCCTCGCTGGTTCTAAGGGGGCTGAGGAATCTTCCTCCCCTGCCGGGTCTGACATGGTTGGAGAATCTTTCTGCATCGCTGGTTCTGAAGTGGCTGGGGAATCTTCCTCCATCAGGGGGAAGCAGCTCTCTTCCGCTCCTCCACACTGCAGACTGCCACCGGTCGCTATCTTGGTTAGGAAGCTTCTGGTTTTTCCATGGCGAGATTCCCGCTGTTTTCTCAGAGGGCGGGTTTCCTTGTCCTCTTTCTCCCACCAAAGAGGATCAGGAGGCGGATCTCTTTCGCCGTCGGGCATGTTCTTACGTTACAATAGCATTTGGAGTGGGGGTCATAACTTTCGCGCCACTGGGCAGATTCACGCCCACGACGATACGCCCTTCTTCCTCTCCAGCGCCTCGTGGCGCAAATATGACGGTGATCTTTCACAAGTTGCAATAAAGTCTCTTGCACAACAAACAGTTCAGTATAGGCACACAGGACTCGGTGATACCAGGCTTTCGAGATCCTGTTCATGACGCCAAAAATAAGTCGCCCGCCAGGGCCGTGGGGTACTCCGTACCGAGCCTGTTGACTTCTATGGGGGATGTCACGGCGGCGGCGACCCGGTCCGTGGCCCTGGGCACTCACCAAAAAGGGGAATATATTTACAGGGGAATGACAAGTTTGTCATAAGGTTCGTGAGGCCACCTGTGGTACCTGGTCAGTGTGACCAGCGCTGCGGGGCAGGTCCTCTGGAAGTGATTGTAATGTATGTAGTACAGTTCATATAGCGTCTTGTGCTTGGGTGCGATGAAAATACATGAGACACAGGTTTGATATAGAAAGTCTTGTATTACTTCATACAAGTTGGCAAAAATAGTCACACAGTTTGCAGACACAGAAGCAGGAGACACAGCAGGCCAGAGTAATCTAAGCTCAGCAATCACTCTCCACAACAGGTTCAGGATCTTCTTCTCTGTTACCGTAAGTCCATGCAAACGTGGGTCTTTCAAAGAGCAGGGTTCAGAGTCCACAAGTGCTTCAGAGTTCCTCAGTAGGAATAGCTGGAGTACAAGGTCCAAGGCTTTAGGAGTCAGGTCACAGGTTCACTGCAGGCTAGATTCTGAAGCACTGATTGCTCAGCTGTGGCTGCTTAAGAAGCAAAAGGAGAGAATCAGGGCGGGAACATGCAAGCTGGAAACTCCATTTTGACTGAGGGCAAGATAGCTGCAGCAAGACAGAAAGTAAAATGGCTGACGAACAAACTGAGTTTCAGGAACATGTACACAGAACCTTACATTACTCCCCCCTTAGGGACAACCTCCGGATGACCTCAGGCCAGGCTTGTGTGGGTACCTCTGATGAAACTGACGGAGCAAGCGAGGAGCATTAACGTTATTGACTGGTTCCCATGAGTTGTCCTCCACTGGGTAGCCCTGCCATTTAATCAGATATTGTAACTGATTTCTATACAACCTGGAATCTAAAATCCTTTCCACCACAAATTCTTCCTGACCATCGACTAGCACTGGGTCAGGGCAAGGAGAAGAACGTCCAGGAAATGTATTGGGTGTCGCAGCCTTTAGTAGGGATACATGAAAGACAGGGTGAATTCTCATAGTTCTGGGCAGTTGAAGACGACAAGCAATGGCACTTATAATTTTACTGATTTTATAGGGTCCAATGTACTTATGTCCCAACTTAGAGATGGAATCTTAACTTAAGATTTCTGGTTGACAGCCAGACCAAGTCTCCTACCTTGAAAGCTGGTGCAGGTTTACGAAATTTATCTGCTGCTTTCTTGTACCTTTCCTGAGCCGATTCCAGATTCTCCTTTAGAAGATCCATATTCTTCTGTAAAGACGTGATTCTTTCAGCCACTGCTGGTAAAGGCGTTTCTATGGGAAATCGTGGTAGAATGTTAGGATGATAACCTAGATTAGAGTAAAAAGGAGACTGCTTAGTGGAGGCACTCTGAGAGTTGTTATACGAGAACTCAGCTAATGGAAGTAGATCCACCCAATCATCCTGTAGGTGGCAGATAAAGCAGCGGAGATACTGCTCCAGGGTTTATTGGTTCGTTCGGTCTGTCCATTAGTCTGGGGATGAAAAGCAGAAGAAAGGTTTACTTTAATGTCCAATGCTGCACAGAAATTTTGCCAAAACCTAGAAGTGAATTGCACCCCTCGATCCGAAATAACCTCATCCGGTACTCCATGTAACGAAACACGTCTTTAATCATCAAATCTGATGTCTGTTTTGCAGTGGGTAAGCCGACACAAGGGATAAAATGAGCTGCCTTTGTTAGACGGTCAACCACCACTAGAATGGTGTTCTTCCCTTGAGAGGTTGGTAACTCCACAATGAAGTCCATAGAAATGGATCCCCACGGGCGGGACAGGGTGGGAAGAGGCTGTAACAGACCAGTTGGTGAGGAGCGAGGTGTTTTGCATCTTGCACAGACTTCACATGAAGTGACATAGTTTAAAACATCCTTCCTGCAAGTGGGCCACCAAAAGAAACGAGAGAGAAATTCCTGTGTCTTTAGAATTCCTCTATGCCCAGCTATCTTGGAATCGTGAATGAGTTGCAATACTCTCAATCTGACTGTTTCAGGAATATACAGGCGTTGTCCCTGAATCCACACACCATTCTTAAAGACAAGACTTACGTCCCTTGGGGGTTGTGCCAAAAAGGAATCCGCATGGTATGCTTCCTTGATGTCCTTAAGTAGGTCTTGATTATGAATTACTCCTAGGAATCTAGAGTCAGGAAGAATAGTCTTAGGAGGAGTAATTCGACGTGTCTCTGCTGAGTAAATCCTAGAGAGTGCATCAGCCTTTCCATTGCGCGATCCTGGTCTATAAGAAATGATAAAATTAAATTGGTTTAAGAAAAGATTCCAGCGAGCCTGGCGAGGAGTCAGGCACTTAGCCGACCTGATAAACTCAAGGTTACGATGGTCTGTCAGGACGACTATTTGCTGTGCAGCTCCCTGAAGAAGGTGTCTCCATTCTTTGAAGGCGGCAATAATGGCCAACAACTCTCTATTGCCCACATCGTAGTTCCTCTCAGCCGAAGACAACTGCTGGGAAAAGAAGGCACAGGGATGCAAGACATTCTTCTCACCTGTTCTCTGAGAGAGTATAGCTCCAACGGCACAGTCTGAAGCATCCACCTCTATTATGAAGGCAAGCTCGGGTTGGGATGTACTAGGATAGGTGCAGTGGTAAATTTATCTTTTAGACGGGAAAATGCTTCCTGGGCTTGGGGAGTCCAGGAGAACCTAGACTCTTTCCGGGTAAGTTGGGTAATAGGTGACACTACCTCAGAGAAATTTCTAATGAAACGTCTATAGAAGTTGGCAAACCCGATGAAGCGCTGTACCTCCTTCACATTTCTAGGACTTGGCCAATCCTTGATGGCTTGGGTTTTGCTTCCATCCATACTAATTCCTTGTGTAGACAGTACATACCCCAGAAATTGAATTTCGGTCCTATGGAATTCACACTTTTCAAGTTTGATGTAAAGATGATTTTGTCTTAGACGTTCCAAGACCATTCTCACATGTCCATGATGTTCCTCTGTGGAGTTAGAAAAAATTAGAATATCATCCAAATAAATTACCACGAATGTATCTAGGAGATCCCTGAAGATGTCATTCACCAAGTGTTGGAAAGTGGCTGGGGCGGTACTCAGACCAAAAGGCATAACTAGATATTCAAAGTGTCCATAGCGTGACCTGAATGCAGTCTTCCATTCATCCCCAGGTCTAATACGGACTAAGTTATAGGCCCCACGAAGATCTAGTTTAGAGAAAATTTTGGCATGTCGCACTCTCTCCAATAACTCAGGGATTAAAGGCAATGGATAACGGTTTCTAATAGTAACCTTATTGAGTTCCCTATAGTCTACGCATGGTCTCAGAGATCCATCTTTCTTCTTTACAAAGAAGATGGGTGCACCTGCAGGAGATGAAGAGGGGCGTATGAAGCCCTTGGCTAGATTTTCGTCTATGTAATCCTTTAAAGCCTTTAGCTCGGGCCCCGCCAGGAGGTAGATCTTACCAAAAGGTATCTCTGCTCCAGGCAATAATTCAATTGGACAATCATATGGACGGTGAGGAGGAAGCTGGTCAGCGTTCTTCTTGTCACATAAATCCACATAGTCCTGGTATACAGCTGGTAGTTCAGGGACTGACATGGTTCCTTTAGGAACAGAGCAAGCTGAAACTTTTGGACTCATCTGTTTCTCTGGAAATGTAATTCCTTGGTCTCCCAGTTAATGGTAGGATTCTGAGCCTGCAGCCATGGTAGCCCTAGAATAATGGGAAAGTGGGGAGAAGAGATAAGCATAAAGGACAGTTTCTCTTGATGATCTTTACCCATAAGAACCCTCAAAGGCTCTGTTTCCTGATCCACTGGTCCAGAGGTCAGCAGGGAGCCATCCACAGTTTCCATCTGTACTGGAGTAGCCTTCTTCACTGAACGTATCCCCTGTTTCAGAGCAAAGGAGACATCCATAAAATTTCCACTTGCCCCTGAGTCGATCATAGCAGAGCTAGACACCCAAGCTGAGTCAACCCAGAGTTTGATGGAAAGAAAGCAATGAGAATTGTTTTTCTTACAACTCAGCTGGGACACCGCTGAGGAAACTTGAAAAATGGCAGCGTTTACACAGTCAACATCCTCAGAGGTAACGGAGTTTAAGTCCGAGAAATCAAGATCTGTTGCTGCAGATCTCTCTGGAGCCTGAGGCTCGGACCTGACAGATCCCCTCTCGCAACACTCACAATGAATGAGTGCTGCAGTAGTCTTACGAGAACGGCTGGGGCAGTTTATAATGAAGTGCCCTGACTTACCACAATAGAAACATAGATTCTCCTTAAAACGATGTTCCTTGCGTGCATCACTAACCCGTCGTTGTAAAGAGTCTACCTGCATGGGTTCAGGTTCAGGTTCCCGTGTAATCCTACTCAAAGGTTCCTTAGCTGGAGAGGAAGGTAGGAAAAGGTTAGTGCGATTGCTTTCGAACCATCTCTCTTGCCTGCGTTCAGTCAGACGAGTATCAATACGGATGCAGTAGTTAATAAAGTCACCTAACGCAGTGGGAGGGTCGGCACGAGCAAGTTCATCCTTAATCAGTGGAGATAACCCCTTTCGAAAAATAGATTTTTTGGCGGAACTGTCCCAGGTGGTATCAAGGGCCCATCTCCTGAAATCCAAGGCATATTCAGCTACCGAGTGCTTACCTTGGCGCAAAGCTAACATGGCTGCTTCAGCTGTTGCACCTCGATTGGGGTCATCAAACACCTGCCCCATGGCTGAAATAAAAGCATCAAGGTGATTCAAACAATCATCCTCAGTCTCAATCAGAGGGTTTGCCCACATCAAAGCCTTGTTGGTAAGCAACATAATTATAGTAAGCACCTTAGATCGTTCAGTGGGAAATTGTGAAGCATGTGCAGAAAAAAAAAGATTGCATTGATTAATAAACCCCCTGAATTTCTCACGTTCACCGCCAAAACGAAAAGGGGGCAACTTGGGAATCCCAGAACTCGGGGCTACGGCAGGAGCCTGGACTCGCCCTTCTAGAACCTCAATCCTGGCTCGCAAATCCTGGGCAGTCTGTCCAAACACTTGCAAATTGTGATTAGTGAGGTCCTGTAGGCTTGAAAAACGGGTCTTTATATTCTGCAAATCTGCAAGGATATTATCAGTCACTCCGCAAAGTTCCTTTAGGCGGGCCTCCATTTTCCAGATCTTTTAAGACAGGAGTACTGGAAGAAGAGGAGAGGAGAAAAAAAAAAACAATAGTGTTTACCTGTGGTAACACTGCAGAGAGAAAAAAAAATTAAGGGAACTGCTCACCTGGAATGGTTGTGAGAAGTCACAACCACTATCATCACAGAAAGTTCACCCGGACATCTGATATTCACATTTACAGCAGACAAAAAAGAGAAAAGAAAAAAAAAAAACAATAGTGTTTACCTGTGGTAACACTGCAGAAAAAAAAAACACTTAAGGGAATTGCTCACCTGAAATGGTTGTGAGAAGTCACAACCACTGTCATCACAGAAAGTACAACCGGACATCCAATATCCACAGTTACAGCAGACACAGCCTTTCCAGACCCAGCAGACACTAACGTTTTGGCTTCAGAATCTTGTAATGTATGTGGTACAGTTCATATAGCGTCTTGTGCTTGGGTGCGATGAAAATACATGAGACACAGGTTTGATATAGAAAGTCTTGTATTACTTCATACAAGTTGGCAAAAATAGTCACACAGTTTGCAGACACAGAAGCAGGAGACACAGCAGGCCAGAGTAATCTAAGCTCAGCAATCACTCTCCACAACAGGTTCAGGATCTTCTTCTCTGTTACCGTAAGTCCATGCAAACGTGGGTCTTTCAAAGAGCAGGGTTCAGAGTCCACAAGTGCTTCAGAGTTCCTCAGTAGGAATAGCTGGAGTACAAGGTCCAAGGCTTTAGGAGTCAGGTCACAGGTTCACTGCAGGCTAGATTCTGAAGCACTGATTGCTCAGCTGTGGCTGCTTAAGAAGCAAAAGGAGAGAATCAGGGCGGGAACATGCAAGCTGGAAACTCCATTTTGACTGAGGGCAAGATAGCTGCAGCAAGACAGAAAGTAAAATGGCTGACGAACAAACTGAGTTTCAGGAACATGTACACAGAACCTTACAGTGATGGTGTTATGCAGCTAGTTGGTAAACCTCCCACAGGTGAGGTTGTATCCTTCCAGGGCGGGTAGATGTTATGTTGAAGAATGGTGCTGATGACTGTAGCAGAGAGAGAGATGTGCGCCACTGGAAGAAATCTAGGAGACAGTCCGTATGCAGTTTCAGGGTTTTTACTCACTGTTCTGTTACCGGTGATACAGATGCGCACTTAGTACTGTGTCTTCCGGGTGAGGGATCCAGCAACCCCCAGGTAACTCAGTCGCTCTTGCCCAGGACTCCCGTTCTGGGTGTTCCTTTCCTGGCCTTCTCTCTCTGTGCTATTCCACTCCTCTCTTCCTAGCACCTCACCATGCAGTCTTTCAGTCCAGAAGCTGCGGACCCTGTCGGGTAACAGATTAATTCTGTGCGTCCTTGGCACCTATATAGCTTCCTTCTTGGAGATGGTGCTGGTGGTTGGTAGCAATGACCCATAAAGTGATCACCGCCGTGGCTTGCTAGCGGGGGCCTGAAGGTTTCCCACTAGTCTAGGGGCCGATTCCCTGATGGCCTGGTCCTTCTGATCCTGGAAAGGGCCACGGATGGAATATTCACTGTCCGTGCCCAAGTACCCTTTCACTGACTTCTCCAGAAGCTCCTCAGTCTCTGTCTCACGTTAGGGGCCGAGCTCCTATCAGCTCGAGCTCCCCTCACAATCCCCCACCTCAGCTGAAGTGCTGCTGCTTGCTTAACTTCTCTTCCTCCTCTGCTACTGCTAACTCCACCCACCCATACACCCCTTGCTAACCAGCTGGTATGAGACCATCCTCCCATAGGGTACATCCATATAACCAGCTGATATGGTGTGTGTTGGATGCAGGTGTTGGAGTCCTAGGGGTGCTCCCTCCTGAGAGTGGGGTGTCACACCTCTGGATGAGGCGCAACACCTCTGTGGCGACTGAACCCTCAGGGGCGCCACACATCCATAAGATGCGCCATTTTCTGGCACGTAGCCTTGCTCTGATTCAGTGGAAAGTGGTGTGATAGTTGGAGGGTTGATGTCACCTTTGTATTGCTAAGTGACATCAAGCACACAGGGTAGTAATGGAGAAGCGTCTATAAGATGCCCCCATTATTTAACCCCAAAGTGATATTATAAAAAAACACACACAGCCAGAATAAAGTCCTTTAATTGAAAGAATGACACAGACTCCTTTATTGAATCTGAATGATATCATACTCACATTATCGCCCAGTCCATTGAAGCCATCGTCTCCTGTAAGAGAATGAAAATAATTAACAACAATATTCCTCACTTGAATTAGCTTGCATAAGGTTTCCAGAACATTTTTGGCCCCTTTCTACATGGAAAAAACGCTGCTAAAGCACACCGTGTGACAGCCTTACGCCAAATTAAGTATCTGGTCAGTATTTTCCGTCAGTATTTGTAGCCAAAACCAGGAGAGGAACAAAAAGAGGAAAAGTCTAAACTCATCACCACTTATGGATTTATCACGACTCCTGGTTTAGGCTACAAATATGATGGCAAATCCTGACCAAATACTTTGCCTGCAACACAGGACGCACGGAAAAACATCGCTATGTGCCTTTGCACAATACAAGTAAATGGCGCTTCATTGTGGCCCCAGGGTTACTGTGATGGAGAAGTTGAAAAACATCCAAAAGGGCACAATTTTTTTTTGTGACTTGCTCGTTGCATTTGCAGTATTAATTGGGTTGCAATGTAGCCCCGTTCATTTGTATTACGCTGTGTTATAGTAGCGGCACATAATGGTCTTTGGCTGCAGGACCTGTGTCACAAGTAAGGGCCTAAATGAATGCAGCACTGGAGCGAGATGTGTTGCAACTATGAGTTGTGCAAAAAAATTTCAAAATTTCAATAACTTTTTTTTTTACAAAAACTGATGACTTTGTCATATATCCGACCGGACTCCTGGGACCAGACCGCTGCATTGCAATATATGGTACAAGTAATCCAACAATCGCAGGTTCAAATCCCAAAAAGGACTAAAAATAAAAGAAAAAAATGTTTTAAAAAATATATAAAAGTGTCGATCACTCCTCTTATTCCCAGTTTAAAAAATAAATGAAATAAACACATTTGTCAGCATCGTGTCTGTAAAGTCTGATCTATGAAATTAGAAAATTACTAAACCATCTGATAAACGCCAAACAGAAAAAAAATCAAAACGCCAAATTTACAAGTGCCAAAAAAAAATTGGAAAAAAAATCAATACATTGTATTTACCCAAAATGTTCCATAAACAAAGTTACGGTTCCCAGAATACGGCGGCTCAAATTAAAATTATTTATTTTTTAAATTCTAAATATTTTTTTTAACCACTAAAATATATATAAAAACGTATCCAAGTTTGGCAGCGCTGTAATGGCACTGATGTGGAGAATCACGCTGCCAGGTCACTCTTACCACACAGTGAACGCGGCAAAAACACGGAGAACAATGGCGGAATGGCGTTTTTTATGCCACGATTTCACCATGCTGGGTCGGAAAGATAGGCCAGAGTCACACTGGCGACAAAGACGGACGAGTGGAATGCGATTAAATATTGCATTGCACTCGGACCAATGTTTATCTATGGGGCAGCTCAAAGCATCCGATTTTTTTCTCGGCCGTTTTCCTCTGGCCGAGAAAATCGCAGCATGCTGCGATTGTCACCGATTATCGGGCGAGAATGGGAGCGATGAAAAATCGGATTACAAACGGACCGCACGTGTGACTTGCGATTAAATCGCACCGGTGTCCTTCAGAAAAGCCGGCAATTCATCCCCGGCAATACTGTAAAATCACACTGACAGGTTTAATAAAGAATAGAAAGAATAGATATATACACATAGAATACATATATATATATACAGTGCCTACAAGTAGTATTCAACCCCCTGCAGATTTAGCTGGTTGACACATGCGGAATTAACTTGGCATTGTGACATTTGTACTGTAGATCAGCCTGGAAGTGGGAAATGCACTGCAGCAAAAATTTTTGTTTTAATTTTTTTTTTTAAAAAACGTTAAAAGTTAATTCAGAGTGTCATTTATTATTCAACCCCTCAAACCACAAGACTTCTGTTTGGTCCCCCTAAAGTATTAAGAAGTAGTTCAGGCACCAAGAATAATGAGCTTCACATGTGTGGATTAATGATCTCTTTTGCCAGCCTTTTCGGACTATTTAAGACCCTCCCCAAACTTGTGAACAGCACTCATACATGGTCAACATGGGAAAGACAAAGGAGCATTCCAAGGCCATCAGAGACAAGATCGTGGAGGGTCACAAGGCTGGCAAGGGGTACAAAACCCTTTCCAAGGAGTTGGGCCTACCTGTCTCCACTGTTGGGAGCATCATCCGTAAGTGGAAGGCTTATGGAACTACTGTTAGCCTTCCACGGCCTGGACAGCCTTTGAAAGTTTCCTCCCGTGCCGAGGTCAGGCTTGTCCGAAGAGTCAAGGCTAACCCAAGGACAACAAGGAAGGAGCTCCGGGAAGATCTCATGGCAGTGGGGACATTGGTTTCAGTCAATACCATAAGTAACGTACTCCACCGCAATGGTCTCCATTCCAGACGAGCCCGTAAGGTACCTTTACTTTCAAAGCGTCATGTCAAGGCTCGTCTACAGTTTGCTTGACTCGCACCACAATTGTGGTTACCAGGGCTATGGGGTACTCGGAGCCGAGCCCATTGATTTCCATGGGAGTTGTCACTGGCAGCGGGACTCGTTCCGTGGCCCTGGCAGTCAAGCGATGGGGAATATTTACAGGGGATTATTAGTTTAGGTAGTTCGTGACGCCACCTGCGGTGTCTGATCAGATTGACCAGCGCTGCTATTAGGATCTTCACAGGGGATGTTATGAGGCAGCTGGGTGGTAAGTCTCCCACAGGTGAGACTAGTCCCTGGAAGTCTATGGGAGTGATGATGCAGGGTGTAGATAAGAATTCAGTCACACACGAAATAGCTTCTTTTCATACCTTTTACTGGTAGATGGTTCAGGCAGATCCCGGGAGCTGGTCGGGGTGGAGAATGCACATTCAGGCAACCGCTGAGCAGGTTAGAGGCCTCCTTAACTTCAATATGTCTGTGAGCCCAACTTGCCTGAAGCGAAGTTAACTCTGAACTCTCCAGCTTTCTCTGTAGCTGTAATACCCGGCCAACATTGTGGTGGAGCCTTCTAAGTGGTGAGAACTAAGTCCTTACTTTTGTCTGCGCTTGACTCAAAGTCCCCGTTCTCCCTGACTCCGGTTACGTATTGACACTTTGGGCTGCACTCTGCGACCTGTAGTCCAGATGCCTCCGGTTTTCTTGTTACTATGCTTGAAACAGTAGCAACGCTTCGGACCCCGGTGTCCGGCAATTTAGTGCAGGTAATCCAATACCTGTAGCACTTCTCTGTCTTCTCCACTGCGCCCTTCGCCCTGCTTCCCGCTCTTAACATAAGCACCTGTAGCTTCAATGTGAAAAGTCAGCTTTCTCCTAGAGCTCACTGAGTAGCTCTCAGTATCCTCCAAGTCCAGACTGGACTGAGACTGAACTGCACTGTCCTCTGACAGGAAACAGACTCCTTTCTCTCCTCTACTTCAGACTAACTCCTCCTTTGCTATGTGTCACTCCCCCCTTATATCTCAGATAGGTGTGTCTGAAAGAGTGAGTGGCAGTGAATGCATATCAAGCGTTGCGATTACCTTCCTGTGCACTCTCCTGGATTTTATGTGTGCCTGCATAGCTGGGCCACACATCCTCATGATCACTTGGAGGACTCTGAGACAGACTGGTTCAAGGTTCTATGGTCTGATGAGACCAAGATCGAGATCTTTGGTGCCAACCACACACGTGACGTTTGGAGACTGGATGGCACTGCATATGACCCCAAGAATACCACCCCTACAGTCAAGCATGGTGGTGGCAGCATCATACTGTGGGGCTGTTTTCTCAGCCAAGGGGCCTGGCCATCTGGTCCGCATCCATGGGAGAATGGATAGCACGGCCTACCTGGAGATTTTGGCCAAGAACCTCCGCTCCTCCATCAAGGATCTTAAGATGGGTCGTAATTTCATCTTCCAACAAGACAACGACCCAAAGCACACAACCAAGAAAACCAAGGCCTGGTTCAAGAGGGAAAAAGTCAAGGTGTTGGAGTGGCCTAGTCAGTCTCCTGACCTTAACCCAATTGAAAACTTGTGGAAG
Source organism: Oophaga sylvatica (assembly GCA_033576555.1). Lineage (NCBI taxonomy): Eukaryota > Metazoa > Chordata > Amphibia > Anura > Dendrobatidae > Oophaga > Oophaga sylvatica. The sequence goes on from JARQOD010000003.1 coordinate 599,143,875, forward strand.
GAGCTCAAGATTAAAGTCCACATGAGACACCCAAAGAACCTAGATAACTTGGAGAAGATCTGCATGGAGGAGTGGGCCAAGATAACTCCACAGACCTGTGCCGGCCTGATCAGGTCTTATAAAAGACGATTATTAGCTGTAATTGAAAACAAGGGTTATTCCACGAAATATTAAACATAGGGGTTGTATAATAATTGACCCACACTTTTATGTTTAAAATTTATTAAAATTCAACTGAGCAACATAACTTTTTGTTTTGTAAGATTTATGCTTCTTTTAATAAATCCTACTCTCGTTTGCAGTTTGAAGGCTCTAACTTATTTGCATCTTATCAAACCAGCTAAATCTGCAGGGGGTTGAATACTACTTGTAGGCACTGTATATATATATATATATATATATATATATATTTGTAGTTCATACACTTCTACATAGTATAATAGCCGCTAATTCAATTGCCGGTTTCTGTAAATTATTACAGAACCCGACATGAAATGACACATGGTTACATACAGTAAATGAGCTCATCTCCCCGGCTGACAGGAGATGATCTGATTAGCTGGGAAGCTTAATTGATTGTTTCCCATGGTAATCAGTTCACTTCAGGTCAGCCGGGGACTCCGCACAGCCTCAGTGACGTCAGAGGGAGTCCCCCGCTGACCTGAAGTGAACTGATTACCGTGGGAAACAATCAATTAAGCTTCCCAGCTAATCACTTCATCTCCTGTCAGCCAGGAGATGAGCTCATTCATTCAGGAGCTTACAGAGAGGCTGCAGGCATTACCAGCAGTCCTCGCTGTAAACATGTTAACCCTTTCAGATGGATTGCAGTGTGGGACCTGACTGAGCGCCGGAGAGGTAAGAATAATGATGTTTTATTATTTTTTTTATTACAGGAGAACAAGGGAATCGAAGGATTACCTGTACAATAAAAGATGGTCAAAAACTGTGTATTTCATTAAAATTATTTTTAATTAATGTGTGTGTGTTTTTTTCATTTCATACAATAGGATTAATAATTGAGAGTTGTCTAATTGACAACTCTCAATTATTAACCTGGCTTAAAGTCACCTTCCAATAGCAAGGTGGCCTTAACCCATTATTAACCCATTAGCCACCGCTACAGGGCAATGGGAATAGACGGGCTAAGTGCCAGAAAAGGCGAATCTAATTATAGATTTGCCTTTTCTGGGGTGGCTGGGGGAGATATTAGTAGCCAGGGGGGGCTCAAAAAAAATGCACCCTCCCTAGGCTATTATTATCTGCCCCCACTCGCTTGCTTTGTCTGTCTGGTGGAGAAAATACAGCAGGAGCCCACGCATTTTTTTACAACGAATTTACACCTTTAATTAACCCCTACATGTATGAAATTTTGCACGCATACACTCATGTAATTGTAAGTTAAAACCATATATCAAACTACATGAAATGACATGGTTAACTGTGTGTAAAACATGTGTCATTTCATGTTGGGTCTGTAATTTCACAAAAGCCGGCAATTGAATTAGCGGCTATTACAGTATGTAGAAGTGTAAGAACTATTAATATATATATGTATTCTATGTGTATAGATCTATTCTTTCTTTTGTGATTTAAAAACTATTCATTTGGATCCATTATATGTCGGTTTTGCTATCCACCAACAAAATCTCGCCAGACGGATGTCAAACGGACGCTCAGATGCGAGAAAATTGCATCCTCGCATTCCAATCGGATGACAGACGGAGCAATGTTCAGGAAACATTTGTGCGATTCTCGTCCTTCTAAAACGGTCCGATTTTTTAGACGTTGTGTGTGACTCCAGCCATACACACAGCGTAGGGCTGAGCTGTCATAAGATGTCACTGCCTGCGGATGTCTGGGCATGCTGGGAGTTCTAGTTCTGAGACAGATATCACTGTCTGATAGGATCAGGGCACTTTTTAGGGTAGATTTTGGTGCTTTGTTCTCCCAGAATGAATTTTTTTTGGATATTTTCCCTTTTAATAACCTCCAGAGCTGCACTCTTTATTCTCCTTCTAGTTGTAGAACATAATGTCTGCCATAGGAAATACCGCGCCGGGATTATGAGCTCCGAAGGGAAATCAAAATTACATTTTTTGCTATTTTTTTTTTTTGTGGTGTGTCTCAAAGACGTGCACTTTTAAAGTCGCTGTCACCGCGGCAGACGAGGCGCAAGAGCGGCTCCTTGATTTAGAGCCAAACCGCATTGTGATTGCATTGCCACCTACTTACGAGCCTTCAAGAAAATCATCCTGGTCTTCTGTAGCACGTCTCTCCCCGTAGCCCGAGGCCATGAGAAGACGTGAGGCTTATCCTGCAGCCATCATCCTCAGTCCATCGGAGATCAGGTTCGGGCTGTCTGTCTCCCATCACTGAAATTCTATGTGAAACCGATTCCCTTTAATTTCTCGCTTCTCCCGAATTCAGGTCTGAAAAATCTCATCATTATCATCGTGGTCCTCAGAAGTGAACGGAGGAGATATTAATAAACGTCTCCCGATGTATGTAATGGGCCGGGATCCACAGCGGCTCCTATACAATTATTATAAAGCTCCAAAACAGACAAAAAATGTAACTAAAACAAAATACAATAAAAATTACATTTTTGTCACAGCGTCGCCCACTGGTGATGGCACCATATGGCTGTGACTAAACCTACCCCCAATGATCCTAGTTCATTAACCTCTTGCAGCCATAAAAAAAACCTCAAGCCGAGATAAATACATTTTTATTTATGTATAATATGAAATTTTAAAAATAAAAAAATACATTTTGGTGTTTTCCTTTAAATTATAATTTTTCTTTGTTAGATACAATAAAAAACTTAATGAGGCGCAATGAAGCGCTGCAGCCATAAGGATGTTCTGTCCTGTCAGATATTATATCGCCACGTGGCCGCAGCGTCTGCACTGACCGCAGCATCTGCACTGACCGCAGCGTCTGCACTGACAGCAGATTCTGCACTGACCGCAGCGTCTGCACGGACCGCAGCGTCTGCACTGACAGCACCATCTGCACTGACCGCAGTATCTGCACTGACAGCAGATTCTGCACTGACCGCAGCGTCTGCACTGACAGCAGCATCTGCACTGACCGCAGTATCTGCACTGACAGCAGATTCTGCACTGACCGCAGCGTCTGAACTGACAGCAGCATCTGCACGGACCGCAGCATCTGCACTGACAGCAGTGTCTGCACGGACCGCAGCATCTGCAGTGACAGCAGCATCTGCACTGACCGCAGCGTCTGCACTGACAGCAGTGTCTGCACTGACCGCAGTATCGGCACTGACAGCAGCATCTGCACTGACCGCAGCGTCTGCACTGACAGCAGTGTCTGCACTGACCGCAGTATCGGCACTGACCGCAGTATCGGCACTGACCGCAGTATCGGCACTGACAGCAGCATCTGCACTGACCGCAGCGTCTGCACTGACCGCAGCCGGTGACAGCAGCGTCTGCACTGACAGCAGTGTCTGCATGGACCACAGCGTCTGCACGGACTGCAGCGTCTGCACTGACCGCAGCGTCTGCACTGACAGCAGTGTCTCTACTAGCCGCAGCGTCTGCACTGACAGCAGCGCCGGCACTGACCGCAGCGTCTGCACTGACCGCAGCGTCTGCATGGACCACAGCGTCTGCACTGACAGCAGCGTCTGCATGGACCACAGCGTCTGCACTGACCGCAGCGTCTGCACGGACCGCAGCGTCTGCACGGACCGCAGCGTCTGCACTGACCGCAGCGTCTGCACTGACAGCAGCGTCTGCATGGACCACAGCATCTGCACTGACCGCAGCGTCTGCACTGACAGCAGGGTCTGCACGGACCGCAGCGTCTGCACTAGCAGCAGAGTTTGCTCTGACCGCAGCGTCTGCACTGACAGCATCGTCTGCACTGACAGCATCGTCTGCACTGACAGCATCGTCTGCACTGACCGCAGCGTCTGCACTGACCGCAGCGTCTGCACTGACAGCAGGGTCTGCACTGACCGCAGCGTCTGCACTAGCAGCAGAGTTTGCTCTGACCGCAGTGTCTGCACTGACCGCAGCATCTGCACTGACAGCATCGTCTGCACTGACAGCAGCGTCTGCACTGACCGCAGCGTCTGCACTGACCGCAGCGTCTGCACTGACAGCATCGTCTGCACTGACAGCAGCGTCTGCACTGACCGCGGTGTCTGCACTAGCCGCAGAGTTTGCACTGACCGCAGCATCTGCACTGACCGCAGCGTCTGCACTAGCCGCAGAGTTTGCACTGACCGCAGCGTCTGCACTGACAGCAGCGTCTGCACTGACCGCAGCGTCTGCACTGACCGCAGCGTCTGCACTGACAGCAGCGTCTGCATGGACCACAGCGAATGTGTAGCCCTGGTGGTAGGCACACGCAGTACCCTGGAGAGTGTGTGGCGAGACAGCAGTTTAATGCTAAATATTCATTCACTCAACATATACTAGACACACCCTTAGGGTAGTGTAGTTTACTCTTGAGGGAGTGGTCAGCGAGTCAGTGCCTGGACTTCAGAGAGGAAGGTCTAGCCTGGACTGAGGAGAAGGAAAGAAGAAGTTTTAGTGCAGAAAGTCTTCAGTATCCTGTCTAAAGGACGGTATAAGGTTCAGAGACGTGCTCCTGCCTATTGATAACTGAGCATCTGTAACTAACTTTGAAGTGAAGGAAAAGAAGGAAGTGACTGCTCGACCCTTGGCTAGTTTGAGTGCTTATGTTACCAGCGTGGACAAGGCGAAAGGCACAGTGGTTTATTGGAATAGTGCTTACGGATTGAAGAAGTCCTGCACATTGCAACCGGTCACTGGGGACCGAAGGATCACTACTGTTACAAGCATAGTGGTAAGAAAACCAGGAATTTACCGGACCTTAGGTCGCGGCAAACAAGCCCCTTATAGTCAGTACGTAACTGGGGTCAGGGGAAGTGAAGACTTTGAGTCAGTGCACGACAAGATAAGAATTCAGCTTCTTCGCAGGAAGGCTCCTAACACAAAGCTGACTGGGCGGTACAGCTATAGATTAGCTGGAGATATTGAGGGAACTACGCTTCAGGCTGGTTGTACTCGTTGTATTGGAAGTAAAGGAGGCCCCTAACTTGTCCAGCTGCTGTCTCAAGATACACTCTCCTTGGATCAGCCTCCCTGGGACCTGCCTGAACATCTTACAAGTAAAGGTATGGAAAGACGCTGACCGTGTGAGACTGTGTTCTTTATCTGCACCCGACTTCACAAATCCCATAGACTTTGAGGGACCAGTCCCACCTGTAGGGGACCCGACATCTAGCTGCCTCACCATCCCCTCAGAGATCTACAGCAGCGCTGGTACAAATTACCAGAATACTACAGGTGGCGTCACGAACTGTACATAAATCAATCCCCTGTAAATATTCCCCCCAACATACGCCAGACCGCCCGGGCCACAGACCGAGCCACAGCTACCTGTGACAAAATCCCCATAGACTTCTACGGGCTCGGCTCTGAGTACCCCATTGCCCTGGTAATCCACAATTGTGGTGGCGGGTCGACACAACTTTGGCGTCACGAACAGGATGCGAAACTCGCAGAATTGCGAGCCCTGTGTGCCTAAGGAATTGTTTTTGTGAAAAAGGACTGTTTGCACTTTTGGCGCCAAAATCGCCATTTTTGTCGCCATATTCGCGCCCTCAGGCGCTGGAGAAGAAGGTGGGCGTACCTTCGTGGGCGTCTACCCCCCTGTGGCGCGAAGAAAATGCCTGCCCTCTCAAAGTGCTATTACAACATGCGGTCCTGCCCTACAGCAAAGGAGGTCCGCCTCCTCTTCACCTTCCCTGCGAGGAGGAGGAGACGCAAATCCCACCTCCACGGAAGAGACCGGATGTCTCCGCAGAAAGAAGAGAGAATCTTCTGGAACATCATGGAGGCAGGACGTGTGCAGCCGAGCAGGGAAGCGGAGGAAGGCAGGCCCCGTGCCCCAGCCAAGCTGCCACCAACACCGGAGTTATCTGTGATCCTGCACCTGCAACAGGCGTTGCTAGAGACAAGAGAAGAAAATGCACGCCTGAAGAAGATGGTCCAGCACCAACCTGGTTTTGAAGAAATCGAGAGACGCCGGCGTACCCTGGAACAGCGGAGGCTGTGGGACACGGTGATCTCTCCCCTCAACGACCCCCCACGATTCCAGATACCGAAGAGTCTGCTGCCCAAGGCGAAGGAGCAACCGGAGGCTGCCCCCGAAAGTACCGATCCCGATCCCACCGGTGAAGCGGTGGAAGCGAAGGAGGTTGAGGAGGTACAGCCAATCCCGGAACGCCCGCCCGGCCAAGAGGCCGCAGCAGATGATCGGTCCCCGGCAGGGACACCGGAGGGGTCCTGTCCGTCACTACCAGATGTGGACTGGGACGAAATGGCGCGCCTGGATGACGTCGCCTATACCGCCCAGTGGGAACAGGAATGGCAGAGTCGTGAGGAGAAGAAGAAACGCCAGCAGGAGGAAGAGCGGGAAACTCAGCGGAACCGTCAGCGACAATATGCCGAGCTGATCGCGGACAAAGAGAGTGTCCGGAGAGATAAAGGTACTCTGAGGGAACCGCGGCGGCAGGGGTGGTGTGACTGAGTTCCAGCTCCGGAAGGGTTGGGGCTTTATCCGTGAACCGGGCCTCTACCCAGGGGTCTTTGTCAGCAGGCGTGACGTAGAATCCCACCTGCCGCAAGGCCATCCCGGGAGGGACTTAGCAAATGGAGATATCGTCACATATACGCGGCACTGGGGAATGAAGGGATGGTATGCCCTTAACGTCACCATCGTCCGTGACCCCGTCCCAGACGCAGGTACCGTCACCATTACCGCAGCGTCCCCGTCTCCAGCTCAAGCAGAATCCGGCCGTGCCCCAGCATCGCCCCTGCAAATTCATCGCAACTAGCGACCCAGAGTTCATCGCAAAAGAAAGTTATATCTTCATCGCAACATGCGACCCAGTCTCAATCGCAATCCATGACGTGGTCCATATCGCTAACTGTGATTGAAACGCAATCGGTGTCACGTGAAGAAAATGTACCCGTTGCGCCCCTAGAGGTTCGCACCAGAACTGTGGCGACCCAGACCCTAATCGCAGCACATGATTTGCTAGTCCTGGGATCTAGGGCCCATTGCATTGTTCCAGCCCCCGGGGTGGAAAGTGTATTTGCAGAGAATGAATAAGATAGTGAGGAAAAAGTGGTGAGATCCCTATCGGGTCTACCAAAAGTAAAAAAGTTTGAAATGTTTTATAAAGTTTTGCACAAATTATATAGTGAATATATATATTTCTAACTGTAGAATGCCCGGCTGGGTAAATGATAAACAGTAACCAGAAAAGTTGCACTTTCGTATTATGTGATATTATATAATATGTCTTTGGTTTTACATTGGACTTGGAGGTTGAGGACTATGCTAACCCAGAACTTACTTGTACATAGTTGCGCTTCGGTGCCTTATTTTGGTTTTACATAAACCAGCACAACTACCTCTGAATACAAAAACCCGTGTGGTGTGGCACTGAGTGAGGTCTGCAATCGGATGTCCTGCAGCCCACCCAGGACCTACGTTGAAGGTTTGGTGTGGGTCCTTCACAAGTATATTGTATATTTATTGAATGCTATTTAATACTTTTTGTATTTCTATATAATGTTATTGTTCGCAACGTTCAAGATATCCTCACCTCCCGGATGGGACGAACCAATGTTAATTGTTTAATGTTTTCATGCATAAACAAAATGTCTCTTTTGTATTTTACAGCCCGGGAGTGCTGTCTTTTACCATGGGGGAATGTGTAGCCCTGGTGGTAGGCACACGCAGTACCCTGGAGAGTGTGTGGCGAGACAGCAGTTTAATGCTAAATATTCATTCACTCAACATATACTAGACACACCCTTAGGGTAGTGTAGTTTACTCTTGAGGGAGTGGTCAGCGAGTCAGTGCCTGGACTTCAGAGAGGAAGGTCTAGCCTGGACTGAGGAGAAGGAAAGAAGAAGTTTTAGTGCAGAAAGTCTTCAGTATCCTGTCTAAAGGACGGTATAAGGTTCAGAGACGTGCTCCTGCCTATTGATAACTGAGCATCTGTAACTAACTTTGAAGTGAAGGAAAAGAAGGAAGTGACTGCTCGACCCTTGGCTAGTTTGAGTGCTTATGTTACCAGCGTGGACAAGGCGAAAGGCACAGTGGTTTATTGGAATAGTGCTTACGGATTGAAGAAGTCCTGCACATTGCAACCGGTCACTGGGGACCGAAGGATCACTACTGTTACAAGCATAGTGGTAAGAAAACCAGGAATTTACCGGACCTTAGGTCGCGGCAAACAACCCCTTATAGTCAGTACGTAACTGGGGTCAGGGGAAGTGAAGACTTTGAGTCAGTGCACGACAAGATAAGAATTCAGCTTCTTCGCAGGAAGGCTCCTAACACAAAGCTGACTGGGCGGTACAGCTATAGATTAGCTGGAGATTTTGAGGGAACTACGCTTCAGGCTGGTTGTACTCGTTGTATTGGAAGTAAAGGAGGCCCCTAACTTGTCCAGCTGCTGTCTCAAGATACACTCTCCTTGGATCAGCCTCCCTGGGACCTGCCTGAACATCTTACAAGTAAAGGTATGGAAAGACGCTGACCGTGTGAGACTGTGTTCTTTATCTGCACCCGACTTCACAAATCCCATAGACTTTGAGGGACCAGTCCCACCTGTAGGGGACCCGACATCTAGCTGCCTCACCATCCCCTCAGAGATCTACAGCAGCGCTGGTACAAATTACCAGAATACTACAGGTGGCGTCACGAACTGTACATAAATCAATCCCCTGTAAATATTCCCCCCAACATACGCCAGACCGCCCGGGCCACAGACCGAGCCACAGCTACCTGTGACAAAATCCCCATAGACTTCTACGGGCTCGGCTCTGAGTACCCCATTGCCCTGGTAATCCACAATTGTGGTGGCGGGTCGACACATCTGCACTGACAGCAGCATCTGCACTGACCGCAGCGTCTGCACTGACAGCAGTGTCTCTACTAGCCGCAGCGTCTGCACGGACCGCAGCGTCTGCACTGACCGCAGCGTCTGCACTGACAGCAGCGTCTGCATGGACCACAGCATCTGCACTGACCGCAGCGTCTGCACTGACAGCAGCGTCTGCATGGACCACAGCATCTGCACTGACCGCAGCGTCTGCACTGACAGCAGGGTCTGCACGGACCGCAGCGTCTGCACTAGCAGCAGTGTCTGCACTGACCGCAGCGTCTGCACTAGCAGCAGAGTTTGCTCTGACCGCAGTGTCTGCACTGACCGCAGCGTCTGCACTGACAGCATCGTCTGCACTGACAGCAGCGTCTGCACTGACCGCAGCGTCTGCACTGACAGCATCGTCTGCACTGACAGCAGCGTCTGCACTGACTGCAGCGTCTGCACTAGCCGCAGAGTTTGCACTGACCGCAGCATCTGCACTGACCGCAGCGTCTGCACTAGCCGCAGAGTTTGCACTGACCGCAGCGTCTGCACTGACAGCAGCGTCTGCACTGACCGCAGCGTCTGCACTGACAGCAGCGTCTGCATGGACCACAGCGTCTGCACTGACAGCAGCATCTGCACTGACCGCAGCGTCTGCACTGACAGCAGTGTCTCTACTAGCCGCAGCATCTGCACTGACCGCAGCGTCTGCACTAGCCGCAGAGTTTGCACTGACCGCAGCATCTGCACTGACCGCAGCGTCTGCACTAGCCGCAGAGTTTGCACTGACCGCAGCGTCTGCACTGACAGCAGCGTCTGCACTGACCGCAGCGTCTGCACTTGACGCGCACCACATTGGTGGTACCAGGGCTATGGGGTACTCGGCACCGAGCCCATGGAAGTCTATGGGAATTGTCACTGGCAGCAGAGCTCAGTCCGTGGCCCTGGCGGTCATGCAATGGGGGAATATTTACAGGGGATTGTAGATTAGAATAGTTTGTGACGCCACCTGTGGTTTCTGATCTGATTGACCAGCGCTGCAGGGTAGATCTCTGAGGGGATGTTATGGCAGCTAGGTGTTAAGTCCCCCACAGGTGGGACTGATCCCTCAAAGTCTATGGTGGTGATGCAGGGTGCAAATAAGAATTCAGTCACACACAATGCAGTCTCTTTCCATGCCTTTACTTGTAGGTGTTGCAGGTATGTCCCGGGAAGCTGGTCAGGTTGGAGAATGCACATTCAGGAAAACTGTTGAGCAGGTTAGAGGCCTCCTTTATCCTTTTAATGTGTGTGAGTACAACTTGCATAAAGTCAAGTGCAACTCTTTCAATAGCAACTGCCCGGCCAACATTGTGGTGGAGCCTTCTATGTCTCTGATTATCAGATGTTGAGAGAACTAAGTCCTTACTTTTGTCGTGCACTGACTCAAAGTCCCCGTTCTCCCTGACTCCGGTTACGTATCAGCACTTAGGGCTACCTTCTGCGACTTGTAGTCCAGAAAGGCCTCCGGTTTTCTTATTACTAGGCGTGAAGCACTAGCAACGCTTCGGACCCCGGTGTCCGGTTAACTGAGTGAGGGTGATTTGTCCCTTTAGTCACTCTTGCTTCTCCACTCGCCCTTCGCCCTGCTCTCGCCCTTAACATAAGCACGTGTAGCAATGGTATAAAGGTCAGCTTTCCTTCAGTGCTCACTGACCTGTTCTCAGTTGACTCGTTGGTATAACTGCTGTAATTCCTTTCCTTCACAGAACTCTGTCCAGAGCAGCTCACAGGACGCTTCGTCAGACTGTATTTTCGCTGTAGCTCTGAGAGTCACCTTCCACTTTCTTAGGAACACAGGCAGCTTGTTCTGAGTAGCAGGTTAAGATGTAGCTCTGACTAGGCTAGGATGATTCACTTCACCCGTACTAGCCTACACTTTCTTATCAGATGAGCTACACAAGCTCTGTGTGGGTTCAGTCTTCTCTCCTCTCCCTCCAAGACTAATCTGATCTTCTCTGTCCAAAGACAGGAACTTGAATGAATCACTATTGCTATGTCACACTACTAAATAGTCTGAAATGCCTCTAGTGGCAATGCTGAGAAGTGTGCGTGAATGAATATCAAGCTTTACAGTTACCTTCCTGTGCATTTTCCAGGAGACATGTGTGCCTTGCGAAGCTGGGCCACACACACTGACCGCAGCGTCTGCATGGACCACAGCGTCTGCACTGACAGCAGCATCTGCACTGACCGCAGCGTCTGCACTGACAGCAGTGTCTCTACTAGCCGCAGCGTCTGCACTGACAGCAGCGCCAGCACTGACCGCAGCGTCTGCACTGACCGCAGCGTCTGCACTGACCGCAGCGTCTGCACTGACAGCAGCTTCTGCATGGACCACAGCGTCTGCACTGACAGCAGCGTCTGCACGGACCGCAGCGTCTGCACTGACAGCAGCGTCTGCATGGACCACAGCGTCTGCACTGACCGCAGCGTCTGCACTGACAGCAGGGTCTGCACGGACCGCAGCGTCTGCACTAGCAGCAGTGTCTGCACTGACCGCAGCGTCTGCACTAGCAGCAGAGTTTGCTCTGACCGCAGTGTCTGCACTGACCGCAGCATCTGCACTGACAGCATCGTCTGCACTGACAGCAGCGTCTGCACTGACCGCAGCGTCTGCACTGACCGCAGCGTCTGCACTGACCGCAGCGTCTGCACTGACAGCATCGTCTGCACTGACAGCAGCGTCTGCACTGACCGCAGCGTCTGCACTAGCCGCAGAGTTTGCACTGACCGCAGCATCTGCACTGACCGCAGCGTCTGCACTAGCCGCAGAGTTTGCACTGACCGCAGCGTCTGCACTGACCGCAGCGTCTGCACTGACAGCAGCGTCTGCATGGACCGCAGCATCTGCACTGACCGCAGCGTCTGCACTAGCCGCAGAGTTTGCACTGACCGCAGCGTCTGCACTGACCACAGCGTCTGCACTGACAGCAGCGTCTGCATGGACCACAGCGTCTGCACTGACAGCAGCATCTGCACTGACCGCAGCGTCTGCACTGACAGCAGTGTCTCTACTAGCCGCAGCATCTGCACTGACCGCAGCGTCTGCACTAGCCGCAGAGTTTGCACTGACCGCAGCGTCTGCACTGACAGCAGCGTCTGCACTGACCGCAGCGTCTGCACTGACCGCAGCGTCTGCACTGACAGCAGCGTCTGCATGGACCGCAGCGTCTGCACTGACAGCAGCATCTGCACTACTGACTGCAGCGTCTGCACTGACAGCAGGTCTCTACTAGCCGCAGAGTTTGCACTGACCGCAGCATCTGCACTGACAGCAACGTCTGCACTGACCGCAGCGTCTGCACTGACAGCAACGTCTGCACTGACCGCAGCGTCTGCACTTGACGCGCACCACATTGGTGGTACCAGGGCTATGGGGTACTCGGCACCGAGCCCATGGAAGTCTATTGGAGTTGTCACTGGCAGCAGAGCTCGGTCCGTGGCCCTGGCGGTCATACAATGGGGGAATATTTACAGGGGATTGTAGATTAGAATAGTTCGTGACGCCACCTGTGGTTTCTGATCTGATTGACCAGCGCTGCAGGGTAGATCTCTGAGGGGATGTTATGGCAGCTAGGTGTTAAGTCCCCCACAGGTGGGACTGGTCCCTCAAAGTCTATGGTGGTGATGCAGGGTGCAAATAAGAATTCAGTCACACACAATGCAGTCTCTTTCCATACCTTTACTTGTAGGTGTTGCAGGTATGTCCCGGGAAGCTGGTCAGGTTGGAGAATGCACATTCAGGAAAACTGTTGAGCAGGTTAGAGGCCTCCTTTATCCTTTTAATGTGTGTGAGTACAACTTGCATAAAGTCAAGTGCAACTCTTTCAATAGCAACTACGCCCGGCCAACATTGTGGTGGAGCCTTCTATGTCTCTGATTATCAGATATTGAGAGAACTAAGTCCTTACTTTTGTCGTGCACTGACTCAAAGTCCCCGTTCTCCCTGACTCCGGTTACGTATCAGCACTTAGGGCTACCTTCTGCGACTTGTAGTCCAGAAAGGTCTCCGGTTTTCTTATTACTAGGCGTGAAGCACTAGCAACGCTTCGGACCCCAGTGTCCGATTAACTGAGTGAGGGTGATTTGTCCCTTTAGTCACTCTTGCTTCTCCACTCGCCCTTCGCCCTGCTCTCGCCCTTAACATAAGCACGTGTAGCAATGGTATAAAGGTCAGCTTTCCTTCAGTGCTCACTGACCTGTTCTCAGTTGACTCGTTGGTATAACTGCTGTAATTCCTTTCCTTCTTATTTCACAGAACTCTGTCCAGAGCAGCTCACAGGACGCTTCGTCAGACTGTATTTTCGCTGTAGCTCTGAGAGTCACCTTCCACTTTCTTAGGAACACAGGCAGCTTGTTCTGAGTAGCAGGTTAAGATGTAGCTCTGACTAGGCTAGGATGATTCACTTCACCCGTACTAGCCTACACTTTCTTATCAGATGAGCTACACAAGCTCTGTGTGGGTTCAGTCTTCTCTCCTCTCCCTCCAAGACTAATCTGATCTTCTCTGTCCAAAGACAGGAACTTGAATGAATCACTATTGCTACGTCACACTACTAAATAGTCTGAAATGCCTCTAGTGGCAATGCTGAGAAGTGTGCGTGAATGAATATCAAGCTTTACAGTTACCTTCCTGTGCATTTTCCAGGAGACATGTGTGCCTTGCGAAGCTGGGCCACACACACTGACCGCAGCGTCTGCACTGACAGCAGCGTCTGCATGGACCACAGCGTCTGCACTGACAGCAGCATCTGCACTGACCGCAGCGTCTGCACTGACAGCAGTGTCTCTACTAGCCGCAGCGTCTGCACTGACAGCAGCGCCGGCACTGACTGCAGCGTCTGCACTGACCGCAGCGTCTGCACTGACCGCAGCGTCTGCACTGACAGCAGCGTCTGCAAGGACCACAGCGTCTGCACTGACAGCAGCGTCTGCACGGACCGCAGCGTCTGCACGGACCGCAGCGTCTGCACTGACCGCAGCGTCTGCACTGACAGCAGCGTCTGCATGGACCGCAGCGTCTGCACTGACCGCAGCGTCTGCACTGACAGCAGGGTCTGCACGGACCGCAGCGTCTGCACTAGCAGCAGTGTCTGCACTGACCGCAGCGTCTGCACTAGCAGCAGAGTTTGCTCTGACCGCAGTGTCTGCACTGACCGCAGCGTCTGCACTGACAGCATCGTCTGCACTGACAGCAGCGTCTGCACTGACCGCAGCGTCTGCATTGACAGCATCGTCTGCACTGACAGCAGCATCTGCACTGACCGCAGCGTCTGCACTGACAGCTTCGTCTGCACTGACAGCAGCGTCTGCACTGACCACAGCGTCTGCACTGACAGCAGCGTCTGCACTGACCACAGCGTCTGCACTGACAGCAGCGTCTGCACTGACCACAGCGTCTGCACTGACCGCAGCGTCTGCACTGACCGCAGCGTCTGCATTGACAGCATCGTCTGCACTGACAGCAGCATCTGCACTGACCGCAGCGTCTGCACTGACAGCTTCGTCTGCACTGACAGCAGCGTCTGCACTGACCGCAGCGTCTGCACTAGCCGCAGAGTTTGCACTGACCGCAGCATCTGCACTGACCGCAGCGTCTGCACTAGCCGCAGAGTTTGCACTGACCGCAGCGTCTGCACTGACAGCAGCGTTTGCACTGACCGCAGCGTCTGCACTGACCACAGCGTCTGCACTGACAGCAGCGTCTGCATGGACCACAGCGTCTGCACTGACAGCAGCATCTGCACTGACCGCAGCGTCTGCACTGACAGCAGTGTCTCTACTAGCCGCAGCATCTGCACTGACCGCAGCGTCTGCACTAGCCGCAGAGTTTGCACTGACCGCAGCATCTGCACTGACCGCAGCGTCTGCACTAGCCGCAGAGTTTGCACTGACCGCAGCGTCTGCACTGACAGCAGCGTCTGCACTGACCGCAGCGTCTGCACTTGACGCGCACCACATTGGTGGTACCAGGGCTATGGGGTACTCGGCACCGAGCCCATGGAAGTCTATGGGAGTTGTCACTGGCAGCAGAGCTCGGTCCGTGGCCCTGGCGGTCATGCAATGGGGGATATTTACAGGGGATTGTAGATTAGAATAGTTCGTGACGCCACCTGTGGTTTCTGATCTGATTGACCAGCGCTGCAGGGTAGATCTCTGAGGGGATGTTATGGCAGCTAGGTGTTAAGTCCCCCACAGGTGGGACTGGTCCCTCAAAGTCTATGGTGGTGATGCAGGGTGCAAATAAGAATTCAGTCACACACAATGCAGTCTCTTTCCATACCTTTACTTGTAGGTGTTGCAGGTATGTCCCGGGAAGCTGGTCAGGTTGGAGAATGCACATTCAGGAAAACTGTTGAGCAGGTTAGAGGCCTCCTTTATCCTTTTAATGTGTGTGAGTACAACTTGCATAAAGTCAAGTGCAACTCTTTCAATAGCAACTACGCCCGGCCAACATTGTGGTGGAGCCTTCTATGTCTCTGATTATCAGATGTTGAGAGAACTAAGTCCTTACTTTTGTCGTGCACTGACTCAAAGTCCCCGTTCTCCCTGACTCCGGTTACGTATCAGCACTTAGGGCTACCTTCTGCGACTTGTAGTCCAGAAAGGCCTCCGGTTTTCTTATTACTAGGCGTGAAGCACTAGCAACGCTTCGGACCCCGGTGTCTGGTTAACTGAGTGAGGGTGATTTGTCCCTTTAGTCACTCTTGCTTCTCCACTCGCCCTTCGCCCTGCTCTCGCCCTTAACATAAGCACGTGTAGCAATGGTTTAAAGGTCAGCTTTCCTTCAGTGCTCACTGACCTGTTCTCAGTTGACTCGTTGGTATAACTGCTGTAATTCCTTTCCTTCTTTCCTTCACAGAACTCTGTCCAGAGCAGCTCACAGGACGCTTCGTCAGACTGTATTTTCGCTGTAGCTCTGAGAGTCACCTTCCACTTTCTTAGGAACACAGGCAGCTTGTTCTGAGTAGCAGGTTAAGATGTAGCTCTGACTAGGCTAGGATGATTCATTTCACCCGTACTAGCCTCCACTTTCTTATCAGATGAGCTACACAAGCTCTGTGTGGGTTCAGTCTTCTCTCCTCTCCCTCCAAGACTAATCTGATCTTCTCTGTCCAAAGACAGGAACTTGAATGAATCACTATTGCTACGTCACACTACTAAATAGTCTGAAATGCCTCTAGTGGCAATGCTGAGAAGTGTGCGTGAATGAATATCAAGCTTTACAGTTACCTTCCTGTGCATTTTCCAGGAGACATGTGTGCCTTGCGAAGCTGGGCCACACACACTGACCGCAGCGTCTGCACTGACAGCAGCGTCTGCATGGACCACAGCGTCTGCACTGACAGCAGCATCTGCACTGACCGCAGCGTCTGCACTGACAGCAGTGTCTCTACTAGCCGCAGCGTCTGCACTGACAGCAGCGCCGGCACTGAGCGCAGCGTCTGCACTGACCGCAGCGTCTGCACTGACCGCAGCATCTGCACTGACAGCAGCGTCTGCACGGACCGCAGCGTCTGCACTGACCGCAGCGTCTGCACTGACAGCAGCGTCTGCATGGACCACAGCGTCTGCACTGACCGCAGCATCTGCACTGACAGCAGCGCCGGCACTGACCGCAGCGTCTGCACTGACAGCAGCGTCTGCATGGACCACAGCGTCTGCACTGACAGCAGCTCTGCACGACCCACGACTGCACGGACCGCAGCGTCTGCCTGACAGCAGCGTCTGTATGGACCACAGCGTCGTCACTGACCGCAGCGTCTGCACTGACAGCAGCGTCTGACGGACCCCAGCGTGTGCACTAGCAGCAGTGTCTGCATGACCGCAGCGTCTGCACTAGCACAGAGTTTGCTCTGACCGCAGTGTCTGCACTGACCGCAGCGTCTGCACTGACAGCATCGTCTGCACTGACAGCAGGTCTGCACTGACCGCAGCGTCTGCCTGACAGCATCGTCTGCACTGACAGCATCGTCTGCACTGACCGCAGCGTCTGCACTAGCCGCAGATTTGCACTGACCGCAGCATCTGCACTGACCGCAGCGTCTGCACTAGCCGCAGAGTTTGCACTGACCGCAGCGTCCTGCACTGACCGCAGCGTCTGCACTGACAGCAGCGTCTGCACTGACCGCAGCGTCTGCACTGACCGCAGCGTCTGCACTGACAGCAGCGTCTGCACTAGCCGCAGAGCTTGCACTGACCGCAGCGTCTGCACTGACAGCAGCGTCTGCACTGACAGCAGTGTCTGCACTAGCCGCAGAGTTTGCACTGACCGCAGCGTCTGCACTGACAGCAGCATCTGCACTGACAGCAGTGTCTGCACTAGCCGCAAGTTTGCACTGACCGCAGCGCCTGCACTGACAGCGGCGTCTGCACTAGCCGCAGAGTTTGCACTGACCGCAGCGTCTGCACTGACAGCAGCGTCTGCACTGACCGTAGCATCTGCACTGACAGCAGCGTCTGCACTGACCGCAGCGTCTGCACTAGCCGCAGAGTTTGCACTGACTGCAGCGTCTGCACTGACAGCAGCGTCTGCACTAGCCGCAGAGTTTGCACTGACCGCAGCATCTGCACTGACCGCAGTGTCTGCACTGACCGCAGTGTCTGCACTGACCGAAGCCAGTGACAGCTTTGCAGGAAGAATTAGTGCAAGTCTCTGACTGCACAGAGATCATCGCCATCCGGCTATAGAGAACCTTCTATACACTTGGCTCCAGGCGATGAGACGTCACAGATGCAACTGAACTTCCTAGGGAGCAAATTAGACTAAAATCATCTTCTGGAGAGACAGGCAGCGAGGAATCGCAAGACGCCCGGCAGAGGAAGGCTCTGCAATAAATGTTTCATTTACTGAGCCTCCCTCTTACTAAGAAGACGTCTTCTTGAAGAGAAGCTCCTGAACAGCACAGTTCACTTTGCTATTTGAGAAGTTTTTATTTCTTTTATTTTTGCAACATTGTAAAATCTTCATTAGGAAACAGACGGACATCAGGATTAACGAGGCACGCGGCCAACCGTCCTCGAATATCAGCAGCCTTTATGGCGTCTATACTTATTAGGTAGAAGAAGCTTGATAACTTAGGAACATGTTGACCGAAGCATTGTTCTGCTGAAGCGGCCATAGAAATCTCTGTTCACATTTCATCCAGGAATTCATTGCCAGACTGAGGACGCCCATACACCTCAATGGTCTGCAGAGCGCTCATTCCACTGACAGCGGCTCCACCAATGCCCACCACTACTCTGTCTTCCTCCTCCAGGCTCCTCAGTCCCCTTCACACTTTTCTGTTCCCTCTAGACTCCTATATTAAGAAACCTCTGTTTAGACCAGACTTTGTCCTCCTTCTCCAGACTCCTCTATCCTCCTCAAGACTATTCTATTTCCCTTCAGACTGCTCTGTCTCCTCCAAACCACTCTTTCCTTTTTGTAGACCACTATGACCTCCTCCTCAAAACATCTCTGGTCTCTTCCAGACTCTTCTGTCCAGTCCAGACTACACTGTTCTCTTCCAGACAATTCGGTTCCCTCTAAACCACTCTGTTTTCGTCCAGACTTTTCTTTCCTCTCCAGACTCCTCTGTCCCTAACAGATTTCTTTATCCCCTCCAGATTAACCTGTCCCCCTCAAAATCCCTCTGTCCAATCATCCAGGCCCTTTTGTTTCCTCCGATCCCTTTATCTTTCATAATCATCTGCCCTCTCCAGATTCCTCTGTCCTTCTTCTCCAAACTCCTTTGTCCTCCTCCAGACTCCTCTGTCTCTTCCTCTAGACACCTTTTGTCATCTTTCATACTCCTTTGTTCCCTCCAAACACTTCTGCTCTGCTCAGACTCGTTTATTCCTTCTAGATTCCTCTGTCTCTTCAGTCTTCAGACTCCTCTGTCTCCTCTAAAAGTGCTCTGCCCTTTTCCAGACTCTTCTATCCCCTCCTCCTCCAGTCTCCTCTGTCCTCTTTCTCCCAACTCCTCTGACCTCCTTCTCCATACTCCTGTCACCCTCCAGACTCCTTTGTTACTCTCCATACTCCTCTCTCACCCTCCAGACTCCTCTGTCACCCTCCAGACTCCTTTGTTACTCTTCATACTCCTCTGTAACCCTTCAGACTCCTTTGTTACTCTCCATACTCCTCTCTCACCCTCCAGACTCCTCTGTCACCCTCCAGACTCCTTTGTTACTCTTCATACTCCTCTCTCACCCTCCAGACTCCTCTGTCACCCTCCAGACTCCTTTGTTAGTCTTCATAAGCCTCTGTCACACTCCAGACTCCTCTGTCACCCTCCAGACTCCTTTGTTACTCTTCATACTCCTCTCTCACCCTCCAGACTCCTCTGTCACCCTCCAGACTCCTCTGTCACCCTTCAGACTCCTTTGTTACTCTCCATACTCCTCTCTCACCCTCCAGACTCCTCTGTCACCCTCCAGAACCTTTGTTACTCTCCATACTCCTCTCTCACCCTCCAAACTCCTCTGTCACCCTCCAGACTCCTTTGTTACTCTCCATACTCCTCTCTCACCCTTCAGACTCCTCTGTCACCCTCCAGACTCCTTTGTTACTCTTCATACTCCTCTGTCACCCTCCAGACTCCTCTGTCACCCTCCAGACTCCTTTGTCCTTCTCCAGACTCATCTGTCCTCCTTCTCCAGGCTTATCTGTCACCCTCCATATGTAGGGAGTGTGCAGGCGGTCAGTTTGGGCCTTGCATTCCTGTGCATACCTGCCTGGTGAAACCGGGCAACTAGCACAACTTTCTTACTTGTTACCCACATGTCTTAAAGGGACCATGGTTTTGTAAATAGAAGGGAGGGGGAAAACATTTGCAGGAAGAACTGATGAGTGAGCCAGGTCAGAAGAAAAAGGACTGTATGCTCCTGGACTGTTGGAGCTGTAGTGAACTGGCCATGTGGGCCTTGATGTGTAATTGGACATTCCAGACAAAGTTAAAGGACTTGTCTCTGGACCTGGAGAGTCCTATGGAGAACTGTCTGTTTGTCTGGGTCCCATCAGGAGAGGGAGAGGGGTCAACTGGACCCATAACCTTGTCTAGAGAACCCGAGGATCGAGCCGGGTTATACAAGGACTGTGCCCACATGGTGGTGAACTGAACTGTTTGCTCTGGGGTCCAAAGCAAGTGGGATTGGTGCCAATCCTGGCCTGTAGCAGGGTCAAACGTGGTGGACAGGCTTTGATATTTTAATATTGTGTTTTTACATTGTATTGATGATACGTATGTTTTACCGGTACCGCATGGTCGGGACAACCACGGTTTTAGGAGGGCGGTGTGTAGAGGGTGAGCAGGTGGTCAGTTTGGGCCCTGAATTCCTGTGCATACCTCCTGGTTAAACCGGTACGTGTTATGTGTTCATTATGTACACTGTATTACATGATGGTAGCTGACACTGTCCTGATGTGAACTGATGTACCTGTGTTGGTATCTGTATGTGTTAGGGACAGTAATAGGGACAGTTAAGGGTATGCCACACTGAACAATATCGCTAACGGGATCGCTAAAAAACGTCACTATTTAGCGATCCCGTTAGGGATGTTGTTCAGTGCGGCAGCTGCCAGCGACGAGCTTCCTGCTGTGATCTCGCTCGTCGCTGGAATCGTTCCGGACCCTATTTTATCGTCGGCGCTCCCGCTGGGTAAGTATTATCGCTAGTGTGGCACCTTTTCTTAGCGATTTAGCGGTACTTTTGTACCGCTAAAGTCGTTAAGAAGATCGCTAACGGCGATAGCGTCGTTAACTATATCGCTAAATGTGGCCGCACTTAGCGATATAGAAACAATCCCGCTAGCGATCGCATTAGTATGCGTCGTTATTGTGATCGCTAGCGGGATTGTTTAGTGTGGCAGTACCTTTAGTGTCAGAGTTAAAGGGTATGCCACACTAAACAATATCGCTAACGGGATCGCTAAAAAACGTCACTATTTAGTGATCCCGTTAGCGATGTTGTTCAGTGCGGCAGCTTCCAGCGACGAGCTTCCTGCTGTGATCTCGCTCGTCGCTGGAATCGCTCCGGACCCTATTTCATCGCTGGCGCCCCGCTGGGTAAGTATCTTATCGCTGTGTGGCACCTTTTCTTAGCGATTTAGCGGTACTTTTGTACCGCTAAAGTCGTTAAGAAGATCGCTAACGGCGATAGCGTCGTTAACTATATCGCTAAATGTGGCCGCATTTAGCGATATAGAAACAATCCCGCTAGCGATCGCATTAGTATGCGTCGTTATTGTGATCGCTAGCGGGATTGTTTAGTGTGGCAGTACCTTAAGTCAGTGTAGCTTTGGGTTAGTGCAGTGGGGGCACTATAGAGCAGATTAAGATATGGAAATTAGATTTAGATAAGATAAGAAATCAGAGTAGTAAGAGTTAAATGTTGAGACCTATAGGAAGTTAGCTGATGGGAGGAGTCAGCTAGAGGTAGGAAAAGTTCTGTGAGAGGAGAGTTGTCAAGAGAGAGAGAGAGAAGAAGAACTGGAAAGAGTAGTGTGAAGAAACTAGATTGTATCTTAATTTCCCAGACAACCATGTTTTGTAAACCCACAAGAATTGACTTTTTATCTGTATATTGGCTTGTGGATTTAAGTGTTTATGTCTCGTGGGTCAAGAAGACAGACTTGCATACGATTTAACATACTATGTTAAGGTACTGCCACACTTAGCGATCTCGTTAGCGATCACGATAACGACGCAATCGTTGGTGTGATCTCTTTTAGGTCGCTAGTAGCTGCCAAACAGGAGATCTCATAAACGACTCATCAGCGGTCAGCGATCTCTTTAACGACTTTGGCGGTCGTTAGGATCTGTCAGCATGTACTGAGCGCTTCTGATTCATAGGAATTTCCAGGATCACTCCTGCTCTCTGCGTCCTGCTAGCCTGCTTTGCAACTTCTGCGATCCTCTCTGTGACGCAAAAGAGAACTTACAGATATTGCGATCCACTCCGTGACGCAAAACAGTCATATGCGTCACAAACGAGGTCGCTCGTCGTTCGCAAAAGGTGCCAAACACAGCGATTCAGGCTCACCAGTGGGACGCCAACGATCAAAAAACGGTCCAGAACTCTAGTGAACGATCAGCGACATCACAGCAGGGGCCACATCGTTGCTACATGCCACACACAACGAGGTCGCTAACGAGATCGCAAAATAGTGACGTTTTAGTGATCTCGTTTGCGATCTCGTTTGCGATCTCGTTTAGTGTGGCATACCCTTGTCTGTAATAGTGACTTGTACATAATGTGTGTTTATCTGTGTTTATTGTGAGCTGATATGCTAATTGTGTATTGTATTCTATAACCAGTTGTTGACTTTGAAGGTAGATAGGGAAAGGCTGTGAGGATGAACTGAAGCACACTGGGTAAATCTAAAAATAGCTTACATGCCTCGGGTATAAAAATACTCAAGAAACAGAGAGAGCAGATCAGACCTCATCTCATGACACAGGGAGCTACCAGCCGGACATTCTGCACAACACTCAATGCACGAGAGACAGGACTGCAGCCAATTCATCAATACACTATCACGAGGGACACGGATCTATGATTCTAAGGGAAGCAACCTAGGAGTTTTCTGCTCCGGTTGGAAGGACACAGATCTGATCCAGTGACCATCTCTGAACCATGGATATGTTTGGAGAAAGCCATGTTTTGGGACCCGCTGGTCGCCTGGTTCCATGGAGATGGTCAGATGGTGTAAGGTTCTTTGTCTCTGTTGACATGTTCCTTGAAACTCAGTTTTCCGTCGGCCATTTTGCTTTCTGTCTTTCTGCAGCTCTTGCCCTCAGTTAATATGGAGTTTCCAGTTTTCATGTTCCCGCCCTGATTCTTCCCTCTTGCTTCTTAAGCAGCCTCAGCTGAACAATCAGTGCTCCTGAATCAAGCCTCAGTCAGTCTGTGACCTCACTCCTGGAAGCCTTGGACTTGTACTCCAGCTATTCCCTACTGAGGAACCTTGGAACACTTTTGGACTCTGGAAACCTGCTGTTTGGTGAATCCATGTTTGCAGAGGAATTACGGTACAGAGAAGAGATCCTGAACCTGCTTTGGAGATTTATTGTAGTGCTTGAAGTTACTCTGGCCTGCTGTGTCTCCTGTCGCTGTTCCTGCAAACTGTGTGAACTTTTCAGCATGCTTGTATGAAGTAATACAAGTTATTTCATTTCAACCTATGTCTCCTGTGTTTTCCTCGCACCCAAGCACAAGACGCTATAGGAACTGTACACTATACATGACAAGATTCAGGAGCCAATGTTTAGTGTCTGCTGGGTCTGGGAAAGCCGTGTCTGCTGTGACTGTGGATATCAGATGTCCGTTTAATACCTTATGTGATGACAGTGGTTGTGACTTCTCACAACCATTCCAGGTGAGCGCATTCCCTTAAAATTTTACTCTGGAGTGTTACCACAGGTAAACACTATTGTTTTTTTTTTTTTTCCTTTCCTCTTCTCCTTCCAGCACTTCTGCCTTAAAAGATCTGTAAGATGGATGCCCGCATAAAGGAACTTTGCGGAGTGACTGATACAATCCTTTCAGATGTACAGACTATAAAAACCCGTTTTGCAAGCCTACAGGACCTCACTAATCATAATTTGCAAGTGTTTGGACAGACTACCCAGGAATTACGAGCCAGGATTGAGGCTCTAGAGGAACGAGCCCAGGCTCCTGCCAAAACCCCAAGTTCTGGGATCCCCAAATGACCTCCTTTTCGTTTTGGCGGTGAACGTGAGAAATTCAGGGGATTTATTAATCAATGCAATTTATTTTTCTCTGCACATGCTTCACAATTTCCCACTGAACGATCCAAAGTGCTTACTATAATCATGTTACTTACCAATAAGGCTTTGATGTGGGCAAACCCTCTGATTGAGACTGAGGATGATTGTTTGAATCACCTTGATGCTTTTATTTCAGCCATGGGGCAGGTGTTTGATGACCCCAATCGAGGTGCAACAGCTGAAGCAGCCATGTTAACTTTGCGCCAAGGTAAGCGTTCAGTAGCCGAATATGCCCTGGATTTCAGGAGATGGGCTCTTGATACCACTTGGGACACTTCCGCTAAAAAATCTATTTTTCGGAAAGGGTTGTCTCCACTGATTAAGGATGAACTTGCTCGTGCCGACCCTCCCACTGCGTTAGGTGACTTTATTAACTATTGTATCCGTATTGATGCTCGTCTGACTGAACGCAGACAAGAGAGATGGTTCGAAAATAATCGCACTAACCTTTTCCTACCTCCCTCCTCAGCTAAGGAACCTTTGAGTAGGATCACAAGGGAACCAGAACCTGAACCCATGCAGGTGGACTCTTTACAAAGACGGGTTAGTGATGCACGCAAAGAACATCGTATAAAGGAAAATCTATGTTTCTACTGTGGTAAGTCAGGGCACTTCATTATAAACTGCCCCAGCTGTTCTCGTAAGACTACTGCAGCAGTCATTCACTGTGAGTGTTGCGAGAGGAGCTCTGTCATGTCCGAGCCTCAGGCTCCAGAGAGATCTGCTGCAAGAGATCTTGATTTCTCGGACTTAAACTCTGTTAGTTCTGGGGACGATGACGGTATAAACGCTGCAATTTTTCAAGTTTCCTCAGCGATGTCCCAGCTGAGTTGTAAAAGAAACAATTCTCATTGCTTCCTTTCCATCAAACTCTGGGTTGACTCAGTCTGGGTGTCTAGCTCTGCTATGATCGACTCAGGAGCAAGTGGAAATTTTATGGATATCTCCTTTGCTCTGAAACAGGGGATACGTTCAGTGAAGAAGGCTACTCCAGTACAGATGGAGACTGTGGATGGCTCTCTACTGACTTCTGGACCAGTGGATCAAGAAACAGAGCCTTTGAGGGTCCTTATGGGTAAAGATCATCAGGAGAAAATGTCTTTTTTGCTTATCTCTTCTCCCCACTTTCCCATTATTCTAGGGCTACCATGGCTGCAGGCTCAGAATCCTACGATTAACTGGGAGACCAAGGAATTACACTTTCCGGAGAAACAGATGAGTCAAGGAGTTTCAGCTTGCTCTGTTCCTAAAGGAACCATGTCAGTCCCTGAACTACCAGCTGTATACCAGGACTATGTGGATTTATGTGACAAGAAGAACGCTGATCAGCTTCCTCCTCACCGTCCATATGATTGTCCAATTGAATTATTGCCTGGAGCCGAGATACCTTTTGGTAAGATCTACCCCCTAGCGGGGCCCGAGCTAAAAGCTTTGAAGGATTATATAGACGAAAATTTAGCCAAGGGCTTCATACGCCCCTCTTTATCTCCCGCAGGTGCACCCATCTTCTTTGTGAAGAAGAAAGATGGATCTCTGAGACCCTGCATAGACTATAGGGAACTCAATAAGGTTACTATTAGAAACCGTTATCCATTGCCTTTAATCCCTGAATTGTTGGAGAGAGTGCGGCATGCCAAAATTTTCTCTAAACTGGATCTCCGTGGGGCCTATAACTTGGTCCGTATTAGACCTGGAGATGAATGGAAGACTGCTTTCAGGTCACGCTATGGACACTTTGAATATCTAGTTATGCCTTTTGGTCTGAGTACCGCCCCAGCCACTTTCCAACACTTCGTGAATGATATCTTCAGGGATCTCCTAGATACATTTGTGGTGATTTATCTGGATGATATTCTAATTTTTTCTAACTCCACAGAGGAACATCATGGACATGTGAGAATGGTCTTAGAACGCCTAAGACAAAACCATCTCTACATCAAACTTGAAAAATGTGAATTCCATAGGACCGAAATTCAATTTCTGGGGTATGTACTATCTACGCAAGGGATTAGTATGGATGGAAGCAAGACCCAAGCCATCAAGGATTGGCCAATTCCTAGAAATGTGAAGGAGGTGCAGCGTTTCATCGGGTTTGCCAACTTCTATAGACGTTTCATTAAGAATTTTTCTGAGGTAGTGTCACCTATCACCCAACTTACCCGGAAACAGTCTAGGTTCTCCTGGACCCCGCAAGCTCAGGAAGCATTTTCCTGTTTAAAGGATAAATTTACCACCGCACCTATCTTAGTACATCCCAACCCCGAGCTTGCCTTCATAATAGAGGTGGATGCTTCAGACTGTGCCGTTGGAGCTATACTCTCTCAGAGAACAGGTGAGAAGAATGTCTTGCATCCCTGTGCCTTCTTTTCCCAGCAGTTGTCTTCGGCTGAGAGGAACTACGATGTGGGCAATAGAGAATTGTTGGCCATTATTGCCGCCTTCAAGGAATGGAGACACCTTCTTCAGGGAGCTGCACAGCAAATAGTCGTCCTGACAGACCATCGTAACCTTGAATTTATCAGGTCGGCTAAGTGCCTGACTCCTCGCCAGGCTCGCTGGAATCTTTTCCTAAACCAATTTAATTTTGTCATTTCTTATAGACCAGGATCACGCAATGGAAAGGCTGATGCACTCTCTAGCAGAGACACGTCCACTTACTCCTCCTAAGACTATTCTTCCTGACTCTAGATTCCTGGGAGTGATTCATAATCAAGACCTACTTAAGGACATCAAGGAAGCATACCATGCGGATTCTTTGTTGGCACAACCCCCAAGGGACGTAAGTCTTGTCTTTAAGAATGGTGTGTGGATTCAGGGACAACGTCTGTATATACCTGAAACAGTCAGATTGAGAGTATTGCAACTCATCCACGATTCCAAGATAGCCGGGCATAGGGGAATTCTAAAGACACAAGAATTTCTTTCTCGTTTCTTTTGGTGGCCCACTTACAGGAAAGATGTCTTAAACTATGTCACTTCATGTGAAGTCTGTGCAAGATGCAAAACACCTCGCTCCTCACCAACTGGTCTGTTGCAACCTCTTCCCACCCCATCCCACCCGTGGGGATCCATTTCTATGGACTTCATTGTGGAGTTACCAACCTCTCAAGGGAAGAACACCATTCTAGTGGTGGTTGACCGTCTAACAAAGGCAGCTCATTTTATCCCTTGTGTCGGCTTACCCACTGCAAAACAGACATCAGACTTGATGATTAAGAATGTGTTTCGCTTACATGGAGTACCGGATGAGGTCATTTCGGATCGAGGGGTGCAATTCACTTCAAGGTTTTGGCAAAATTTCTGTGCAGCATTGGACATTAAAGTAAACCTTTCTTCTGCTTTTCATCCCCAGACTAATGGACAGACAGAACGAACCAATCAGACACTGGAGCAGTATCTCCGCTGTTTTATCTGCCACCTACAGGATGATTGGGTGGATCTACTTCCACTGGCTGAGTTCTCTTATAACAACTCTCAGAGCGCCTCCACTAAGCAGTCTCCTTTTTACTCCAATCTAGGTTATCATCCTAACATTCTTCCTCGATTTCCCATAGATACGCCCTTGCCGGCAGTGGCTGAAAGAATCACTTCTTTACAAAAGAATATGGATCTTCTAAAGGAAAATCTAGAATTGGCTCAGGAAAGGTACAAGAAAGCAGCAGATAAATTTCGTAAACCTGCACCAGCTTTCAAGGTAGGAGATTTGGTCTGGCTGTCAACCAGAAATTTTAAATTAAAGATTCCATCGTCTAAATTGGGACATAAGTACATTGGACCTTATAAGATCAATAAGATTATAAGTGCTGTTGCTTGTCGTCTTCAACTGCCCAGAACTATGAGAATCCACCCTGTCTTTCATGTATCCCTACTAAAGGCTGCAACACCCAATACGTTTCCTGGACGTTCTTCTCCTTGCCCTGACCCAGTGCTGGTCGATGGTCAGGAAGAATTTATGGTGGAAAGGATTCTAGATTCCAGGTTGTACAGAAATCAGTTGCAATATTTGATTAAATGGCAGGGCTACCCAGTGGAGGACAACTCATGGGAACCAGTCAATAATGTAAATGCTCCTCGCCTGCTCCGCCAGTTTTATCAGAGGTACCCTGACAAGCCTGGTCTGAGGTCATCCGGAGGTTGTCCCTAAGGGGGAGTAATGTAAGGTTCTTTGTCTCTGTTGACATGTTCCTTGAAACTCAGTTTTCCGTCGGC
Source organism: Oophaga sylvatica (assembly GCA_033576555.1). Classification (NCBI taxonomy): domain Eukaryota; kingdom Metazoa; phylum Chordata; class Amphibia; order Anura; family Dendrobatidae; genus Oophaga; species Oophaga sylvatica. The sequence goes on from JARQOD010000003.1 coordinate 599,171,856, forward strand.
CATTTTGCTTTCTGTCTTTCTGCAGCTCTTGCCCTCAGTTAATATGGAGTTTCCAGTTTTCATGTTCCCGCCCTGATTCTTCCCTCTTGCTTCTTAAGCAGCCTCAGCTGAACAATCAGTGCTCCTGAATCAAGCCTCAGTCAGTCTGTGACCTGACTCCTGGAAGCCTTGGACTTGTACTCCAGCTATTCCCTACTGAGGAACCTTGGAACACTTTTGGACTCTGGAAACCTGCTGTTTGGTGAATCCATGTTTGCAGAGGAATTACGGTACAGAGAAGAGATCCTGAACCTGCTTTGGAGATTTATTGTAGTGCTTGAAGTTACTCTGGCCTGCTGTGTCTCCTGTCGCTGTTCCTGCAAACTGTGTGAACTTTTCAGCATGCTTGTATGAAGTAATACAAGTCATTTCATTTCAACCTATGTCTCCTGTGTTTTCCTCGCACCCAAGCACAAGACGCTATAGGAACTGTACACTATACATGACAGATGGTGACTCTCATGTCAACTGTCTTTGGACCTTGTGTGGACAGTATGGACTGTCATCTCCCTACACTTGTCGTTATCTCTTCTCTGTTTGTATATTACAGGTGGAATAGCGACCCTGGGAGCTCTGACGTTGTGTCAACTGGCTTTGGACCTTCTACGGACTCTATGGACTGTTCTTGGTCACCTTCCTACGCTTGTCAATATCTCTTCTCTGTGTGTGTATCACAGGTGGAATATCGACCCTGGGAGCGCTGACGTAACATCTACCGTTATCCCGGCGAGTCAGCGGAAGGGTTAGGCCCTGTAATGTGCACCATGTTGGGGGTAATTGCTGGGATTGTTCTGTTTTCTATTGGGCATTGTGGTTCAATAAAGTATTGCCACACTGTTTTACCCTAACCCTGCGTTGTCTGTGTAGTGTTATGCCCAGATTTAACGGGAGAGCGGGTGTTAGGTGGGATGATCCCTGGTCCATGCGGTTTCGGCTAGCAGACTAGGGCGCCCGCCGACCCCCCGTTTCTCCACAAGTAGTTCTGAAGATGTTAGACCTTGGAGCACGTGTGAATCCAGGCAGTCTGGAAGGATCAGTGGCTAGGCTGTGGAGTAACTTCCGTGATGTCCGGGACCGTACAGAATTTGCAGTGGCATCCTGCATTTTCGCACAAGATGGGGAAAGTGGGCGGGGAGCACCAGGAATCAGCTAGCTTGATTACCCAGGGAACTGCGGGACTGGATACCACGGTGCTGGAGTGTGAATTGAAAGGAAAGTCCAGGGAGAGCTCAGGAGAAGGAGTTCTCATGTCTTTTGAAGATTGTTGGACTGTAACCTCGGTTACCCCTCAGACTCCTCTGTCTCCTCCTCCAGACTCCTGTCTCCTCCTGCTCCAGACTCCTCTGTCTCCTCCTACTCCAGACTCCTCTGTCTCCTCCTCCAGACTCCTGTCTCCTCCTACTCCAGACTCCTCTGTCTCCTCCTCCAGACTCCTCTGTCTTCTCCTCCAGACTCCTGTCTCCTCCTACTCCAGACTCCTCTGTCTCCTCCTCCAGACTCCTCTGTCTTCTCCTCCTCCAGTCTCCTCTGTCCCCCTCCTTCAGGCTCCTCTGTCACCCTCCAGACTCCTCTTCTTCCTCTTCCAGGCTCCTCTGTCTCCTCCTCCAGACTCCTGTCTCCTCCTACTCCAGACTCCTCTGTCTCCTCCTCCAGACTCCTGTCTCCTCCTACTCCAGACTCCTCTGTCTTCTCCTCCTTCAGTCTCCTCTGTCCCCCTCCTTCAGGCTCCTCTGTCACCCTCCAGACTCCTCTGTCTCCTCCACCAGTCTCCTCTGTCCCCCTCCTCCAGACTCCTCTGTCTCTTCCTCCAGTCTCCTCTGTCCTCCTCCTCCAGTCTCCTTTGTCCCCCTCCTCCAGGCTCCTGTCTCCTCCTCCAGACTCCCTGTTCTACTCCTCCAGTCTCCTCTGTCCTCCTCCAGTCTCCTCTGTCCTCCTCCTCCAGGCTCCTCTGTCACCCTCCAGACTCCTCTGTCCTCCTCCTCCGGACTCCTCTGTCTCCTCCTCCTCCAGTCTCCTCTGTCCCCCTCCTCCAAATTCCCCTGTCCTCCTCCAATCTCCACTGTCCCCCTCCTCCAGTCTCCTCTGTCACCCTCCAGACTCTTCTGTCCTCCTCCAGCCTCCTCTTCCTCCTCCAAACTCCTTTGTCCTCCTTCTCCAGTCTCCCCTGTCCCCCTCCTCCAGGCTCCTCTATGACCCTCCTCCAGACTCCTCTGTCGCCTTCTCCAGTCTCCTATGTCTCCTTCTCCAGTCTCCTCTGTCCCTCTCCTCCAGGCTGCTCTGCCTACTCCTCCAGACTCCCTGTCCTCCTCCAGTCTACTCTGTCCCCCTCCTCCAGACTCCCCTGTTCTCCTCTAGTCTCCTCTGCCCCCTCATCCAGTCTCCTCTGTCACCCTCCAGACACCTCTGTCCTCCTCCAGACTCCTTTGTCCTCCTTCTCCAGACTCCTCTGTCTCTTCCTCCTCCAGTCTCCTCTGTCCCTATGCTCCAGGCTCCTCTATGATCCCCCAGACTCCTCTGTCTCCTCCTCCTCCAGTCTCCTGTGTCCCCTCCTACAGACTCCTCTGTCTCCTTCTCCAGTCTCCTCTGTCTCCTCCTCCAGTCTCCTCTGACCCCTCCTCTAGGCTCCTCTGCCTCCTCCTCCAGACTCCCCTGTCCTCCTCCAGTCTATTCTGTCCCCCTCCTTCAGACCCTCCTGTACTCCTCCAGTCTCCTCTGTCCCCCTCCTCTAGTCTCCTCTGTCACCCTCCAGTGTTATGTTTCGGTAGCTGAGGAGTGCAGGTAAAAAAGGAAATACACCAGAGCAGTTGGAATCTATGAGATTGCAGTACCCTGACTAACCACCACAACTAGAGGCAGCCGTGGAGCGTTCCTACGTTGGTCCTAGACGCCTCGTCACAGCCTGAGAAACTAACTACACCTAAAGATAGATATAGGAAAGCTATCTGCCCCGGAGCAGAACCCCAAAGATATTAGAAAGCCCCCAAACATGTAATGGCGGTTAGACAAGATGAAATACTGACACAGAAAGAAAATAGTATGAGCAAACGCTGGGGCCCAAACTAACTAAATAGAAAAGGATAGGAAGGGTACTTACTGCAATCCCAGAAAACCCTGAAAAGCGCCAACTCTACTAATTTCAAAAATACCTGAGATCACATGACCTCTTCCACCTAAATTAGTTCTCTGGTGTAACAAAATCAAAACAGCAGCCACTGAAAAAACTGGAAAAAGCAAAAGTACAAATATCAGTGGCTGAACAAAACTGAGAGGGCAGAAGCCCCCGGAGGGGACCTGAAGGCCCCCACAGAAGTGCAGGACAAAATGCAAAAATAAAGCACAAACACAAAAGAAGAAAATGTCTTATCTGTTAGCAGGAGATGCAGACACGACACAGCAGGCTACAATGGAAACTGGAATAAAGGATTCAGACCAGAACAATTGATCACCGGCAACCCTGATGGGAAAGTGACTCCCTTATATAAGACCAGTCAGTAACACCTGATTCCCAGTCCTCACAATCTTCACTGAACAGACCAGCACCGCTTGTAACCACCAGAGGGAGTCTCTGCTCAGAACTCATCTCAAACCCATTCACAACAGTACCCCCCCCTTGAGGAGGGGTCACCGAACCCTCATTTGAGCAACCAGGTCGGTCAGGATGAGTTCTATGATACGCACGGATGAGTCTCCTAGCATGGATGTCCGAAGCAAACACCCAAGAATTGTCTTCCTGACCATAACCTCTCCACTTAACCAAATACTGGAGTTTCCGTCTAGAAAAACGAGAATCTAATATTTTCTCAACCACATACTCCAGATTGCCCTCAACCAAAACAGGGTCAGGAGGCACAGCAGCAGGAACCACTGGCTCAACAAACCTCTTCAACAAGGACTTGTGGAACACGTTATGGATCTTAAATGTCCCTGGAAGAATGTCACGCGGTCTTATGATATGTGTACGATGTCAGTAAACTATTCTTAAAAGAACAACACTCTATACAACATATAGATTAGCAACATCAGCATGTAAATATAGAATAGATTTACCTGACACGATATCCGTTGAACTCAGGGTTAATCTTGAGGACTTGATACACTGTCACAGGAAAGAGGAGGACCGGGGGTCTAACCTGACCCTAAACTGGGGTCCTAACTAATCCCTCACCTTGGAGGTACTGATAATGGTTCAGAGGTCCAAGTCTCCAGCCTAACCCTGTCTCCTATCAGTCCCTGAACCCTGTAATCAGTCCTAAGAAGGATCCTGACTACCACCAAAGGGATATGGGCTGATCTCTGCTAAATACACAGATTAGACATATAAGACAGACAGGAGAAAACACAGACTTGCATACACACTCAAACACAGAAGGAACATAAATGATCTGGGATATTAAACTCTAAGCAAGGTGAGCTTAAAACAACTAAGGAGCTCTTTAACTTAAGTCTATACAGATACAATCCTATCTGTGGTCTGCATGAAGAATTTCACTGGCAACTCCCCAAACAGACAACCAAGGATTTAAAGGAAACCAATCAACAAATAATCAATTGCAGCCGGGAGAAACTGAACCCAGTCCCAGAACCGAGCACAGACAGAATTGACTCCCTCACTGCCAAACACAAAGAAACAGCAACTCAGCTGTGAGAAGTCAGAATGTGCAACCGCGACGATCTTCGTGGCGATGCACACATGACAGTACCCCCCCTTCTACGAGGGGCCTCCGGACCCTCATGGCCAGGTCTGCCCGGGTGAGTTCTGTGGAAGGTCCGAACCAACCGATCTGCGTTAATGTCAGACGCAGGAACCCACGTCCTCTCCTCTGGACCATACCCCTTCCAATGCACCAAGTACTGAAGGGACCGGCGATTCAGACGTGAGTCAATGATCTTTGACACTTGAAACTCCAAGTTACCATTGACCACCACTGGAGGAGGAGGTAGAGGTGACGGTATGACTGGTGCCACGTACCTCTTAAGTAATGACTTGTGGAACACATTGTGGATTTTAAACGTAGGAGGGAGGTCCAGACGAAATGCCACAGGATTAATTATGGAACTGATCCTGTACGGCCCGATGAATCTGGGACCCAGTTTCCAGGAGGGAACTTTAAGTTTTATATTCCTGGTAGACAACCATACCAGATCGTTCACATTCAGATCTGGACCAGAAACTCTCCTCCTATCAGCCATACGTTTATAACGGTTCCCCATAGCACTCAGATTATTCAATACACCTCTCCACACTGAAGCAAGTGACGACGAGAAACGCTCCTCCTCAGGAACCCCAGAAGGGCCCCCCCCATTGAAAGTACAAAACTGGGGATGAAAACCATATGCCCCAAAAAACGGGGATTTACCAGTGGACTCGCTCCGCCTGTTGTTAAGAGCGAACTCTGCCAGAGGCAAGAAAGAAGACCAGTCCTCCTGGTTCTCTGAGACAAAACACCGAAGATAAGTCTCAAGGCTTTGATTCAGACGCTCTGTCTGACCATTGGTCTGCGGATGAAAAGCCGAGGAAAATGACAATTGCATCCCCCGACGTAAACAAAATGCCCTCCAAAATTTAGACACAAACTGAGACCCCCTATCTGACACCACATCAGAAGGCAACCCATGAAGTCTCACAATCTCCCCAATGAACACCTGTGCCAGAGTTTTAGCATTAGGGAGGGCAGGAAGAGCAATGAAATGTGCCATCTTACTGAACCTGTCAACAACCACCAGTATGACAGTTTTCCCTGACGACGGAGGAAGATCCGTAATGAAGTCCATAGACAAATGAGTCCATGGACGCTCCGGAAGTTTCAAGGGTAAGAGGGTCCCAGACGGACGGGTATGCGGGGTCTTAGAGCGAGCACAAACCCCACAGGACGCGACAAAAGTTATAACATCTTTATTAACGTTAGGCCACCAAAACCGGCGAGAAAGGAGATCTAAAGTAGCCTTACTCCCTGGATGTCCTGCTAAAGCAGAATTATGATGTGCCTCAATAACCTTTTGTCTCAACTGATTTGGGACAAACAGTCTCCCTGAAGGTCCTGCAGGGGCGTCCCCCTGAGCCTCTAATACCTCCTCCTCAAGCTCAGAACATACAGCCGACACTACCATCCCCTCCTGAAGGATAGGAATCGGGTCATCCGTTTTCCCGGCCCCTGGGAAACTGCGAGACAAGGCATCAGCCTTAACATTCTTAGACCCAGGGCGATATGTGACGACAAAATTAAACCTGGTAAAAAACAACGACCATCGAGCTTGTCTGGAATTCAGACGCTTAGCAGATTCCAAATACAGCAGGTTTTTGTGATCAGTAATGACGGTAACCGGGTGGACTGCCCCCTCCAAAAAGTGACGCCATTCTTCAAAAGCCAACTTAATGGCCAAAAGTTCCCTATTGCCGATATCATAATTCCTTTCGGCGGACGACAATTTTTTAGAAAAGAAAGCGCACGGATGCCATTTACCAGGGGACGGACCCTGGGACAATATAGCACCCACCCCTACGTCAGACGCATCCACCTCCACAATGAACGGCTGAGATGCATCTGGTTGGATGAGAACGGGTGCCGAAGCAAAACATTTTTTCAAAGAGGAAAAAGCTTGGCAAGCTTTGTCCGACCATTTAGAAAAATCCGTCCCTTTTCTTGTCATGTCAGTGAGAGGTTTGACAACAGATGAGAAATTACAAATAAATTTCCGGTAGTAGTTAGCAAACCCCAGAAAACGCTGCAGAGCCTTAAGATCCTCTGGCTGATCCCATTCAAGCACTGCTCTCACTTTTTCAGGGTCCATACGGAAACCGGAGGCTGACACCAAGAAACCCAAAAACTGAAGTTCCTGTACAGAAAATACACACTTTTCCAGTTTGGCGTATAGTTTATTGTCTCGCAAGATCTGCAACACCTGTCTCACATGCTCCTGATGAGACACAAGATCTGGCGAGTAAATTAAAATGTCATCCAAATATACGACCACAAACAGCCCCACAAGGTGACGAAAAATGTCATTAACAAAATGTTGGAATACTGCTGGTGCAGTAGTCAGACCAAAAGGCATGACAAGGTTCTCATAATGTCCCTCCGGCGTGTTAAACGCCGTTTTCCACTCATCCCCCTCTTTTATCCTAATCAAATTATACGCCCCCCTGAGATCCAATTTAGAGAACCATTTGGCGCCCACAATTTGATTGAAGAGATCAGGAATAAGAGGGAGAGGATACGGATCTCGAACAGTAATCCGATTAAGTTCGCGGAAATCCAAGCAAGGGCGTAGGCCTCCATCTTTTTTCTTCACAAAGAAGAACCCCGCGGCTACTGGGGAAGATGAAGGTCTAATATGCCCTTTGGCCAGACTTTCCGAAATATAGTCTTTCATAGCCTGCCTCTCAGGACCAGAAAGGTTATACAACCTAGCTTTAGGCAACTTAGCATCAGGAAGGAGATTAATAGAGCAGTCATACACGCGATGAGGAGGCAACTCCTGACACCCCTCCTCAGAGAACACATCCCCAAAGTCCTCCAAAAAAGGAGGCAATGTACTAGGCACGACCGCACTAATGACTGTGTTCATGCAGTTACTTTTGCAAAACTCACCCCATTGGCTTATCTCTCTGGACTGCCAATTAATCACAGGGTTATGTTTAACCAACCAAGGAAGTCCCAACACAATGGGAGTAGGTAGACCCTCCAACACATAACAAGATAATTGTTCCCTATGTATCGCCCCTACCCGAATATCAATGTTATGGACCTCATGAACAAAGCTACCTTGGCCGAGAGGCCTGGCGTCAATGGAGAATATAGGGATCGGTTTGGCCAATACACTCAGAGGCATACCTTGAGCCTGAGCAAACTGAGCGTCAACCAGATTAGCCCCGGACCCACTATCAAGAAGAACAGAAAATCTCTCCACTCTCGTACCAACCACCATCTCCACTGGTACAAGGAACTGAGAAGAACTAGCGGACGAAATACATACTCCCAGGTTGTCGTCCACCACACAACCTGGGATTAACAGTTTTCCGGCAACTTTTTGCTCAACAAGGCACGGGATGGACATCCCCCAACAAAATGTCCCTCTTTCCCGCAGAAGAAACACCTTCTAGTCCTGCTGCGTACCACCAATCCCCTCCTACGAAATGATGTCCCTCCCAACTGCATAGGCTCCTCTGAACAGACAAGGGGAACCTCAACATAAGGGACTTTTGTAGTAGGTGGAGCAACTACTGGGGGCGGAGTTACCTCACCCCTCTCCCGAAGCCGTCTATCAGTACGGATAGCTAGGGCCATAGCAGCCTCCAGTGATGGAGGAGAATCATACTGAGCCAAAACGTCCTTTAATTTGTCAGAAAGCCCATGACAAAACTGACTCCTAAGAGCTGGGTCATTCCACTGAGTATCTGTGGCCCATCTACGGAACTCAGAAGCAAATTCCTCCGCCGGACGATCTCCCTGCTGTATCTTACGTAATTTTGTCTCAGCAAGAGAGACCCGATCTGGGTCATCATATACCAATACCCAGGGCAGTAAAAAATCGATCTACAGACTGTAGAGCCGGGGATCCCGGAGGAAGGGAGAATGCCCAGGATTGAGGGTCCCCTTGTAGGAGCGAGATAACAATTCCCACTCTCTGCTCTTCACTCCCTGATGATCGAGGCCGAAGCCGAAAATACAATTTACATGCTTCCCGGAAGGTGAAAAATTTGTCTCGCCCACCAGTGAACCTGTCCGGGAGAGCTACTTTAGGTTCAAATCTGGTTTGCTCCAGGGGAGACAAAACTTTGGACTTAATGTCCGTCAGCTCCATGGATAATCCCTGCAACTGCAGAGCCAGCTGGGCTACTGGATCCATGGCAACTGGGGATAATTTTAATGGCCAGTGAAAATGTCACGCGGTCTTATGATATGTGTACGATGTCAGTAAACTATTCTTAAAAGAACAACACTCTATACAACATATAGATTAGCAACATCAGCATGTAAATATAGAATAGATTTACCTGACACGATATCCGTTGAACTCAGGGTTAATCTTGAGGACTTGATACACTGTCACAGGAAAGAGGAGGACCGGGGGTCTAACCTGACCCTAAACTGGGGTCCTAACTAATCCCTCACCTTGGAGGTACTGATAATGGTTCAGAGGTCCAAGTCTCCAGCCTAACCCTGTCTCCTATCAGTCCCTGAACCCTGTAATCAGTCCTAAGAAGGATCCTGACTACCACCAAAGGGATATGGGCTGATCTCTGCTAAATACACAGATTAGACATATAAGACAGACAGGAGAAAACACAGACTTGCATACACACTCAAACACAGAAGGAACATAAATGATCTGGGATATTAAACTCTAAGCAAGGTGAGCTTAAAACAACTAAGGAGCTCTTTAACTTAAGTCTATACAGATACAATCCTATCTGTGGTCTGCATGAAGAATTTCACTGGCAACTCCCCAAACAGACAACCAAGGATTTAAAGGAAACCAATCAACAAATAATCAATTGCAGCCGGGAGAAACTGAACCCAGTCCCAGAACCGAGCACAGACAGAATTGACTCCCTCACTGCCAAACACAAAGAAACAGCAACTCAGCTGTGAGAAGTCAGAATGTGCAACCGCGACGATCTTCGTGGCGATGCACACATGACAAAGAAGCAAACGAAAAGAAACAGGATTAAGAATCTCAATGATCTTATAAGGTCCAATGAACCTAGGCTTAAATTTAGGAGATGCTACTCTCATAGGAATTTTCTTTGAGGACAATCAGACCAAGTCCCCCACTTTAAACCGAGGACCATCAGTCATATGCCGGTTAGCAAACCGCTGGGCCTTCTCCTGAGAGAGGGACAACCTCTCCACTACCTGGTCCCAAATCTGTTGCATACGCTCCACAACAGAGTCAACACCTGGACAGACAGAAGCCTCCGTCTGTCCTGAAGAAAATCGAGGGTGAAACCCAGAATTACAGAAAAACGGAGACATCAAAGTGGCAGAGCTAGCCCTATTATTAAGAGCAAACTCAGCCAAAGGTAAAAAAGAGACGCAGTCATCCTGATCAGCAGACACAAAGCATCTAAGATAAGTCTCCAATGTCTGGTTTGTTCTCTCAGTTTGACCATTGGTCTGAGGATGAAATGCCGAGGAGAAAGACAATTGAACACCCAGTTTAGAACAAAAAGTCCTCCAAAATCTGGAAACAAACTGGACTCCTCTGTCAGACACAATGTTCTCAGGAATGCCGTGTAAACGAACCACGTGCTGAAGGAACAACGGCACCAATTCAGAGGAGGAAGGCAACTTAGGTAATGGCACAAGATGTATCATTTTGGAAAACCTATCACAAATTACCCAGATGGTGGTCATTCTCTGAGAAACAGGAAGGTCGGAAATGAAATCCATAGAGATATGGGTCCATGGTCTCTTGGGCACAGGCAATGGCATCAACAAACCACTAGAGCGAGAGCAAGGCTTGGAGCGAGAGCAAGTCCCGCAGGACTGCACAAATTCCCTGACATCACGAGACAAGGTAGGCCACCAAAAGGACCGACTAACCAAGTCTCTGGTACCAAAAATTCCGGGATGCCCAGCCAATGCGGAACAATGAATCTCAGACATCACACTCTTTTTCCACTGGTCCGGGACAAACAATTTTCCAACAGGGCAGCACTCGGGCCTATCCTCCTGACACCCCTCCAGAGCAAGTCTCAAATTGGGCGAGATGGCGGAAAGAACTACACCCTCTTTCAAAATAACAGAAGGATCAGATAACTCAGGAGAGTCCGCAAGGAAACTCCTCGAGAGGGCATCCGCCTTAACATTCTTAGTGCCAGGAAGAAAGGAAACCACAAAATTAAAACGTGTGAAAAACAAGGCCCACCTGGCCTGTCTAGGATTGAGTCGCTTGGCAGATTCCAGATAGACCAGATTCTTATGGTCCGTAAGGACCACCACCTGATGTTTGGCTCCCTCCAGCCAATGTCTCCACTCTTCAAAAGCCCACTTCATGGCCAATAACTCCCGATTACCCACGTCATAATTACGTTCAGTAGGAGAAAATTTTCGAGAGAAAAAGGCACAAGGGTTACTTTTAGAGGTCTCTGGATCTTTTTGGGACAAAACGGCACCTGCCCCAATTTCAGAGGCATCAACCTCCACCTGAAATGGCAGAGAAACATCAGGCTGCCGTAGAACAGGAGCAGAAGTGAATCTCTGCTTAAGTTCCTGAAACGCAGAGACTGCCTCAGGAGGCCAATTCACCACATCAGAACCCTTTCTGGTCAGATCAGTTAATGGTTTAACAATAACAGAGAAATTACCAATAAATTTACGATAAAAATTGGCAAAACCCAAAAATCTCTGAAGAGCCTTTAATGAAGTAGGTTGGACCCAATCACAGATGGCCTGAACCTTGACCGGGTCCATTTCAATAACAGATGGGGACAAAATGAATCCCAGAAATGAGATCCTCTGTACGCCAAAAAGACACTTTGATCCCTTCACATACAGAGCATTCTCTCTCAAAATCTGGAACACAGTTCGAACATGTTTCACATGAGAGTCCCAGTCATTAATAATAATCTTTATTTAATAATAATCTTTATTTATATAGCGCCATCATATTCCGCAGCGCTTTACAGTTTAACAGTTTCAAAACACAAGTCATAAGTAACAACGTTAACAATACAGTAATTGAAGCAAAATAAGCCGCCCCTGCTCGTGAGAGCTTACAATCTACAATGAGGTGGGGAGATACAAAATACAGGTGTGTATATACAATGGTGCATTTACAATGATGGTCCAGCCATCTTAAGGGAGTGAGGGATGGATGGAGATAATTAATGGGCTACACACACACACTTACACTTAGAATGACTTTGATTAGTGAATGTGATAGGCCGCTCTGAACAGATGTGTTTTGAGGGAGCGCCTGAAACCATGCAAATTGTGGAAAGTCCTAATTTCTTGGGGTAGAGCATTCCAGAGGATTGGCGCAGCGCGGGAGAAGTCTTGGAGTCGGGAGTGGGAGGTACGGATTAGTGCAGAGGTTAGTCGAAAGTCGTTTGCAGAGCGCAGCAGTCGGTTAGGCCGATAGATAGAAATGAGGGAGGAGATGTAGGGGGGTGCTGTACTGTGGAGAGGACGGGCAGGGTGATAGATAGAAATGAGGGAGGAGATGTAGGGGGTGCTGCAGTGTGGAGAGCTTTGTGGGTGAGAACAAGTACTTTGAATTGGATCCTATAATGAATGGGCAGCCAGTGTAAGGACTGGCGAAGAGCGGACGCGTCCGAGTACCGATTAGCCAGATGGATAACCCTGGCTGCTGCATTAAGGATGGACTGGAGAGGGGATAGTCGAGTAATGGGGAGGCCAAGTAATAGAGCGTTACAGAAGTCCAGGCGGGAGTGGATCAATGCTACAGTGAGGGTTTTTGTTGTTTCCATGGTGAGAAAAGGGCGGATTCTAGAGATGTTCTTTAGGTGTAGGCGGCATTAGAAAAAATCAAGACATCATCCAAATAAACAATCAGAAATTTATCCACAAAATCCCTGAAAATGTCATTCATGAAGGACTGGAAGACGGAAGGAGCATTAGTGAGCCCAAAGGGCATCACCAGGTACTCAAAATGCCCTTCAGGGGTATTGAATGCCGTCTTCCATTCATCCCCGTGCTTAATGCGAATAAGGTTATACGCCCCCTGAGGTCAAGCTTGGTAAACCAAGTAGCGTTTTTCACCCTGGAAAACAGGTCAGAAATCAAGGGTAACGGGTATTGATATTTCACAGTAATATTGTTCAAGAGACGATAATCAATACACGGCCTTAATGAACCATCTTTTTTGGCCACAAAGAAAAAACCGGCACCTAAGGGTGAAGAGGATGGTCTGATATGACCCTTCTCCAATGATTCCTTGATATAAGACCGCATAGCGTCATGTTCAGGTACAGACAAGTTAAAAAGGCGACCTTTAGGGAATTTACTACCCGGCACTAATTCAATAGCGCAGTCATAGCTCCTATGGGGAGGCAAGGATGCAGATTTACTTTCGCTAAACACATCAGAAAAATCAATCAAAAAGTCAGGAACATCCTGAGCCTGGGGAGAGGCAGAAAAAACAGGAGTGTTGGTATTAATACATTGGCAGCCCCAACTGGTTACAGATACAGATTTCCAATCCAAAACAGGATTATGAGACTGTAACCAAGGGAAACCCAGCACGATAATGTCATGCAGATTATATAGAACCAAAAATTTGCAGCACTCCTGGTGATCAGGTTCAACCCTCATTATCACCTGAGTAGAAAACTGGGGTTTATTCTCAGCCAAAGGGGTAGAATCGATCCCCAGTAGGGGAATAGACTTCTGTAGGGGTATCAAGGGAAATCCACAACGTTTAGCAAAATCATAATCCATCAGGTTAATAGCTGCTCCAGAATCAACGAAAGCCTGAGCAGAAAATGAGGACAGAGAGCATATCAGAGTGACAGTTAATAAAAACTTAGTCTGAACACTACCCAAGACAACTGAGCGTGCAAAACGTCTTCCCCGCTTAGGGCAGACTGAAATAGCATGAGAGGCATCACCACAGTAGAAACATAAACCATTGCGCTTTCGAAACTCATGACGCTGTGCCCCAGACACCACTCTATCACACTGCATGGGTTCAGAAGCTGGTTCACAAGGCAACACCATTCCACGCATACTTCTCCGCTCACGCAAACGTCTGTCAATTTGAATCGCTAATTACATAGAATCATTGAGACCAGAGGGGACAGGGAATCCCACCATAACATCCTTTACATTATCTGACAGACCCTTCCGGAAAAGGGCCGCCAAAGCGTCGTCATTCCATTTGGTCAGGACTGCCCACCTACGGAATCTCTGACAGTATAACTCAGCGTCATCAAGCCCTGATTTAATGCCAACAAGGCTTTTTCAGCTTGATCAGTGACATTAGGCTCATCGTACAATAACCCCAAAGCCTGAAAAAACGCATCAACATCACTCAAAACAGGATCCCCAGGTATCAGGGAAAAAGCCCAATCCTGAGGATCGCCGCGCAGGAGAGAGATGATAATCTGAACCTGCTGCGCTGCGTTCCCTGAGGACTTAGATTTTAAGGCAAAAAACAATTTACAATTATTTTTGAAATTCTGAAACTTAGCTCGATCCCCCAAAAACAAATCTGGCATGGGGATCCTAGGTTCCACAACAGGCAACCTAGCAAGATATGCAGCAATACTCTGAACCTCAGTGGCAAGCTGATCCACACGGCCAGACAACTGTGCAAACTCCATTGAGAGACAAGATCCTCCCCAGCACCCAGAGATACAGAGGGAAAAAAAAAAAAAATGCAACAAATAGAAAAATATCTCTGACAACTCTGACAACCTTTTTTCTTTCACAATATTTTTTCCCTTCTGTGAGTACCATACAAATTTCAATTTTTAGGGCCAGTGATACTGTTATGTTTCGGTAGCTGAGGAGTGCAGGTAAAAAAGGAAATACACCAGAGCAGTTGGAATCTATGAGATTGCAGTACCCTGACTAACCACCACAACTAGAGGCAGCCGTGGAGCGTTCCTACGTTGGTCCTAGACGCCTCGTCACAGCCTGAGAAACTAACTACACCTAAAGATAGATATAGGAAAGCTATCTGCCCCGGAGCAGAACCCCAAAGATAATAGAAAGCCCCCAAACATGTAATGGCGGTTAGACAAGATGAAATACTGACACAGAAAGAAAATAGTATGAGCAAACGCTGGGGCCCAAACTATCTAAATAGAAAAGGATAGGAAGGGTACTTACTGCAATCCCAGAAAACCCTGAAAAGCACCAACTCAACTAATTTCAAAAACACCTGAGATCACACGACCTCTACCACCTAAATTAGCTCTCTGGTGTAACAAAATCAAAACAGCAGCCACTGAAAAAACTGGAAAAAGCAAAAGTACAAACATCAGTGGCTGAACTAAACTGAGAGGGCAGAAGCCCCCGGAGGGGACCCTGAAGGCCCCCACAGAAGTGCAGGACAAAATGCAAAAATAAAGCACAAACACAAAAGAAGAAAATGTCTTATCTGTTAGCAGGAGATGCAGACACGACACAGCAGGCTACAAGGGAAACTGGAATGAAGGATTCAGACCAGAACAATTGATCACCGGCAACCCTGATGGGAAAGTGACTCCCTTATATAAGACCAGTCAGTAACACCTGATTCCCAGTCCTCACAATCTTCACTGAACAGACCAGCACCGCTTGTAACCACCAGAGGGAGTCTCTGCTCAGAACTCATCTCAAACCCATTCACAACACTCCAGACTCGTCTGTCCTCCTCCTCCGGACTTCTTTTCCTCCTTCTCCACACTCCTCTAAACTGCTCTGCTCTTTTCCAGACTTCTATTTCCTCTAGTCTCCTCTGTCCCCCTCCTCCAGGCTCCTCTGCCTCCTCCTCCAGACTCCCCTGTCCTCCTCCAGTCTACTCTGTCCCCCTCCTCCAGACTCTCCTGTCATCCTCCAGTCTCCTCTGTCCCCCTCCTCTAGTCTCCCCTGTCACCCTCCAGACTCCTCTGTCCTCCTTCGGACTCATTTTCCTCCTTCTCCAGACTCCTCTGTCCCCCTCCTCCAGGCTCCTCTATCACCCTCCAGACTTCTCTGTCTCCTAATCCTCCTCCAGTCTCCTCTGTCCCCCTCCTCCAGACTCCTCTGTCCCGCTCCTCCAGGCACCTCTGCCTCCTCCTCCAGACTCCCCTGTCCTCTCCAGTCTCTTCTGTCCTCCTCCTCCAGACTCCTCTGTCCTCCTCCAGACTCTTCTGTCCTCCTTCTCCAGTCTCCTCTAAACTGCTCTGCTCTTTTCCAGACTTCTATCCCCTCTAGTCTCCTCTGTCCCCCAGATGCAGTTGTTACTGTGTGTCACTTTGTAAAATGTGGCGATATAGCATGGACACACAGAAATATGATGTAGCAGTTTATGGAGATGAGCGACACAATGTCTGGCCAAACAATTATTGATATAAGGAAGTGATAGAAAGTGCTGAGACTGATCACGGGGTCAGAGAATAGGGCGCGGTGCCACGTGGGGTCATTAGGACTGACGAGTCCATTCCCCGCGTGGTCTTTATCATGTCAGGTACAGGTAGCGCGGTGCTGCGTCACGTATCTCAGCAGAACGTGGGAGATAGAAGCACAAACAAACAGGCGACCTGAGCTACAAAGTAACATGTGAATCATATCCTGCTGACTGATAAGAGGAGCCACAGCTCAGGCACAAGATAAAGTTTGTGCCCCCATCTGAGAACAGCTGATGTTATGAAAGTTCTAAATCTGAACAATAATAAAGAAACTCATAGAAACCTGTACCAGTGACCCAGAATAATGGAAGTTCCAAGTAACCGATAAAACTGAGGTGCCTTTCAGCAGCTACCTGACCCAGCACACTAATAACCACCTCTTACCCTATCAGACTTGTATGTGTGTCAGTGGCTCCACGTAAGTTACATTGTCTGCTGGAGTCTGTGGTAGTCTAAAAATCCCTAACTTGTTACCATTCTTTTTTTGTATCTCTTTTTACATTACTGTTCTATGGTCAGTGATTCCGGATCAGCTGCATTGTCTGTTAGGACTTTACCGTCTGTTGTTAATCTTTCAACCATACTTTACACTGCAGCTTTGCTTTTTCATATTAGTTGTTAATAGAAGAGTATAAACTACAAGTATAGGCATCAATGGTGGAGGAGATACATAAACTTCCGAACAAACCAATTATGATGTAACTAAACACCCAAATTATCATCTGCAAACCCTGAGCCCAGAGAAGACGGAGCTGAATCTCTACCATCCTAAAACAATAGTGTGATAACTATATATACCCACAGTGCAGGACCTGCTTGTTCAGTGTCAGGCTGCTATAACAACTGCACCCGCAGAATCGTGAGTGCAGCTCTGGAGTATAATACAGGATGCCACTCAGGATTGGCAATGTAATGTATGTACACAGTGACTGCACCAGCAGAATAGTCAGTGCAGCTCTGGAGTATAATAAGGATGTAACTCAGGATCAGTAATGTAATGTATGTACACAGTGACTGCACCAGCAGAATAGTGAGTGCAGCTCTGGAGTATAATACAGGATGTAACTCAGGATCAGTAATGTAATGTATGTACACAGTGACTGCACCAGCAGAATAGTGAGTGCTGCTCTGGGGTATAATACAGGATGACACTCAGGATTCATATGTAATGTATGTACACAGTGACTGCACCAGCAGAATAGTGAGTGCAGCTCTGGAGTATAATACAGGATGTAACTCAGGATCAGTAATGTATGTACACAGTGACTGCACCAGCAGAATAGTGAGTGCAGCTCTGGGTATAATACAGGATGCACTCAGGATTGGCAATGTAATGTATGTACACAGTGACTGCACCAGCAGAATAGTGAGTGCAGTTCTGGTATATAATACAGGATGTAACTCAGGATCAGTAATGTATGTACACAGTGACTGCACCAGCAGAATAGTGAGTGCAGCTCTGGAGTATAATACAGGAGGTAACTCAGGATCAGTAATGTAATGTATGTACACAGTGACTGCACCAGCAGAATAGTGAGTGCAGCTCTGTAGTATAATACAGGATGTAACTCAGGATCAGTAATGTAATGTATGTACACAATGACTGCACCAGCAGAATAGTGAGTGCAGCTCTGGAGTATAATACAGGATGTAACTCAGGATCAGTAATGTAATGTATGTACACATGACTGCACCAGCAGAATAGTGAGTGCAGCTCTGGAGTATAATACAGGATGTAACTCAGGATCAGTAATGTAATGTATGTACACAGTGACTGCACCAGCAGAATAGTGAGTGCAGCTCTGGGGTATAATACAGGATGTAACTCAGGATCAGTAATGTAATGTATGTACACATGACTGCACCAGCAGAATAGTGAGTGCAGCTCGGAGTATAATACAGGATGTAACTCAGGATCAGTAATGTAATGTATGTACACAATGACTGCACCAGCAGAATAGTGAGTGCAGCTCTGGGTATAATACAGGATGCCACTCAGGATGGCAATGTAATGTATGTACACAGTGACTGCACCAGCAGAATAGTGAGTGCAGTTCTGGATATAATACAGGATGTAACTCAGGATCAGTAATGTATGTACACAGTGACTGCACCAGCAGAATAGTGAGTGCAGCTCTGGAGTATAATACAGGAGGTAACTCAGGATCAGTAATGTAATGTATGTACACAGTGACTGCACCAGCAGAATAGTGAGTGCAGCTCTGTAGTATAATACAGGATGTAACTCAGGATCAGTAATGTAATGTATGTACACAATGACTGCACCAGCAGAATAGTGAGTTCAGCTCTGGAGTATAATACAGGATGTAACTCAGGATCAGTAATGTAATGTATGTACACAATGACTGCACCAGCAGAATAGTGAGTGCAGCTCTGGAGTATAATACAGGATGTAACTCAGGATCAGTAATGTAATGTATGTACACAGTGACTGCACCAGCAGAATAGTGAGTGCAGCTCTGGAGGATAATACAGGATGTAACTCAGGATCAGTAATGTAATGTCTGTACACAGTGACTGCACCAGCAGAATAGTGAGTGCAGCTCTGGAGTATAATACAGGATGTAACTCAGGATCAGTAATGTAATGTATGTACACAGTGACTGCACCAGCAGAATAGTGAGTGCAGCTCTGGGGTATAATACAGGATGTAACTCAGGATCAGTAATGTAATGTATGTACAGAATGACTGCACCAGCAGAATAGTGAGTGCAGCTCTGGAGTATAATACAGGATGTAACTCAGGATCAGTAATGTAATGTATGTACACAATGACTGCACCAGCAGAATAGTGAGTGCAGCTCTGGGGTATAATACAGGATGCCACTCAGGATTGGCAATGTAATGTATGTACACAGTGACTGCACCAGCAGAATAGTGAGTGCAGTTCTGGAATATAATACAGGATGTAACTCAGGATCAGTAATGTATGTACACAGTGACTGCACCAGCAGAATAGTGAGTGCAGCTCTGGAGTATAATACAGGAGGTAACTCAGGATCAGTAATGTAATGTATGTACACAGTGACTGCACCAGCAGAATAGTGAGTGCAGCTCTGTAGTATAATACAGGATGTAACTCAGGATCAGTAATGTAATGTATGTACACAATGACTGCACCAGCAGAATAGTGAGTGCAGCTCTGGAGTATAATACAGGATGTAACTCAGGATCAGTAATGTAATGTATGTACACAGTGACTGCACCAGCAGAATAGTGAGTGCAGCTCTGGAGTATAATACAGGATGTAACTCAGGATCAGTAATGTAATGTATGTACACAGTGACTGCACCAGCAGAATAGTGAGTGCAGTTCTGGAATATAATACAGGATGTAGCTCAGGATCAGTAATGTAATGTATGTACACAGTGACTGCACCAGAAGAATAGTGAGTGCAGCTCTGGGGTATAATACAGGATGTAACTCAGGATCAGTAATGTAATGTATGTACACTGTGACTGCGCCAGCAGAATAGTGAGTGCAGCTCTGGGTATAATACAGGATGTAACATCAGGATCAGTAATGTAATGTATGTACAGTCATGGCCAAAAGTTTTGAGAATGACACAAATATTAATTTTTACAAAGTCTACTGCTTCACTTTTTTTTAATGGCAATTTGCATATACTCCAGAATGTTATAAAGAGTGATCAGCTTAACAGCAATTACTTGCAAAGTCAATTTGGCTAGAAAATGAACTTTATCCCCCAAAACACATTTCAACATCATTGCAGCCCTGCCTTAAAAGGACCAGCTAACCTCTTTTCAATGATTGCTCCATTAACACAGGTGTGGGTGTTGATGAGGACATGGCTGGAGATCAATCTGTCATGATTAAGTAAGAATGACACCACTGGACACTTTAAAAGGAGGCTGGTGCTTGGCATCATTGTTTCTCTTCTGTTAACCATGGTTATCTCTAAAGAAACACGTGCAGTCATCATTGCAATGCACAAAAATGGCCTAACAGGGAAGAGTATCGCAGGTAGAAAGATTGCACCTCAGTCAACAATCTATCGTATCATCAATAACTTCAAGGAGAGAGGTTCCGTTGTTGCCAAAAAGGCTCCAGGGCGCCCAAGAAAGACCAGCAAGCGCCAGGACTGTCTCTTAAAAGTGTTTCAGCTGCGGGATCGGGCTACCAGCAGTGCAGAGCTTGCTCAGGAATGGCAGCAGGCAGGTGTGAGTGCATCTGCACGCACTGTGAGGCAGAGACTCTTGGAGCAAGGCCTGGTCTCAAGGAGGGCAGCAAAAAAGCCACTTCTCTCCAGAAAAAACATCATGGACAGACTGATATTCTGCAAAAGGTACAGGCAGTGGACTGCTGAGGACTGGGTAAAGTTATTTTCTCTGATGAATCCCCTTTTCGATTGTTTGGGACATCAGGAAAACGCCTCATTCGGAGAAGACAAGGTGAGCGCTACCACCAGTCTTGTCTCATGCCAACTGTTAAGCATCCTGAAACCATTCATGTGTGGGGTTGCTTCTCAGCCAAGGGAATCGGCTCTCTCACAGTCTTGCCTAAAAACACAGCCATGAATAAAGAATGGTACCAGAATGTCCTCCAAAAGCAACTTCTCCCAACCCTCCAAGAGCAGTTTGGCGATCAACAATGCCTTTTCCAGCATGATGGAGCACCTTGCCATAAAGCAAAGGTGATAACTAAATGGCTCAGGGAACAAAACATAGAGATTTTGGGTCCATGGCCTGGAAACTCCCCAGATCTTAATCCCATTGAGAATTTGTTGTCAATCATCAAGAGACGGGTGGACAAACAAAAACCTAAAAATTCTGACAAAATGAAAGCATTGATTGTGCAAGAATGGACTGCTATCAGTCAGGATTTGGTCCGGAAGTTGATTGAGAGCATGCCAGGGAGAATTGCAGAGGTCCTGAAGAAGAAGGGTCAACACTGCAAATATTGACTTGTTGCATTAACTCATTCTAACTGTCAATATAAGCTTTTGTTACTCATATGTTTGCAATTATTATATTTCTGTCTGTGATAAAAACATCTGTCAAACACACATAAAAACCAGAGGGCAGCAGATCATGTGAAAATATAATATTTGTGTCATTCTCAAAACTTTTGGCCATGACTGTACACAGTGACTGCACCAGAAGAATAGTGATTGCAGCTCTGGAGTATAATACAGGATGTGACTCAGGATCAGTAATGTAATGTATGTACACAATGACTGCACCAGCAGAATAGTGAGTGCAGCTCTGGAGTATAATACAGGATGTAACTCAGGATCAGTAATGTAATGTATGTACACAGTGACTGCACCAGCAGAATAGTGAGTGCAGCTCTGGAGGATAATACAGGATGTAACTCAGGATCAGTAATGTAATGTATGTACACAATGACTGCACCAGCAGAATAGTGAGTGCAGCTCTGGAGTATAATACAAGATGTAACTCAGGATCAGTAATGTAATGTATGTACACAGTGACTGCACCAGCAGAATAGTGAGTGCAGCTCTGGAGTATAATACAGGATGTAACTCAGGATCAGTAATGTAATGTATGTACACAGTGACTGCACCAGCAGAATAGTGAGTGCAGCTCTGGAGTATAATACAGGATGTAACTCAGGATCAGTAATGTAATGTATGTACACAGTGACTGCACCAGCAGAATAGTGAGTGCAGCTCTGGAGTATAATACAGGATGTAACTCAGGATCAGTAATGTAATGTATGTACACAGTGACTGCACCAGCAGAATAGTGAGTGCAGCTCTGGAGTATAATACAGGATGTAACTCAGGATCAGTAATTAATGTATGTACACAGTGACTGCACCAGCAGAATAGAGAGTGCAGCTCTGGAGTATAATACAGGATGCACTCAGGATTGTAATGTAATGTATGTACACAGTGACTGCACCAGCAGAATAGTGAGTGCAGTCTGGAATATAATACAGGATGTAACTCAGGATCAGTAATGTAATGTATGTACACAGTGACTGCACCAGCAGAATAGTGAGTGCAGCTCTGGAGTATAATACAGGAGGTAACTCAGGATCAGTAATGTAATGTATGTACACAGTGACTGCACCAGCAGAATAGTGAGTGCAGCTCTGGATATAATACAGGAGTAACTCAGGATCAGTAATATAATGTATGTACACAGTGACTGCACCAGCAGAATAGAGAGTGCAGCTCTGGAGTATAATAAGGATGTAACTCAGGATCAGTAATGTAATGTATGTACACATGACTGCACCAGCAGAATAGTGAGTGCAGCTCTGGAGTATAATACAGGAGGTAACTCAGGATCAGTAATGTAATGTTGTACACAGTGACTGCACAGCAGAATAGTGAGTGCAGCTCTGGAGTATAATACAGGAGGTAACTCAGGATCAGTAATGTAATGTAGTACACAGTGACTGCACCAGCAGAATAGTGAGTGCAGCTCTGGAGTATAATACAGGAGGTAACTCAGGATCAGTAATGTAATGTATGTACACAGTGACTGCACCAGCAGAATAGTGAGTGCAGCTCTGGAGTATAATACAGGAGGTAACTCAGGATCAGTAATGTAATGATGTACACAGTGACTGCACCAGCAGAATAGTGAGTGCAGCTCTGGAGTATAATACAGGATGTAACTCAGGATCAGTAATGTAATGTATGTACACAGTGACTGCACCAGCAGAATAGTGAGTGCAGCTCTGGAGTATAATACAGGATGTAACTCATGATCAGTAATGTAATGTATGTACACAGTGACTGCACCAGCAGAATAGTGAGTGCAGCTCTGGAGTATAATACAGGAGGTAACTCAGGATCAGTAATGTAATGTATGTACACTAGTGACTGCACCAGCAGAATAGTGAGTGCAGTCTGGAGTATAATACAGGATGTAACTCACGATCAGTAATGTAATGTATGTACACAGTGACTGCACCAGCAGAATAGTGAGTGCAGCTCTGGAGTATAATACAGGCAGGTAACTCAGGATCAGTAATGTAATGTATGTACACAGTGACTGCACCAGCAGAATAGTGAGTGCAGTCTGGAGTATAATACAGGTAACTCAGATCAGTAATGTAATGTATGTACAAGTGACTGACCATGTGAGGCAGTCTGAGTAAATACAGGTAACTCAGGATCAGTATGTAATGTATGTACACAGTGACTGCACCAGCAGAATAGTGAGTGCAGCTCTGGAGTAAATACAGGAGTAACTCAGGATCAGTAATGTAATGTAGTCAAGTGACTGCACCAGCAGATATAGTGAGTGCAGTCTGGAGTATAATACAGGATGTAACTCAGGATCAGTAATGTAATGTATGTACACAGTGACTGCACCAGCAGAATAGTGAGTGCAGCTCTGGAGTATAATACAGGCGGTAACTCAGGATCAGTAATGTAATGTATGTACACAGTGACTGCACCAGCAGAATAGTGAGTGCAGCTCTGGAGTATAATACAGGGTGTAACTCAGGATCAGTAATGTAATGTATGTACACAGTGACTGCACCAGCAGAATAGTGAGTGCAGCTCTGGAGTATAATACAGGGTGTAACTCAGGATCAGTAATGTAATGTATGTACACAGTGACTCCACCAGCAGAATAGTGAGTGCAGCTCTGGAGTATAATACAGGATGTAACTAAGGATCAGTAATGTAATGTATGTACACAGTGACTGCACCAGCAGAATAGTGAGTGCAGCTCTGGAGTATAATACAGGATGTAACTCAGGATCAGTAATGTAATGTATGTACACAATGACTACACCAGCAGAATAGTGAGTGCAGCTCTGGAGTATAATACAGGATGTAACTCAGGATCAGTAATGTAATGTATGTACACAGTGACTGCACCAGCAGAATAGTGAGTGCAGCTCTGGAGTATAATACAGGAGGTAACTCAGGATCAGTAATGTAATGTATGTACACAGTGACTGCACAAGCAGAATAGTGAGTGCAGCTCTGGAGTATAATACAGGAGGTAACTCAGGATCAGTAATGTATGTACACAGTGACTGCACAGCAGAATAGGGAGTGCAGCTCTGGAGTATAATACAGGCGGTAACTCAGGATCAGTAATGTAATGTATGTACACAGTGACTGCACCAGCAGAACAGTGAGTGCTGCTCTGGAGTATAATACAGGAGGTAACTCAGGATCAGTAATGTATGTACACAGTGACTGCACCAGCAGAATAGTGAGTGCAGCTCTGGAGTATAATACAGGATGTAACTCAGGATCAGTAATGTATGTACACAGTGACTGCACCAGCAGAATAGTGAGTGCAGCTCTGGAGTATAATACAGGATGTAACTCAGGATCAGTAATGTATGTACACAGTGACTGCACCAGCAGAATAGTGAGTGCAGCTCTGGAGTCTCACACAGGAAGGGGCAGAGCTTGACGTGTGCTCGGTGTCTGCAGCTGCTTGGAGAGATCTCTGCAAAGGGAGGATTTTTTTTTCCCTGGTCCACCTGCCTGCCTTCCCACAGAGAGACACTTATCCCTGAGACCGTGCGCCGGCTCCCACCCTCCAGCAAGGCGGCTGGGGGTGGGAGGCCTCACATACCAGCAGGAGGCCATACCATCTAGCCGGTCCCAGGGGAGATGGCGAGGAAAAAGCCCTCGGGGGGCCGCAAGACCCCAGGAACCAAGACCCCCGAGGCTGGGACCGTGGCGGTTACTCCTTCCGGAGGAGGAGGAGGAGAGGCGGCCAGCGGAGGTGCGGTGGTGGAGCCCCCCAACATCTGGGGCTCCAAGGCAGCGGGGGAGCCTGTCACCACCTATGGCTCCCGCATCCACGCGCACCTCTGCGAATACGAGGAGGCCGCCAAACAGCTAAGGAGACTCCGGGAGGAGTTCAAGGGAGCACGCATCATGGCGAAGAACAAGCTCCCTGCCTCAAGGAGAGCAGAGGTCACCGCCACAGTGCAGAGGCTGAAGGGGTCAATTACAGATCTGGAAAACCGGAGGGCAGAGATCCTGGCTGGGAGCGGCCCTTTCGAGGAGAAGCTCAAAAACGACGACCGGTTCAGGGCCCTGACCGGTGGGTCTCCTGGGGGGTTAGGAGGCGCCAGCCAGGTGGAGGAGGAGAAGGAGGAAAATGGCGGCTGTGAGGTATCTGCGCCAGTCCCACCTGAAGACCTGGTGAGTGTAAATGCCCAGGTATCATGCAGCGGGATAGCCCCCGAGCAAGTGGCCCTCCCACCGGACTCCAGTAGTTCGGAGGAAAGTGGGAGCGAGGGGGAATGGAGGGAGTGGTATCAGCAGTGAGGGGGGCTGCCTCATCCTGCAACAAGTGCGGCAGATCGAGTCCCCAGCACGGTTTGGCGAGCTGTTGTTTGGGGATGAGATCTGCGAGGATGGGGCAACCGGGAAGGGGAAGAAAAGAAAAAAAAAAGCAAGAGTCACCACCATAGACAAATTCGTCTATGCTCCCCTTCCTGGGGCCCCCCTGTCCCGTTGTGTGGAACCCGCTACCCACCCCGGCTCGGGCCCTGTGGTGGGTCCGCAGCAAGGGAGCGGGGAGAGAAGAGTCTGCCCGGGTCTGGGTGCCATGTCTGGTGGTGGCAGCTCGGACTCAGGCAGCGATATGGAGAGTGTCGGTGCCGGTGTTGTTGATGGTGGTGGTGCTCGGGCCCAGTCCTCTGAGGCAGCGGGGGCTGGCCCGGCACCTGGAGTCGGTACAGCCGGGGCCGCATCTCCGGCGGCGAGAGCTGGGGTCTCTGGGCCCCCCACACGCGGATCCGCTCAGACTGGATCATTTTTGGGGGTCCAGAGACCAAGAAAGGGCGCGGAGTCTGCCGTAAGGCAGCAAGTTAAAAAGTGCAAGCTGTTGGTCGCTCCCCTGGCGGTGTCCGCGGCGGGGTCGGGGTCCTCTGCGCGTCGATCCAATAAGGGGTCCGCGCCGGGGGCCCCGCCGCCGCTGGGCGCCGAGGGGGAGTGGCCGACCTTGCCAAAAGCGAGTGGTGGGTACAAGAAGGCGGTGGTGGCCTGTGAGGGGGGCGTGTCCTCCTCGGCCGCTGTCCCACCCGCTATTGTCGCGTCTGGCGGGGGGGGCGTAGCCTTGCGGGCTGCTGCCTCACCCGCTATGACTGCGGCTGGCGGTGGGGGCGTGGCCTCGGCGGCCGCAGCTCCGCTCGCTGTGCTCACGGCTGGCGGGGGGAGCATGGCCTTTCGGGCCTTCGCTCTACCCGCCATTGCCGTGACCAGCGGGGGGGCGTGGCCTCGGCGGGCCCGCTGCCTTCTGTCCCACCCAAAACAATGCCCGAGAGAGCTGGCAAGGGGTTGCCGGGGTCCCCGGCCCGCTTACCTCCATCTGGTGGTGCGGGGGCTCCGGTGCCCCAAGAGAAGCCAGCACAGGTTTCCAGTGGGGGGCAGGGTGCAGAGGCAGAGCCTGTCCCTGCCCCAAATGTAACAACAGAAAAAAAATGGAGCCAGAGAGCTCAGGAAGTGCTGCTGCTCCTGAGCCCAGGCAGAGCTTACTAGGTGGGCTCTGTTCTGCGGCTCGTAAAGGGGCGGCAGTACTCCTGGGCAAAAACAATACGGGGCAGAGCACCAATCAGCCAGGGCCCCCAGCAGGTAAAAACGAAACAGCAAGGAAAATAATATTGAAAATTCTGATGAATTGGCTGAGGTGAATGGTACGAGTGAGGTGAGTGACATGAGTGACATGGATGTGGATGTGGGAGTGAATGCGGAGGGAGTGAGTGTTGGTGTAAGTGGGAACACGGGTGGTGAGGGAGGGGCTGGCCCATCTGGCCCCCCAGCAGTGAGACCCCGTTCTTTTGCGGGGGTTGTGGCTGGGGCTCCGGGGGGTTCTCGGGGGGTCTCCTTGCCTCCGGATCTGGGGACGGCGTTTTGCACCGCCGTTTTCTGGAGGCCCTTAAAAAAGGAGAGCGGTCGGTCAATGTAGAGGGAAGAGAGGTGGACTTGTCTTTCTGGTTGGAGAGACATGGCCTGGCCGCCTTCCAAGATAGAAGGGAGGGGGAAACCATTTGGTCCCTCCCGACAGCCGGGCAAGGGCCGGCCAGGAGGAATGTGGACCGTCTTCGCTGGAGGGGCGGTGAAGCTTGCCCACCCAGGAGTAGGGTGGTGGAGCTCCTCCTGAAGATGGGCTTCAGGGCGATGGACATCTTTGCCCTGATCCATCCCTCGGCCACCCTATTCTTCGACATCAGTTTCGTTCGGCCGGAGGGGCTAGAGCTCTTCTGGTCTAATTACGAGCTGGTAAAGGGGGAGCCCGGATGGCGAGGCTTCGCCGTACAGGCGTTGTCTCGCCAAAATGCCGTTAAGAGAGTGACCGTGGTGACTTGTAACGAGTCACTCTCCGGCGTTGACATCATGACGTGGCTTTCCCGTTATGGGGAAGTCACGGACGTCCCCAAAAAAAATCGGGACGAGTTTGGTATCTGGTCGGGGGGCTGGACCTTCATGATGAAGTTGAAGGTCTCAGGGGGTTACCGTCACCCACATCCCTTCCTCGGCGTTCCTAGGGAGGGACAGGATCCTGGTCTTCTACCAGGGGCAGCCGAAGGTCTGCCACAAGTGCGGTGATCCCCGCCACTTCAGCGCAAGCTGCAAGGTGCAGAAATGTGCCTTGTGTGGTGGGGTAGGTCATCTCGCCGCATCTTGCAAGGACATTCGGTGCCACCTGTGTGGTGACCTAGGTCACCCGTATAGCCGCTGCCCTCGCTCCTTTACCAATGCCGCTGCAGGCCCGGTGGGGGGAGACCGTGAGGGGGCAACCCTGGCGGCGCGACCTCTGCTGTGGCAGGTGGTGGTGGCGGGGAGAGGGGCTAAGGGGCCAGTGAGGAAGGACAAGGCCAATAGAGGTCCCTCTTACCAGAGGAGACAGGAAAATCGCCACGGGGGTGAGGGGCGGGGAGAGCCTCAGGCAACTGGGGTGATGCCTGCCCTCCCCTCTATGCCGGTGGCCGGTGTCTCTGAGGCCCCGGGGGAGGAAGAGGTATGCCAGGAGATCAGGAGGTTGGAGAG
The DNA here is from genome assembly GCA_033576555.1 of Oophaga sylvatica. Lineage (NCBI taxonomy): Eukaryota > Metazoa > Chordata > Amphibia > Anura > Dendrobatidae > Oophaga > Oophaga sylvatica. The sequence goes on from JARQOD010000003.1 coordinate 599,199,953, forward strand.
GGAGGAAAACCTGGCTGACTCCGACAACTCCTCCCAGTATGAAAGTGTGGATGAGGAGGTCACGGATCAGCCTACAGTAGAGAAGGGTGATAAAAAGCGTACCGGAAGGAGGAAGAAGAAGGTGGTTAAGCCTTCCAAACCTCCTCCCCCGACCGTAAGTATGCCAACGGAAGGGCTCACCGGCTCCCCTCTGATCGCCCTCTCCAACCGGTACCAAGCCCTCGACGACCCTGCTGGGACGGAGGTCGGGGGCGAGGGGCCGGGGGCGCCATCTGGGGGGCTTTCAGGGGATGGCGGAGTCTGTCCCCCAGGGGACGCTGTTTCCTCTGGGGGGGGGACAGACCTGGAGCCCGGAGGCAAGGAGACCATGGGGATGGATACCTGTCTTCCCTAAAACGGAAGGGATCAGACCCTCTTCGGAGGGGAAAGATGGGAAAGACGGGGTGGGGAAGAAGAAGGCCATCTAACCCAATCACCCATGATGGCGGGAACTCACCCCGTTGACTCTGGCGTCCATTAATGTCGCCAGTATTAAGTCAGATGCGGCCAGATTTGCGGCCTTTGATTTTTTCACCCGATTTGAGGCTGAAATTTTGTTTTTGCAAGAGACCCGACTAACAGACATGGGGGCCATCCATAAAGCCAGGAGGGAGTGGAGGTGTGGGCCCTCATACTGGTCTCTTGCGGCCGAGCCGTATAGCGGGGTGGCGGTCCTTTTTAAGACCGCGGAGGTGGAATGCCGACGGGTTATTGAGATAGAAATGGGGAGGTGCCTGGTCTTAGACGTTTTCATGAGGGGACAGGAGCTTCGGCTCATAAACATCTATGGTCCACATCCAAGTGGGACCGCAAATGTCTCTTCATGAAGATCAAGCCCTTTCTTTTTACGAGCCGGCAGGTGGTCTTCGGTGGGGATTTTAACACCATTACGAGATCCCGTGATAGGGGGGGCCCCGGAGGCCACCTGGCTTACGATAGTACAGCATTAAATAGTATAGCTAGCGAAGCTCGCCTGGTGGATGTCCACATCCGGCACACCCCAGGTCACGGGGGTTTCACCTTTCATAGAGGTAGCTGTAGGTCTAGGATAGATAGGTTTTTTTTGAAGGAGGATGCCATCTTTTCTGCAGTGTCCGCCGTTGAGGTGGAATTCTCCGATCACTGTTTAATTTTCTTTTCTCTGAATGTTACAGAGACGCCCCGGATGGGAAGAGGGCTGTGGAAGCTGAATTCATCCTGTTGGAAGAAGCGGAAGTGAGACAGTCCTTTGAGGAATTTCTTCAGAGCCCGGTACCGCTTTTGGATCTCTGTAGCAGTAAGTCTGAGTGGTGGGAGATCTTCAAAGAGAGGGTGGCGGGGTTCTTCCGTCAGCTCTCGAGCCTCAGGAGTCTGAACAGGCACCGCTTGTATCAGGCTTTGAGGAGGAAACTCGAGCAGCTCGTCTCGACTGGGGGTGACCGTGAGGAGATCTCCAGGGTGAAGTCTTTGCTCAAGAGGTGTCAGTATGATAGGCACACATCTTTGGTTTTTGAGAGGGATTTCGGGAGGTACCGCTCGCCCGACCCTTACAGAAACTGTAAGATGTCAGTGAATTGTAAGATGGTGACAGGACTGATCGACAGTACGGGTTCCTGAACGATCCAAATCAGGGATCCTGGAGGTGGTCAGATCCTTCTACTCGCACCTCTTGGAAAAGAGGGATCTGGATCGAGACGGGATGTCGGCTTTCCTGGCTGAGACCATTCCTGAGCCAGGAGATGACCCCTCTCTTGATGTTTTGGTAGAGGCAATCAGGGAAGAGAAGTGAGACTGGCCATTGATGGGCTTCGGCCCAAAAAATCGCCAGGTCCGGATGGCTTAACATCCGAGTTTTACAAGGCCTTTAGGGACTCCTTGGTCCCCCTCTTGATGAGGTGTTTAATGAGTGCCTTTCCTCGGGTGCTCTTCCCAGCTCAATGAGGAGGTCAGCCCTGATTATCCTATCAAAGGGAAAGGGACTCGTCCGTATTGAGAACTGGCGTCCCATAGCGCTTCTCATGTGGACCGGAAGGTTCTGGCAAAGGTGCTGTTTTAATCGGCTGGTGAAGTTTGCACCCCAGCTCCTTTCGGGGGCTCAGCACTGCTCTGTTCCAGGCCGCAGTACTTTTAGTGCTGTGCTCGGTGTCCGAGAGGCAGTGGAGCAGGGCAGGGCGGGCCACTGGAAGGGGTACTTGCTGTCCTTAGATCAAGCAAAGGCCTTTGACCGGGTGAATCACGAGTACCTCTGGTCTGTCCTTTTGAGGTACGGTCTGCCTGGGAGGTTTGTAAATTGGTTAGAGACCTTATACCAGGGGGCTGAGACTTTTCCACTCGTGAACGGTTGGGTTGGTCACCCTTTTGAGGTGAGTTCCGGGGTCGCCAGGGTTGTCCTCTGAGCCCACTTTTATACGTGTTCGCGATCGATCCCTTCTTGAGGAGGGTAGATCGTGGACCGTTGGTGGGAGTCGGGATGGACCGGGCGGAGCCGGGGGCCACTCTGAGGGTGGTAGCGTACGCTGACGACGTCTCCCTCTTTGTGTCCTCGAGGAGGAGGCGGATTGGGTCATGTCTGAGGTCGAACGCTACTCGGAGGCGTCCGGGTCCATGATCAACCGGGAAAAGTGCGAAAGTCTCTGGCTGGGAGGGGGAGATCCTAGTTTTGATCTCCCGGACACCCTTCCAGGGCCCCAGACCTCCGCCAAAATCCTAGGCATCGAATTTGGCCCCGGGGACTACCCCCAGCAAAATTGGGAGGGCAGACTTAAGATCGCCCGCCCAAAAGGTGGACCAGTGGAAGGGTTGGTCTTTAACCCTGAGGGAAAGGGTCAACTTGGCCAAAGGCTTTCTGCTTCCCTTGTTAATATACCTGGGCAGTGTCTGCGTCTTGCCAGAGCCTCTCTGGACAGGGTCTATAGCCTTTTCTTCCAGCTGTTATGGGGGAACAGGCTTAACCTAATTAAGAGAGAGGTCACGTACCGCACGAGGAGACTAGGTGGGTTGGGTATGGTCAACCCGGTGGTGTTTCTGATAAACACCTTTCTTAAGATCAATGTTGCCAACCTCTATTTAGAGAGGGCTCCTCCGTGGGTATTCTCCTGCAGGGGTTGGTTTCGGCCTTTCTTCCAGGAATGGGAGACAGGAGGGCAGGTGAAGGACCTGCGCACACCGCACGGACATCTCCCGGCTTATGCTACCCGGTTCTGAAGGTGATCCGCGGTGGGGTCTGGGAATGTGGGAAATCAGGACCATGTCGAGGAAATTCCTTGACAGCAGGGTTCTGTTGACCCATTTTCAGAAGCCCCTGGTGCTCAAGGATTGCCCAGGCCGGGATCTGGAGGTTGGGCTTGGGTTATTAAATTCCAAGCGGATCCCCTTGAAGTTTGGGACTTGGCCTGGCGCTGCTTCCATGGGAGGCTGTATGTAAGGGACAACCTGAAGTGCAGGAGCTCCCATGATCGGGGTTGTCCCCGTGAGGAGTGTTTGGCGACATGTTGGAAAGCATGGAGCATTTCCTCCTTCGGTGTCCCTTTAATACAGGGGTCTACAACAGGTGGGTGCTTCCATAGGCTGGCCTAGGCTGGCGTCCCTTTCTTATCCGGAGTGGGCTTATGGGGCATTCAGATCCCTGGGTGGCCGAGAACGGAGCACTTTATTCCTGGTTAGTGTAGTCATTAGGTTCCACACTTGGAGTGCACGGTGTTTAGTTTCCACGCAGCGGAAAGTCCTCCCCAGGATGAGGTGCTTAGAAACATCTTGGGTGACCTGGGGAAGGTGCGCTCTTTGGAGTTCGAGAGGCTGGGCGCGAGGAGGGCCTCTTGGCTTTGGAGGGGTTTCTCCTTTAACGTGCCTTAGGGAGAGCTGGTCTGTGTGAGATTGTTGGTAGGGTAAGATAAGGTGGTGTGGGTGTTGAGGGAGAGAAAAGTAGGGTCAGATAGGGACAGGGAGGGCCAGTTTAGGGATAGCTAGATAGTTAGTTTTGATAAGCTAGTTAGAGTAGGGATAGGTAGGGGCAGGTAGGGATAGTTAGGGTCAGTTTCTTTTCTTTTAGGGGCAGATTTAGTTGGTGAGGGGACAGGGTGGCGTGTGTTGGTGGTTAGGGACGGGGCCTCTTAGGACTCCAGTTCCCGGTGGTGGGCTGGTGTGTGGCACATTTAGCTTTTTGTTTTGTAAATTCAGGAAATAATGGATATTGGGCTTGCAGGCGCTGAACTTGGGCCTTGCAAGTTATGTGGTCAGTGTACAGTGTAAAGTTTATAATGTTGTGGTTTAAGCAAAGTGTGGTTAATGTAATGTAATGTGGGTAAAGTAATGTAATGTAGTGTTTTGTGTGGTAGGTCTGTTAATGTAATGTTTTGTATATAAGTGTAAATAGTTATATGTTTGGGGGGGTATAGTTTAGGTTGGGTGGGGGTGTTTTGTGTGGGGGGAGGGCATGGAACCTGCCATGGACCCGAAAAAATTTTCTAAGGGCATAAACTTTCAATGGACCCATCAAGTTTGCTGTGAAAAGGGCATGAACTCATGGACCTGTGGTGTGGTGAGGGAAAAAAAAAAAGAAAAAAAATTTAAAAAAAAAGAAAAAAAAAAAAAAATTAATTAAAAAAAAAAAAAATTCCATATCTTAGTGTATAAGTAGTGTATATAGTAGCGTTTATATATAGGTTTGTTGTATGTATGGCCAGGTGAGGCCTTTTTTCTTTTTTTTGGGGAGGTGCGTGATTGTGTGTCAGTGTGAGTGTGTGTGCATGTTTCTTTTATGTCTTATATTTAATTTTGTTTTAATGATAATGTCCCTGCTGGGGGTCCTTTGGAGCTGCAATAGTTCTGAAGGAGAGAAAGGACTAAGGACTCTGGACTTTTTGGTTTAATTTTGTTTTGAAGCTGGTTTCTTTTGTTTTGTTATTTATTTAGCAATGTATTTATATACAGTTAGAAATGTATTATGGTATGTATTGTTTATATTTTTTATAATAAAAGAGCTACAGGAGGTAAATCAGGATCAGTAATGTAATGTATATACACAGTGACTGCACCAGCAGAATAGTGAGTGCTGCTCTGGAGTATAATACAGGATGTAACTCAGGATCAGTATGTAAGTATGTACACAGTGACTGCACCAGCAGAATAGGGAGTGCAGCTCTGGAGTATAATACAGGATGTAACTCAGGATCAGTAATGTTGTACACAGTGACTGCACCAGCAGAATGTGAGTGCAGTCTGCAGTTTAATACAGGATGTAACTCAGGATCAGTAAAGTAATGTATGTACTCAGTGACTGCACCAGCAGAATAGCGAGTGCAGC
>JARQOD010000003.1:599205372-599266985 GCA_033576555.1 Oophaga sylvatica
ATAACCTGTTTGTTGGGATAATTTGCATCGCTTCGTCGTCGGGAAACTTTTAAAAAGACGTTTGATTTTCTATTGTTCAACAAGCTCGGTGGTGGACTCCATTCATGTTGGCAAATAGTAGAATCGCGAGAGTCGCCGCTCGGGGGTGATGTTTTATTATTTCTTCTATATATTTACGGAACATTTTTAAAAAAATTTGAGGGGCTGCTCTTTAATGTGGGGGACAATGGAGCGGAGTCACACAACAATCCGCCACTGCTAGCGGCTTCTCAGAATCATGAGAGGTAATGTCTGAATGGTTTCTATAAGTAGATAGTGTCCGATGTGGCGGGTGAAATTTACCTTCTGTAAATTTTTTTCTTTGGGCCATTACTGAGATCCGCAGACAAAGCCGGCAGGGCACATGTCTACAAGTGTGTTGTGCACGGCTTCTATTGTGTCTATGCAGATATAGCATTCTAAATAATATTTTTTCAATAGTTAAATGTGAAAACAGCCTGCGGTATCCCACCTTGTCATTTATTGCTGTATTTATATTAAAACTGCAGACCTAAGGCACATTAAAAAAATAGTATAATTTTTTTCTGTTGCTGAATGTGATGCAGCCCGCCGTATCCCACATTGTCATGTTGTGGCGGTGATATGAAGCAGTCTGCACACCTCAAGCACATTAAAATATTTATTTTTTTCTGTTGATAAATGTGATACAGCCACTATATCCAACCTTTTCATTTAGTGGCATTGAAATTCTTCTGTGTGCAGAGCTGTTGCACATTAAATTTATTATTATTTTTTTTACAACCTGATACAGCAGCCGAGATCTGAGTTTGAAATTGTTTTGAGCTTATCTTTAGATTATGTGCTTCTTTGGCACCCAATTCTCATGGGCATCTTGTTGGCAGCGATTATTCAGGATACAGTCCTAGCGTGTGACAAACAAAGCTTTTTTATTCAGGAACAAACAGGAACAATATAAAAAGCTTAATCTATCAGGAATAAATCATTTGTTGTGTCTCTATCTGTGCAGCATCTACAGCAGGCTGCTTCTCTCATACACAGACACAGGAAACAGGGCCGCCCTCAGGGCATGAGAACCCTTACTGCTGTATGGGGCCCGGTCATTAGGGGGGCCCGCCGCCCGAGCACGCAGGTCCGCGCTCGGGCCCGGGGCCCCCAACATTTTGAGGCTCCCCCTGCACCTCAAGGGGCCCCCAGCTAGCGGCACATCACGCAGCCGCTATGGGGCCCCTGTGTGGCAGGGGGGCCCACCTGCCCCCCGCGCCGACTCCCCCCGCCGCTGCATTGAACTATACCGGCGTCAGCCGGCACAGTTCAAAGCGATTTAAAGGAGGAGAGAGCGTCAGCTGACGCTCCCCTCCCCTCATTCCCCGCTCTGCCTCGACACAGCGCGCTCACTGTGTGCCCGGGCAGAGCAGGAGACAGGAGCTGGGGCAGCGCTGGCACGAGGATGAGGTGAGGAGTGTTTTTTTTTTTATAAATCTGTCCTGCTGTGGGGCCGGCCATTCCTGGGGGGGGGGGAGGAGAGATGAGGGCTGTAAAATGTGGGCCCTGCTGTATACTATGGAGGCCCTGCTTTTATCCAATGGGGGCCCTGCTGTCTACTATAGGGGCCCTGCATATACAATGGGGGCCCTGCTGTCTACTATAGGGGCCCTGCTATATCCAATGTGGGCCCTGCTGTATACTATGGAGGCCCTGCTATATCCAATGGAGGCCCTGTGTCTACTATAGGGCCCTGCAAAATTACAATGGGGGCCCCTGCTTCTACTATAGGGGCCCTGCTATTCCAATGTGGGCCCTGCTGTATACTATGTGGGCCCTGCTGTACACTGTGGGCCCTGCTATATACTATGTGGGCCCTGCTATTACTATGGGCCCTGCTGTTATACTATGTGGGCCCTGCTGTATACTATGTGGGCCCTGCTGTATACTATGTGGGCCCTGCTGTATACTATGTGGGCCCTGTTGTACACTATGTGGGCCCTGTTGTACAATGTGGGCCCTGCTATATACTATGTGGGCCCTGCTGTACACTGTGGGCCCTGCTATATACTATGTGGGCCCTGCTATATACTATGTGGGCCCTGCTATATACTATGTGGGCCCTGCTATATACTATATGGGCCCTGCTGTATACAATGTGGGCCCTGCTGTATACAATGTGGGCCCTGCTATTTACAAATGTGGGACCTGCTATATACTATGTGGTCCCTGCTATATACTATGTGGGCCGTGCTATATACTATGTGGTCCCTGCTTTATACTATGTGGGCCGTGCTATATACTATGTGGGCCGTGCTATATACTATGTGGGCCCTGCTATATACTATGTGGGCCGTGCTATACACTATTCGGGCCGCGCTATATACACTATGTGGGTTGTGTTATATACTATTGGGGGATATATTATATTTTATAGGGTGGCTGTGTTATATACTATGTGGCTGTGTAATATACTATAGGGGGCTACGTTATATTCCTTTGGGGAGGCAGACTGTATGATATTCTATTCGGGGATACATTATATTCTATGGGGGCTGTATTATATTTATTATATTCTATGAGGGGTGATTGCATCATACTCTATGAGGGGGCTCCATTATACTGTATGAGGTGGCTACATTGTATTCTATGGGGCTGCATTATATTCTATGGGGGGCTAGATTATATTTTATGGGGGCTTCATTATACTTTGAGGGGGCTCTATTATATTCTATGGGGGGTTTACATTATACTCTGTGGGGTGGTTGCATTATACTCTGTGGGGTGGTTGCATTATACTCTGTGGGGTGGTTGCATTATACTCTGGGGTGGTTGCAATATACTCTGTTGGGTGGTTGCCTTATACTCTGTGGGTTGGCTGCATTATGCTCTGTGGGGTGGCTGCATTATGCTCTATAGGCTGACTGCATTATACTATATGTGGGCTGCATTATACTGTATCGAGGACTATGGGGAATACATTATATCATATGAAGAACTATGGGGTGCATTATACTATGGGAAGTGAATTGTACTACATGGATGACTATGGCGGTGCATTATACTATATGGAGCACTATGAGGAGTGTATTATACTATATGGATGACTGAGTGTATTTTAATATATTGAGGGCTATTAGGAGTGTATTATACTATATGGAGGACTATGGATACATTATATGTAGTGCACATTATAATATATGGAGGACTATGGGGTGTATTATACTAAACAAGCAAAATGCTGCATATTCATCGAGTGATTGGTGTTAATGTGTCATTGGTGAGAGCATGGTGCAGAAGTGAAGTTTTTCCTGAAAGGGCGGAGGGATTTTGGAAGGTTTATGTGGTGGAGGAGGAGCTAGGGTGGATACGGAACTGGGGGGTGGAGCCTGGGCGGAGTCTCAAGGGGGCCCCATAAATTTTGCCAGTATGGGGCCCTGAAATTCCTAGTGGCAGCCCTGACAGGAAATACCGTCACATGCCCTCCCTGAGTGAGCCTCTTGGAGGTTTTTTTTTGTTCTAGCTTTATACACAGCATACAAATCTAGCAACTAAACACTCATAGACAGGAATGGAGTTGTTGCACCAAACATATTCCAGCACCCCCTCTCAACAACTACTTATCCTGTTAGTCCCATTGCGGTTCTGAAGTCCACTAACTTGGCTCTTGATAATGGCTTTGTCATACCGTCAGCTATAATCTTGTCAGACTTGCAATAAACTCGAGTTCACCACGTTCCACTACGTCACGTAAGTGGTGATGTTTTACATCAATGTGCTTAGTCCTTGCACTAATCTTCTCACTGCTGGCAAGTTTAATGCATCCTTGGTTGTCCTCATGGATAACTGTTGGCTGAGCTATTGGCTTGCCGAAATCTTCCAAAAGTTGTTTCAACCAAATTACTTCTTGACTTGCATAAGCAGCAGACATATATTCTGCTTCTGTAGAAGATAATGCGTCTGACACTTGTTTTCTGCTGGACCAAGAAATTGAATTTTCTCCTAACTTGAACAATTAACCACTTGTTGATTTCCGATCACTTGAATCTCCAGCCCAATCTGCATCCACATAACCTCTGAGAGTGAGATCTCCTGATGCAGACATCTTAAGATTTAGTATTTGAGATTCTTTAAGATATTGAAGAATTCTCTTAATTGAATTCCAGTCTCTTTGGCGTGGCTTGTTTACACGTCGGCAGAGAATTCCCACTGTGGCTGTGATATCCGGAGGAGTTGGTGCTATGTACAGGAGCGCCCCCACTGCTTGTCTGTAACTCTCATTGCTGGGTAGCAGATCTTCTCCTTCCAACTTTAAGTAGGACGGATCCATTGGTGTTGACGCACCTGTGGCTTCTGACATTCCAAACTGGTTTAGGAAGTGTTCTGACCATATAAGAAAGGTGTCTATCTGGGATACCTTTGTTTGGCCTTTCTGATCTCCTGACTGGAGATTGACTTGGTTCTTCTGTGTCTTCCTTGGTGGCTTCAGAGCTTATCCACACTTCAGTGTTTTCCTTTTCGGTGTCTGGTGTTGTGAATGAGTTAGAAATTGAATTCTGAGCAGAAAAAACAGTAGTGTTGGCATTAACACATTGGCAGCCCCAACTGGTTACAGACACAGATTTCCAATCCAAAACAGGATTATGAGACTGTAACCAAGGGAAACCTAGTACAATAATGTCATGCAGATTAACAGCACCAAAAATTTGCAACTCTCCTGATGATCAGGTTCAACCCTCATTATCACCTGAGTAGAGAACTGGGGTTTATTCTCAGCCAAAGGGGTAGAATAAACCCCAGTTCTCTACTCAGGTGTTTTTTCTGCTCAGAATTCATTTCTAACACATTCACAACAGTCTGGGTTTGGTGATTGAGATTCTGGTTCTTGCTTCTTAGTTTGCATAACTGGTGTAACTTCATGGAATTTGAGCAGAGTTTTCATCAATCACTACATCTCTGCTGATTGTTACTGTTTTGGTCTCTGGGTGCAGGATTCTGTATCCCTTTTGAGTTTCGCTATAGCCCAACAGGACTCTTTGCTTTGCGTGTGATTCCCACTTGGAACGTTTTTCTTTGAGAACATACACAAACGTTTTGCTTCCAAATATCCTGAGGTGCTTCAGGTTAGGCTTCACGCAGTTCCATAGCTCATCTGGAGTTTTATTTGTGGCTTTACCTGGCACTCTGTTTTGAAGATAGCAAGCTGTCATGATGGCTTCTCCCCAATACGTTGTAGGTAGATTTGCATCAAACAACGTACTTCTTCCACTTTCACAGAGAGTACGGTTCTTTCTCTCTGCAATGCCATTTTGTTCTGGGTTGTATGGAATGGTAGTCTGGAACACGATTCCATCCTTTTTCACTTACCACTTGTATATTCGGCTCCATTATCTGCATGCAGGGCTTTTGGTATTCTTCCAAATTTGTTAAACACTACAGCAAGATGTTCTTCAAGTTCCTGTGAACTTCATCCTTACTGTGAAGCAGGTAGGTGACTGTATATCTGGAGTAGTCATCAATAAATGTGAGAAAATATCTCTTCTTGCTAGGAGTTTGAACACTCATTGGACCACATACATATCAGATCCAGAGGCTGTGCAGATCTAGTGGTGCTAATTTTAGGAAAGGATTTTCTGGACATTTTCCCTTTAAGACAGCTAGTGCACTTCATCATTTGACTACACTGGTTGAATTCAAACTACCATTTGCAAGTTGGGCTAACTTCCTTACTGCTTCTGGGTTTCTGTGCCGAAGACATCTGTGCCATACATGGATACAGTTCTTATGCAGATCTTGTCTAGCACTGGACACTCTTTCTTTGCATTTTAGCTGACAAAGTTCATCTTGGATTTTTCCTTCTGCAAACGTGTGACCCTTCTTTGAGATGATGCAGCTGTTATCCTTAAAAGTAACTACATTCCCCTATTGCGTGAGCTTCTTTACTGACAGAAGATTGCTTTCAAGGCTGGGAACATAGAGAACATCCTTTATTGGGATTTTTCTGCTTTGTGCTGAGGAAACTAGACAGTGGAGGTAGAGGTCTCCTACTCCTTCTGAGGTCATATAGTGATCATTAGCTAAGGTGACCTTTTCTGACTTGCTTTCATTAAGGTCAGTGAAGAAATCCTTGTTATTTGTCATATGGCTGTTTGCAACAGAATCTATACACCATATATGCTTTGCAGATGGGCCTGTACTGGCATTAAATGCAGCTTCAGCACATGAAGAATCTTCCTTTACAGCTGTTTTAACCCATTAATGACTTTTCTGCTTTTTAAGCTGACTCATTCTTGCTTTCAAAATTCTGCAGCCTGCTTTAAGGTGGCCGGACTTTTTACAGACAAAACATTCTCGAGTTTCTCTTAGATTGCGCTTATATTTAGGGAAATCCTGTGTCTTTAATGCTGTTTCTGCTCTGGATTCATTACTTCTGCTTACATGCTGCGTTTTTCTCTTGAATTCATCCACAAGTTTGCCTTTAACATACTCTAGTGTAAGCTCATCATCTGGCCGTGAATCTAGTGCGGTCACGAGTGTGTTATAACTGTCTGGAAGAAAACTTAATAGCAGTGCAGCAACATGAAAATCTTTAATTTCTTCTCCAATACCCCTGAGACGCTCCACAATCTCTAGGGTGTTTCTTATATAGTCCTGCATATTCTGTCCATCACTTAGCTTAGACTGATGCAACTTTCTCATGAGATAAAAGCTTATTGCTGAGATTTGATCTTTCATGCACTTTCTGTAACTCATCCTACATCTCCTTTGCATATATGCACAATCTAATTATCATCTACACTGAGGGAGATCGGGCTTTGTGCTTTCTGATCCTTCTCTAGCCAATCATCTGGTAATGGATGCGGCACTTGTTCCTGAGTATATTTCCATGTACTTTCTCTTATGAGCAGCATCTTCACCTTGAATTTCCAGGACTGGTAGTTCTGGTTAGTGAGACTTGACACTGAGAACTTGACAGGATTGCTGCTAGTGGACATCTTCTCTGTTGCTCTGTGCTGCTTTTGCTCTGGGTTTCTGTTGCAGTGTTACTCTGGTGTTCTGTGTCACTCTGGGCCCATAACCTGTTGGCAGCGGATTACTCACGATACTCTCCAAGCGTGTGACAACAGAGCTTCTATATTCAGGAACAATCAGGAACAATATATGATAAGCTTAATCTATCAGGAATAAATCATTTGTGTGTCTCTATCTGTGCAGTATCTACAGCAGGCTGCTTCTCTCATACACAGACACAGGAAAACAGGAAATACAGTCACATGTTCTTCCTGTGAGCCTCTGAGAGTTTTTTTTTTGTTGAAACTGTATAAACAGCATACAAATCTAGCAAGTGAACACTCATAGACAGGAATGGAGTTGTTGCACCAAACATATTCCAACACATCTTTTATACCTAGTTTGAGACACGCATCTGTTACACCTATCTTCTGACGAGCATCAAGCGCTCTCTGGTAATTGTTGTTGGGTAGATGAGTAATAGTTGTAGGCTTGATCCTGGATCTTGTACTTCCCATAGCTGCCCTGTTATTGATCCTGTTGTAAGTTCCCATTCCAGCCCAAAACAATTCTTCTCTCACCTCAGACATGTCACTTTTAATTTGTTTAGAGCATCTTGTCAATGCTATACAGGCCTTATCGACAAGCCCCCCCCAAAATTTTTCAATTGCAAACATCATACAGTAGGGGACATGTCACTTTGAAATTTATTGTAGCATCTAGTCAATGTTATACAAGCCTCATCCACACCAAAAAAACAAAAAAATCTGTTACTAATATCATACAGTAGGCGACATGTCACTTTGACTTTTTTTTGGAGCAGATCTTCTTTGTCATACAGGCCTCATCGACACTAAACCAATTCTTTCTACTGTGAGTAATGTGATTAATCATACCATATTTCACCTTCTAATTTTGTGCCACTGAAACTGCTGTGTGCAGAGCTTGTGCAGAGTAAAAAATCTATTTTTAGTTGGTAATAGTGTGCTCCTAACACACTATCTGAGCCACATGACTGGGAAAAAGCGAGGTCGTGGGGGAAGGGGGATTAGGCTTGGTGTTAGTGGTGTATGTGGGGTAGGTGTTAATGTTTCTGAAAGCACTAGTGACCCACTAACATGATGTCCTATCCAAAGACAACTGACGATTTCTGTTACTGGATGTTGTAGTTTTTAGTGTGCTGCATTGTTCTTGCGTAGTTGCATTCTCTGATATCTTTAGTGGGGCTTATGTGCCTGCTGTTGCTGCTGCTGCTGCTGTAGATGTTAACAATAATTTGTGGAAATGTGAACAGTCCTGCTTGGGTGTCCATCTGCTGGGTTGGGTGTAGTGGAAGACTTGTCGATCCCTATTATACTATTTCTACTGTGGTGAAATTGATGCCACTTTGTTGGTGTTGCCAACAGGCAAAATTTACTTTTGTATTGTGGCTAGAACACACTGGCACCCAGTAGTCAGCATTATTTGGAATCATAACTATACAGGTAACAATCATGTTGCAGATAGTGCTGCAAGAAAGCGCACATGGGTTGGTCTCTCTCATGAGGTCCAACTCCGGAGTGTGTTGTTTGTGGTACAACACTCAAGCTTTCTCCCTCCATCCCCTCATGATAACCACGGACAACAGAGAGGGAATCATTATCGTCTTCATCTCCTAACTGTTGCACGTCCATCACCTTTTCCTTCTCGTCCTTTTCATGGTCCTTCTCCATTTGTTCCTCCCATGGCAAACTTCTGTGAGACGACAACATGAACTTATAGATATTGTTAACCCTAAAGGTATCCTCCTCTGCTTCCTCCTCTTACCCAGGACCACCACCACCTCCTCATCCACACTTTTTAACGTGTGCTCCAGCATGTAGATGACCGTAATAGTGATGCTAATGACGGCATCATCACCGCTAACTATCTTATTAGCCATTAGGAAAACATACAGAAGTGTGCAGAGGTCCTTCATCTGTATCAAGTACGCAAGTATGAATTGCACCATATCCGTACTGCGTTGTGCCAGGCTATGAAAAATGTCATCCTGCACCAGGTCTTGGTGCTGCTGCCACAGTCACTGCAACATGTACATAGTTTAATTCCACGGTGTGGTCATATCGCTTTATCAACTGGTTAATCAGTAGCCTGAAAGATCTCGTTTCCAACTGAAGTGGAATGGTGGAAGTCAGCACGACAGGGGATTCTGCAGCAGCGCATTCATGCTGGGACAGTGGCAGAGGAATTGCAGTACCATCAGGTTGATGATGCGAACCATGCAAAGCATGTGTGTAAGGTTGGCCCGGCATAGGGCCGGCACCAGGTTTGCACCGTTATCGCACGCGGTCTTCATAGAATCATAGAATGGTAGAGTTGGAAGGGACCTCCTGGGCCTTCTGGTCCAACCCCCTGCTCAAAGCAGGATTCACTAAATCATCCCAGACAGATGTCTGTCCAGCCTCTGTTTGAAGACTTCCATTGAAGGAGAACTCACCACCTCTCGTGGCTGCCTGTTCCACTCATTGATCACCCTAACTGTCAAAAAGGTTTTTTTAATATCTAATCTGTGTCTCCTCCCATTCAGTTTCATTCCATTGCTTCTAGTCTTTCCTTGTGCAAATGAGAATAAAGATGATCATTCTACAATGTGACAGCCCTTGAGATATTTGTAGACAGCAATTAAGTCTCCTCTCAGTCTTCTTTTTTGCTGCTAAACATTCCCAAATCCTGCAACCGTTCCTCATAGGACATGGTTTGCAGACCGGTCACCATTCTGGTCGCTCTTCTCTGAACTTGCTCCAGTTTGTTGATGTCTTTTTTAAAATGTGGTGCCCAAAACTGGACACAGTATTCCAGATGAGGTCTGACCAAAGAGGAGTAGAGGGGGATAATGACTTCACGTGATCTAGACTGTATGCTTCTGTTAATACTTCCCAGAATTGTATTTGCCTTTTTTGCTGCTGCATCACACTGTTGACTCATGTTCAGTCTGTGATCTATTAGTATACCCGAGTTATTTTCACATGTGCTGTTGCTTAGCCCTATTCCTCCCATTCTGTATACGCTTTTTTCATTTTTATTTCCCAGATGTAGTACTTTGCATTTTTCCCTGTTAAAAACCATTCTGTTAGTTGCTGCCCACTGCTCCAGTTTATTTATATATTTTTGAATCCTCTCTCTCTCTTCTCTAGTATTAGCTATCCCTCCTAGCTTTGTGTCATCAGCAAATTTATTCAGTTTACCCTCAATTCCTTGCTCTAAATCATTGATAAAGATGTTGAACAATACAGGGCCCAGGACAGAGCCCTGTGGCACCCCACTTGATACATTCTTCCAACTGGATGTACAGCCATTTACTACCACTCTTGGGGTCCTATCACTAAGCCAGTTATGAATCCACCTAACAGTTGCCTTGTCCATTCCATACTTAGTCATCTTTTCAATAAGGATTGTGTGAGATACTTTGTCAAATGCTTTGCTGAAGTCAAGATATACTATATCTACAGCATTTCCCTGATCCACACAGTCAGTGATTCTGTCATAGAAAAAAATTAAATTAGTATGACATGACTTATTAGTTACAGACCCATGGTGACTCTGGTTAAGCACTTCATTCTTGTCCAGGTACTTACATACATGTTATTTAATAATTTGTTCAAAGATCTTTCCTGGTATAGATGTCAGACTCACCGGCCTATAGTTCCCTGAGTCCACCTTCTCCTTTTGAAGATAGGAACAACATTTGCTCTTCTCCAGTCTTCTGGGACTTCTCCTGTTCTCCAAGAATTTTCAAAGATTATGGAGAGTGGTTCAAAAATTTCTTCTGCTATCTCCTTCAGTACTCTGGGGTGTAAATCATCTGGACCTGGAGACTTGAATTAATTTATGTTAGCTAAGTGTTTCCTCACTATTTTTCTGTTTATAGATATCCTGGATTCTTCTATTCCCTTAATAGGACAGTGAATATCAGTTGATGTTACATTTCCTTTCTGAGAGAAATGCAAAATAGGAATTTAAAAGTTCGGCCTTTTCAACATCCTTTCTTACCATTTCATCATTTTCATCCTGTAAAAATCCTATAGCATCTTTGACTTTTCTTTTGACATATCCCCCAAATCCTTTTTTATTGCTTTTGACATCTCTTGCAAGCCTTGAGTGTAGACAGGTTGAGTGTAGACAGCCATGCTCAAACTCGGCCTGGATAACTGTCCACAATTGTTGATCTGTATGACTGCGATCTCAAAGGTATATTATTGTATACTCTGCCTGATTACGGTGAGTCCTGACTGCACAGTATGGAAGTGGGGGAGGGATCTTCTCTGCAGTGTTGTAATGTGTGTTTAATTAAGGCAGAGGTTAAGGGCACGGGTGGAGGCCCTAGAGGAGATGGAGGAGGCAGAAGCACTGCAGGAACTGTTACATACAGAGGATTGTTCCGCAAGCCCTGCGGATTCTAAGGCTTAGTGTCTAGTGACATCTTGGTGTCTACTGCTTTAGTTCTCCATCCCCTGGTGTGTACTAGTTTAGTTCTCCAACCCCTGTTGTCTATTAGTTTAGTTCTCCGGGTTCTGGTGTTAATTTGTTTAGTTCTGCAATCATAGCTGTTTAGTAGTTTAGTTCTCCAACCCCTGTTGTCTAGTAGTTTAGTTATCCATCTTATGTTGTGTAGTTGTTTATTTTTCCATCACCAAGAGCCCTGGAAGCCTTAGGGATTGCAAGACTTGTGGAGCTGCCTCTTCCCTGACTGCCCCTACAGCCACCAGTCACCCAGTGCCCAGTCATCTAGCTGTAATTCCCCTGTCCATTCTTGCTCGTCCAGGTGTCATTGTTGAAATGCACCCTGTAAGACATAGAATTTTTCAGGGAACAGCTGATGTTGTCTGCGACTTGTTTCTGTAGCGTAGGCACATCTTTCTTACAGAAGTAATGGTGTCTGGGCAACTGGTATTGGGGGACTGCGACAGCCATCAGCTTTTGGAAACCGTCTGTATCCATAAGGCGAAAAGGCTGCATTTCTGTGGCCAGCAGATTGGAGTGGCCATGCAGTAATCACAGAGATCACAGGCCATGAGTCTTACAGAGACAAGCGCTGTGATCTTAGTAGTGAATAGCTCTCAGCGGGCCTCTGTCGTCCATACTATGACTCGATAGGGTCACGAATCATCCGAGGAGGCCACAGGCTGTTCACAATAATTAGTTCTCAGAAAAGAAAAAGTGAGCGTACGGCTTATCCACGTCCAGATTACAACACATGGAATATAAGTATATTGCGCTATACGATCACTGCTATCTCCACGATGACCCTACTCTCCTCGCTGCCAACAACAGTCCTGTTTTTAACCCAATAAATAAATGCAGGCCGTTTGGACGCCATTCTTCTTTTGAGGTTCACACCATCAAGGTGTTCCATCCCCTCTCCCTCAGAGTAGCCGTCCCCCAGGTTCACCCACCCACTTCCTTGACCACTTTTATGCGTTGCGGCCACACTTCATGTCCTCAGAATTGACAACCCTTATCCTGTGAGACTTCAACAGCTGCACATCCCCAACTGCATCCCAGCTTCTATCTCTAGCCAATTCTCGTGGCCTCTCACAACTTTCAACCTCTGAGACACACAAAGACGGTAACACCCCTGATCTGGACTTTGTCCAGTTCAGTTCAATCTCCTACCTAGATGACTCACCTCTTACCCTTTGTCACACATGAAACTAGGAGTATATCCACAACTTAGACATTTTTAGGTGCTCCCTAAGAACACATCTGTTTAGGGCGGCCTATCATGTTCCCTAATCAAAGTCCTTTTTATATATAAACAGCTTATTCTCTACTTCTCTGAACATAATTCACCATCAAACTCAACCGTACCCAAAAGGCTCATGCAGCCTTTATCTACCCCTCATTTCTTCAAGATGGTTGCACCATCATTGTAAATAAGCACCTGTAATTGGTGTCACCCCCACCTCATTGTAGACTGTAAGCTCAGAATAGCAGGATTGTCATTATTTTTGCTTGAATTGTTTGATTATCTTACACTTGGTAACTTTTGACTGTTTTATGTGAACTGCTGACTCGTAAAGCTCTGCAGAATGTGTTTGTAATATATAAATAAAGGTTATTATTAGTAGTAGTAGATTGAACATGGTGAAATTCAAGCTGTTAACTTTGCCATCTGTAGGAGTAAAGAATCTTTTACGTGAGCACAACTGCACAAACGAGGGTTTGCTGCTGTGCCGACACAGGGTAGAGTAGGGTGAACATGACAAGCTGCTGGACAGTGAGAGAGGTGCAGGCAGGGATGTTACAGTGGATTGAGAAACATCAGGTGTACTTGGTAGGTAAGATCAGTCAAAAACAGCAGGCATGTCCAATTCCATATCAGCTGACAGGCTCTCAGTCACCCCAATAGTAGAGGGTAAACAAGTGGAGGTTCTTCGGCTTGTGTGACAACACTCGCCATGGTGAGGGAGGAGGAAGAATCAGAAGATGCGGTTTATGGGGTGCGCGTTGATTGGCGAGACTCACTAGTCTGCATTTTAGCACAGTGACATTCCCAGATTAAGGCATGTTGATCGCGCATGTGCCAGGTCTGCTAATTTAGTACTGAAATTATTTAATTTTTTTTTTTTACTCTACTAGGTCTTTTTTTTAATTTGATAGCACGATTTTTTAGATTTTTGCCGTTCTGAAAAAGACCCAAGATAGCCAACTGCAGAACCTCGAATGCTGCTGTCCACTGCCAGAGTTGGGCCTCAGGGTGCATTGGTTGTCGTGGTTGCATAACTCTTTGTTTACATAAATTCCTCATCTTCCACCTCCTCCTCTGCTGAGCTACTCGGCTGCATACCTCTGAGTTTACACCATGTGTGATCTACTACCTCATCGTCATCCTCTCTGTTCTCCCGCTCCTCACCCTGTGAGTCACCCTCCTCCTCTTCCTGCCTTGACAGCACAGTACAGTCTGCAGGCGCCTCAAGTATCTGAGTCTCATCACAAATGGATCACCTTCACCCAACGGGATTAACGTCTGTTGATGAGGGTTTGGTTTATGCTCAGACAAATCTTCGTCCGGCCATAGATCTAAGTCAGAAAAAAATTTGGCCATCTGTGCAGATGATTTCCTCCTGACTCTGTGAATCTTTAGAGTACACTTCCTATGCCCATGGCATACAATGTGTGAAGAGATCTGCAGACTCAGCTATCTGTGCTTCCCAACAGGCAGTTGGGCGCTTGGAGAGTTGTGCTGTGGGGGAAAAAAGGTTAATTGGGGTGCCACCACTGAGGACAGTACTGTGTGTGATGTTAAGGTGGAGGAAGAGGAGCAGAGGCCACTTGATGCATCACTTGCCATCTACTGGAGCACATGTTCTTTCTGGCCCTCATCTACAAAGCGTACCGTTGTATGGCTGCCAAACAAAGGGAGCATTGTTGCCGATCCAGTAACAGAAGTCGTAAAAATGCTGTGCAAATTCTGACTGCAGCAAAACAAACCAACTTCTCACCCCTCATTTCATACCTGTCTCACAGCCCTAAACAGCTATTCAGTACTTTCAATTCTTTCCTGCGTGCACCAGTTCCCCCTCCCTCTCCTCTCAGCTGAATACTTTGCCTCACCTACCTGTAAACGTGACACAATAACATCCCACCTCATTCCAAACTTTACCACAGTCTGTTATGTTTAGGTAGCTGAGGAGAAAAAGCAAAAACAGTAATACACCAGAGAGGCTGGAACCTATTGGATTGCAGTAACCTGAACTAACCACACAACTAGAGGTAGCCGTGGAGCGTTCCAACGTTGATCCTAGACTCCTCGTCACAGCCTGAGAGATAACTACACCTAAAGGCAGAAAGAGGAAAGCTATCTGCCCGGAGCAGATCCCCAAAGAAAATAGGAAGCCCCCAAACATGTAATGGCGGTTAGACAAGAAGAAGCACGGACACAGACAGAACATAGAATGAGCAAACCCTGGGGCCCAATCTGTCTAGACAGAAAAGTACAGGAAAGGATTCTCACTGCAATCCAGAAAAAACCCTAAAAAATACCAACTCTTCTGATTGCAAAAACACCTGAGATCACACGATCTCTACCACCTAAATCAGATCTCTGGTGTAACAAAACTAAGCCGCAGCTACTGAAAAAAACAGGAAAAAGCAAATGAACAAATAACAGTGGCTTCAGATAAACTGAGAGGAGCACAGGCCCCCAGGAGGGGACCCGGCTGACCTCCACAGAAGTGCAGGGAACTATGCAAAAAGCAAGCACAAAAATAAAAGCAGAAAATATCTTATCTGAAAGCAGAAGATGCAAGCAAGACTCAGCAAACTTCCAAATGAACCAGGAACCACAATTGAGACAAGAACAATTGATCACCGGCGACCATCATGGGAGGGAACCTCCCTTATATCAGTCCAGTCCATGATCCCAGATTGCCATTCCTCGCTGTGAGGTTCAGTACTGTCTGCAACCACCAGAGGGAGCCTCTGCTCAGAAATCATCTCCAGCACATTCATAACAGTACCCCCCCTTGAGGAGGGGTCACAGAAAGCCTCACTTGTGCAACCAGGCCGATCAGGATGAGCTCGGTGATAGGCACGGATCAGTCTCCTAGCATGGATGTCCGAAGCAAACACCCAAGAATTGTCCTCCTGACCATAACCTCTCCACTTAACCAAATACTGGAGTTTCTGTCTAGAAAAACGAGAATCCAATATTTTCTCAAACACATACTCCAGATTGCCCTCAACCAAAACAGGGTCAGGAGGCGCAGCCATAGGAACCACTGGCTCGACAAACCTCTTCAATAAGGACTTGTGGAACATGTTATGGATCTTAAATGTCCCTAGAAGAAGCAAACGGAAGGAAACAGGATTAAGACTCTCCATGATCTTATAAGGTCCAATGAACCTAGGCTTAAACTTTGGAGATGCAACCCTCATAGGGATATTTCTTGAGGACAACCAAACCAAGTCCCCCACTTTAAACCGAGTACCATCAGTCCTATGCCGGTTGGCAAACCGTTGGGCCTTCTCCTGAGAGAGAGACAACCTCTCCACTACCTGGTCCCCAATCTGCTGCATACACTCCACAACAGAGTCAACACCCGGACAGACAGAAGCCTCCGCCTGTCCCGAAGAAAATCGAGGGTGAAACCCAGAATTGCAGAATAATGGAGACATCAAGGTGGCAGAGCTAGCCCTATTATTAAGAGCAAACTCAGCCAAAGGCAAAAAAGAGACCCAGTCATCTTGATCAGCAGACACAAAACATCTCAAATAAGTCTCCAAGGTCTGATTTGTTCTCTCGGTTTGTCCATTGGTCTGAGGATGAAATGCAGAGGAGAAAGATAATTGAACACCAAGTTTAGAACAAAATGTCCTCTGTAATGTTTCGGTAGCTGAGGAGTGCAGGTAAAAAAGGAAATACACCAGAGCAGTTGGAATCTATGGGATTGCAGTACCCTGACTAACCACCACAACTAGAGGCAGCCGTGGAGCGTTCCTACGTTGGTCCTAGACGCCTCGTCACAGCCTGAGAAACTAACTACACCTAAAGATAGAAATAGGAAAGCTATCTGCCCCGGAGCAGAACCCCAAAGATAATAGAAAGCCCCCAAACATGTAATGGCGGTTAGACAAGAGGAAATACTGACACAGAAAGAAAATAGTATGAGCAAACGCTGGGGCCCAAACTAACTAAATAGAAAAGGATAGGAAGGGTACTTACTGCAATCCCAGAAAACACTGAAAAAACACCAACTCTACTAATTTCAAAATCACCTGAGATCACACGACCTCTACCACCTAAATTAGTTCTCTGGTGTAACAAAAACAGCAGCCACTGAAAAAACTGGAAAAAGCAAAAGTACAAAACACAGTGGCTGGACTAAACTGAGAGGGCAAAAGCCCCCGGAGGGGACCCTGAAGGCCCCCACAGAAGTGCAGGACAAAATGCAAAAATATAGCAAAAACACAAAATAAGAAATTGTCTTATCTGATAGCAGGAGATGCAGACACGACACAGCAGGCTACAAGGGAAACTGGAAAGAAGGATTCAGACCAGAACAATTGATCACCGGCAACCCTGATGGGAAAATGATTCCCTTAAATAAGACCAATCAGTAACACCTGATTCCCAATCCTCACTAGTACCGCTTGTAACCACCAGAGGGAGCCTCTGCTCAGAACTCATCTCAAACCCATTCACAACAGTACCCCCCCCTTGAGGAGGGTCACCGAACCCTCATTTGAGCAACCAGGTCGGTCAGGATGAGTTCTATGATACGCACGGATAAGTCTCCTAGCATGGATGTCCGAAGCAAACACCCAAGAATTATCTTCCTGACCATAACCTCTCCATTTAACCAAATACTGGAGTCTTCGTCTAGAAAAACGAGAATCCAATATTTTCTCAACCACATACTCCAGATTGCCCTCAACCAAAACAGGGTCAGGAGGCACAGCAGCAGGAACCACTGGCTCAACAAACCTCTTCAACAAGGACTTGTGGAACACGTTATGGATCTTAAATGTCCCTGGAAGAAGCAAACGAAAAGAAACAGGATTAATAATCTCCATGATCTTATAAGGTCCAATGAACCTAGGCTTAAATTTAGGAGATGCTACTCTCATAGGAATATTCTTTGAGGACAACCAGACCAAGTCCCCCACTTTAAACCGAGGACCATCAGTCCTATGCCGGTTAGCAAACCGCTGGGCCTTCTCCTGAGAGAGGGACAACCTCTCCACTACCTGGTCCCAAATCTGCTGCATACGCTCAACAACAGAGTCAACACCTGGACAGACAGAAGCCTCCGTCTGTCCTGAAGAAAATCGAGGGTGAAACCCAGAATTACAGAAAAACGGAGACATCAAAGTGGCAGAGCTAGCCCTATTATTAAGAGCAAACTCAGCCAAAGGCAAAAAAGAGACCCAGTCATCCTGATCAGCAGACACAAAGCATCTTAGATAAGTCTCCAATGTCTGGTTTGTTCTCTCAGTTTGACCATTGGTCTGAGGATGAAATGCCGAGGAGAAAGACAATTGAACACCCAGTTTAGAACAAAAAGTCCTCCAAAATCTGGAAACAAACTGGACTCCTCTGTCAGACACAATGTTCTCAGGAATGCCGTGTAAACGAACCACGTGCTGAAGGAACAACGGCACCAATTCAGAGGAGGAAGGCAACTTAGGTAATGGCACAAGATGTATCATTTTGGAAAACCTATCACAAATTACCCAGATGGTGGTCATTCTCTGAGAAACAGGAAGATCGGAAATGAAATCCATAGAGATATGGGTCCATGGTCTCTTGGGCACAGGCAATGGCATCAACAAACCACTAGAGCGAGAGCAAGGCTTGGAGCGAGAGCAAGTCCCGCAGGACTGCACAAATTCCCTGACATCGCGAGACAAGGTAGGCCACCAAAAGGACCGACTAACCAAGTCTCTGGTACCAAAAATTCCGGGATGCCCAGCCAATGCGGAACAATGAATCTCAGACATCACACTCTTTTTCCATTGGTCCGGGACAAACAATTTTCCAACAGGGCAGCGCTCGGGCCTATCCTCCTGACACCCCTCCAGAGCAAGTCTCAAATTGGGCGAGATGGCGGAAAGAACTACACCCTCCTTCAAAATAACAGAGGGATCAGATAGCTCAGGAGAGTCCGCAAGGAAACTCCTCGAGAGGGCATCCGCCTTAACATTCTTAGTGCCAGGAAGAAAGGAAACCACAAAATTAAAACGTGTGGAAAACAAGGCCCACCTGGCCTGTCTAGGATTGAGTCGCTTGGCAGATTCCAGATAGACCAGATTCTTATGGTCCGTAAGGACCACCACCTGATGTTTGGCTCCCTCCAGCCAATGTCTCCACTCTTCAAAAGCCCACTTCATGGCCAATAACTCCCGATTACCCACGTCATAATTACGTTCAGTAGGAGAAAATTTTCGAGAGAAAAAGGCACAAGGGTTACTTTTAGAGGTCTCTGGATCTTTTTGGGACAAAACGGCACCTGCCCCAATTTCAGAGGCATCAACCTCCACCTGAAATGGCAGAGAAACATCAGGCTGCCGTAGAACAGGAGCAGAAGTGAATCTCTGCTTAAGTTCCTGAAACGCAGAGACTGCCTCAGGAGGCCAATTCACCACATCAGAACCCTTTCTGGTCAAATCAGTTAATGGTTTAACAATAACAGAGAAATTACCAATAAATTTACGATAAAAATTGGCAAAACCCAAAAATCTCTGAAGAGCCTTTAATGAAGTAGGTTGGACCCAATCACAGATGGCCTGAACCTTGACCGGGTCCATTTCAATAACAGATGGGGACAAAATGAATCCCAGAAATGAGATCTTCTGTACGCCAAAAAGACACTTTGATCCCTTCACATACAGAGCATTCTCTCTCAAAATCTGGAATACAGTTCGAACATGTTTCACATGAGAGTCCCAGTCATTAGAAAAAATCAAGATATCATCCAAATAAACAATCAGAAACTTGTCCACAAAATCCCTAAAAATGTCATTCATGAAGGACTGGAAGACGGAAGGAGCATTAGTGAGCCCAAAGGGCATCACAAGGTACTCAAAATGCCCTTCAGGGGTGTTAAATGCCGTCTTCCATTCATCCCCGTGCTTAATGCGAATAAGGTTATACGCCCCCCTGAGGTCAAGCTTGGTAAACCAAGTAGCGTTTTTCACCCTGGAAAACAGGTCAGAAATCAAGGGTAACGGGTATTGATATTTCACAGTAATATTGTTCAAGAGACGATAATCAATACACGGCCTTAATGAACCATCTTTTTTGGCCACAAAGAAAAAACCGGCACCTAAGGGTGAAGAGGATGGTCTGATATGACCCTTCTCCAATGATTCCTTGATATAAGACCGCATAGCGTCATGTTCAGGTACAGACAAGTTAAAAAGGCGACCTTTAGGGAATTTACTACCTGGCACTAATTCAATAGCGCAGTCATAGCTCCTATGGGGAGGTAAGGATGCAGATTTACTTTCGCTAAACACATCAGAAAAATCAATCAAAAAGTCAGGAACATCCTCAGCCTGGGAGGAGGCAGAAAAAACAGGAGTGTTGGTATTAACACATTGGCAACCCCAACTGGTTACAGACACAGATTTCCAATCCAAAACAGGATTATGAGACTGTAACCAAGGGAAACCCAGCACGATAATGTCATGCAGATTATATAGAACCAAAAATTTGCAGCACTCCTGGTGATCAGGTTCAACCCTCATTATCACCTGAGTAGAAAACTGGGGTTTATTCTCAGCCAAAGGGGTAGAATCGATCCCCAGTAGGGGAATAGACTTCTGTAGGGGTATCAAGGGAAATCCACAACGTTTAGCAAAATCATAATCCATCAGGTTAATAGCTGCTCCAGAATCAACGAAAGCCTGAGCAGAAAATGAGGACAGAGAGCATATCAGAGTGACAGTTAATAAAAACTTAGTCTGAACACTACCCAAGACAACTGAGCGTGCAAAACGTCTTCCCCGCTTAGGGCAGACTGAAATAGCATGAGAGGCATCACCACAGTAGAAACATAACCCATTGCGCTTTCGAAACTCATGACGCTGTGCCCCAGACACCACTCCATCACACTGCATGGGCTCAGCAGCTGGCTCACAAGGCAACACCACTCCACGCATACTTCTCCGCTCACGCAAACGTCTGTCAATTTGAATCGCTAATGACATAGAATCATTGAGACCAGAGGGGACAGGGAATCCCACCATAACATCCTTTACATTATCAGACAGACCCTTCCGGAAAAGGGCCGCCAAAGCGTCGTCATTCCATTTGGTCAGGACTGCCCACCTACGGAATCTCTGACAGTATAACTCAGCGTCATCAAGCCCCTGATTTAATGCCAACAAGGCTTTTTCAGCTTGATCAGTGACATTAGGCTCATCGTACAATAACCCCAAAGCCTGAAAAAATGCATCAACATCACTCAAAACAGGATCCCCAGGTGTCAGGGAAAAAGCCCAATCCTGAGGATCGCCGCGCAGGAGAGAGATGATAATTTGAACCTGCTGCGCTGCGTTTCCTGAGGACTTAGATTTTAAGGCAAAAAACAATTTACAATTATTTTTGAAATTCTGAAACTTAGCTCGATCCCCTAAAAACAAATCTGGCATGGGGATCCTAGGTTCCACAACAGGCAACCTAGCAAGATATGCAGCAATACTCTGAACCTCAGTGGCAAGCTGATCCACACGGCCAGACAACTGTGCAAACTCCATTGGGAGAAAAGATCCTCCCCAGCACCCAGAGATACAGAGGAAAAAAAAAATGCAACAAACAGAAAAATATCTCTGACAACTTTTCTTCCTTCAAAATATTTTTTCCCTTCTGTGAGTACCATACAATTTTTATGGCCGGTGATACTGTTATGTTACGGTAGCTGAGGAGTGCAGGTAAATAAGGAAATACACCAGAGCAGTTGGAATCTATGGGATTGCAGTACCCTGACTAACCACCACAACTAGAGGCAGCCGTGGAGCGTTCCTACGTTGGTCCTAGACGCCTCGTCACAGCCTGAGAAACTAACTACACCTAAAGATAGAAATAGGAAAGCTATCTGCCCCGGAGCAGAACCCCAAAGATAATAGAAAGCCCCCAAACATGTAATGGCGGTTAGACAAGAGGAAATACTGACACAGAAAGAAAATAGTATGAGCAAACGCTGGGGCCCAAACTAACTAAATAGAAAAGGATAGGAAGGGTACTTACTGCAATCCCAGAAAACACTGAAAAAACACCAACTCTACTAATTTCAAAATCACCTGAGATCACACGACCTCTACCACCTAAATTAGTTCTCTGGTGTAACAAAAACAGCAGCCACTGAAAAAACTGGAAAAAGCAAAAGTACAAAACACAGTGGCTGGACTAAACTGAGAGGGCAAAAGCCCCGGAGGGGACCCTGAAGGCCCCCACAGAAGTGCAGGACAAAATGCAAAAATATAGCAAAAACACAAAATAAGAAATTGTCTTATCTGATAGCAGGAGATGCAGACACGACACAGCAGGCTACAAGGGAAACTGGAAAGAAGGATTCAGACCAGAACAATTGATCACCGGCAACCCTGATGGGAAAATGATTCCCTTAAATAAGACCAATCAGTAACACCTGATTCCCAATCCTCACTAGTACCGCTTGTAACCACCAGAGGGAGCCTCTGCTCAGAACTCATCTCAAACCCATTCACAACAGTCCTCCAAAATCTGGAAACAAACTGGACTCCTCTGTCAGACACAATGTTCTCCGGAATGCCATGTAACCGAACCACGTGCTGAAGGAACAAAGGCACCAATTCGGAGGAGGAAGGTAACTTAGGTAATGGCACAAGATGTATCATATTTGAAAACCTATCACAGATTACCCAGATAACGGTCATTTTCTGAGAAACAGGGAGGTCGGAAATAAAATCCATAGAGATATGGGTCCATGGCCTCTTGGGCACAGGTAGTGGCATCAACAAACCACTAGAGCGAGAGCAAGGCTTGGAACGAGAGCAAGTCCCACAGGACTGCACAAAGTCCCTGACGTCACGAGACAAAGTAGGCCACCAAAAGGACTGACTCACCAAGTCTCTGGTACCAAAAATCCCGGGATGACCAGCCAACGCGGAACAATGAATCTCAGACATCACACTCTTCTTCCACTGGTCTGGGACAAACAGCGCTCGGGTTTATCCTCCTGACACCCCTCCAGAGCCAGTCTCAAATTGGGCGAGATGGTAGAAAGTACTACACCCTCTTTCAAAATAATAGCAGGATCAGATAACTCAGGAGAATCCGCAAAGAAACTCCTTGAGAGGGCATCCGCCTTAACATTCTTAGTGCCAGGAAGACAAGAAACCACAAAATTAAAACGTGTGGAAAACAAGGCCCACCTGGCCTGTCTAGGATTAAGTCGCTTGGCTGATTCGAGATAAACCAGGTTCTTATGGTCCGTGAGGACCACCACCTGATGTTTGGCTCCTTCCAGCCAATGTCTCCACTCTTCAAAGGCCCACTTCATGGCCAATAACTCCCGATTACCTACGTCATAATTACGTTCAGTTGGAGAAAATTTTCGAGAGAAAAAGGCACAAGGGTTACTCTTAGAGGTCTCTGGATCCCTTTGGGACAAAACAGCACCTGCCCCAATCTCAGAGGCATCAACTTCCACCTGAAACGGCAGAGAAACGTCAGGCTGCCGTAGAACAGGAACAGAAATGAATCTCTGCTTAAGTTCCTGAAATGCAGAAACTGCCTCAGGAGGCCAATTCACCACGTCGGAACCCTTTTTGGTCAGATCAGTCAATGGTTTAACAATACCAGAGAAATTACCAATAAATTTACAATAAAAATTGGCAAACCCAAAAATCTCTGAAGAGCCTTCAATGAAGTAGGTTGAACCCAATCACAGATGGCCTGAACCTTGACCGGGTCCATTTCAATAACAGACGGAGACAAAATGAATCCCAGAAATGAGACCTTCTGTACGCCAAAAAGACACTTTGAACCTTTCACATACAGTGCATTCTCTCTCAAAATCTGGAACACAGTCCGAACATGCTTCACATGAGAGTCCCAGTCATTGGAAAAAATCAAGATATCATCCAAATAAACAATCAGAAATGTATCCACAAAATCCCTGAAAATATCATTCATGAAGGACTGAAAGACGGAAGGGGCATTAGTAAGCCCAAAGGGCATCACTTGGTACTCAAAATGCCCCTCTGGGGTATTAAACGCCGTCTTCCATTCATCCCCGTGCTTAATACGAATAAGGTTATACGCCCCCCTGAGGTCAAGCTTGGTAAACCAATTAGCACTTTTCACTCTGGAAAACAGATCAGATATCAAGGGTAACGGATATTGATATTTCACAGTGATCTTATTCAGGAGGCGATAATACACGCCTCAATGAACCATCCTTTTTGGCCACAAAGAAAAAAACGGTGCCCAAGGGTGAAGAGGATGGTCTGACATGACCCTTCTCCAATGACTCCTTGATATAAAGATCGCATAGCATCATGTTCAGGTACCGACAAGTTAAAAAGGCAACCTTTAGGAAATTTACCACCAGGCACTAATTCAATAGCGCAATCATAGCTCCTGTGAGGGGGTAAGGATGCAGATTTACTTTCTCTAAACACATCAGAAAAATCAGTCAAAAAGCCAGGAACATCCTGAGACTGGGGAGAGGCAGAAAAAACAGGAGTGCCAGCATTAACACATTGGCAGCCCCAACTGGTCACAGACACAGATTTCCAATCCAAAACAGGATTATGAATCTGCAACCAAGGGAAACCCAGAACAATAATGTCATGCAGATTATGCAACACCAGAAATTTGCAACTCTCCTGATGATCTGGTTCAACCCTCATTATCACCTGAGTAGAAAATTGGGTTTATTCTCTGCCAAAGGGTAGAATCAATGCCCAATAGGGGAATAGACTTCCGCAAGGGTATCATGGAAAGCCACAATGTTTGGCAAAGTCGAAATCCATCAGGTTAATAGCTGCTCCTGAATCAACAAAAGCTTGAGCCGAAAATGTGGACATGGAGCAAATCAGGGTAACAGTTAACAGAAATTTAGTCTGAACACTACCCAAGACAACAGAGCGCGCAAAACGTCTTCCCCGCTTAGGGCAGATGGGAATAGCATGAGAGGCGTCACCACAGTAGAAACATAACCCATTGCGCTTTCGAAATCCATGACGCTGTGCCCCAGAAGTCACTCCATCACACTGCATGGGCTCAGGAGCTGACCCACAAGGCAACACCATCTCACGCATACCTCTGTGCTCATGCAAACGTCTGTCAATTTGAATAGCCAAAGACATGGAATCATTGAGACCAGAGGGTACAGGGAATCCCACCATAACGTCCTTCACATTCTCTGACAGACCCTTCCGAAAAAGGGCTGCCAAAGCATCATCATTCCATTTGGTCAGGACTGCCCACTTTCGAAATTTCTGACAGTACAGTTCAGCGGCTTCACAGCCCTGACTTAATGCCAACAAGGTCTTCTCAGCATGATCAGTGACATTAGGTTCATCGTACAACAACCCCAGAGCCTGAAAAAATACATCAACATCATTCAAAACAGGATCCCCAGGTGTCAGGGAAAAAGCCCAATCCTGAGGGTCGCCGCGCAGGAGAGAGATGACAATTTGAACCTGCTGTGCTGCGCTCCCTGAGGACTTAGGCTTCAAGGCAAAAAACAACTTACAGTTATTTTTGAAATTCAGAAATTTAGCCCAATCCCCCAAAAACAAATCTGGCATGGGAATCCTAGGTTCCACAACTGGCAACCCAGCAAGATAGGTAGCAATACTCCGAACCTCAGTGGCAAGCTGCTCCACACGGCCAGACAACTGTGCAAACTCCATTGAGAAAAAAAAATCCTCCTCAGCACCCAGAGAAAAAGAGGGAAAAAATACAACAAACAGAAAAAAAAAAAAAAATCTCTGACAACTCTGACAACTTTTTTTTTTTCCACACTATTCTTCCCTTCTGTGAGTACCATATAATTTTCAGTTTATACTGTTATGTTTAGGTAGCTGAGGAGAAAAAGCAAAAACAGTAATACACCAGAGAGGCTGGAACCTATTGGATTGCAGTAACCTGAACTAACCACACAACTAGAGGTAGCCGTGGAGCGTTCCTACGTTGATCCTTGACACCTCGTCACAGCCTGAGAGATAACTACACCTAAAGGCAGAAAGAGGAAAGCTATCTGCCCCGGAGCAGATCCCCAAAGAAAATAGGAAGCCCCCAAACATGTAATGGCGGTTAGACAAGAAGAAACACGGACACAGACAGAAAATAGAATGAGCAAATGCTGGGGCCCAATCTGTCTAGACAGAAAAGTACAGGAAAGGATTCTCACAGCAATCCAAAAAAAAAAAACCTAAAAAATACCAACTCTTCTGATTGCAAAAACACCTGAGATCACACGATCTCTACCACCTAAATCAGATCTCTGGTGTAACAAAACTAAGCCGCAGCTACTGAAAAAAACAGGAAAAAGCAAATGAACAAATAACAGTGGCTTCAGAAAAACTGAGAGGAGCACAGGCCCCCAGGAGTGGACCCAGCTGACCTCCACAGAAGTGCAGGGAACTATGCAAAAAGCAAGCACTATAATAAAAGCAGAAAACATCTTATCTGAAAGCAGAAGATGCAAGCAAGACTCAGCAAACTTCCAAATTAACCAGGAACCACAATTGAGACAAGAACAATTGATCACCGGCGACCATCATGGGAGGGAACCTCCCTTATATCAGTCCAGTCCGTGATCCCAGATTGTCATTCCTCGCTGTAAGGTTCAGTACTGTCTGCAACCACCAGAGGGAGCCTCTGCTCAGAAATCATCTCCAGCACATTCATAACAACATTCTTCATCATAAGCATAACCCACCTCTTCAGCCTGTCACTAACAACTGGTGCCTTCCATCCTGATTGAAACATACCTCGATTACACCCATCTTCAAAAAGCCACCCTTGACCCATCCTCTGTGTCTACCTATCGTCCCATATCATTTCTCCCCTACGCTACCAAACTACTGGAACAACACGTCCATTTTGAACTGTCCTCCCAACTCTCCTATTGCTCCCTCTTTGACTGCTTACAATCTGACTTCAGACCGCACCGTTCCACTGAAACTGCCCTGACTAAAGTCACCAACTACCTACTAACCGCCAAATGAAAGAGGCACGAGTTTTTCCTCCTTCTCCTGGACCTGGCATCTGTCTTTGACACAGTGGACCATTCCCTCTTACTACAGACTTTCTGATCTGTTGACATCACAGACTTGGCCCTTTGTTGGATCTCCTTGTACCTAACAGACAGGACATTCAGTGTCTCCCACTCACACACCACCTTCTCATCTCCCCCCATGTGTAAGTGTCCTCAAGGTTCAGTTGTAGGACTGGGAACTATGCTTAGAGGTGGCACTCACACGCTCCCTCACTCTTAAAGGTTCCGCCTGCATCAACCTAAGGTATTCCCAACCTATAGCCGGGCGACACCTTCTATTTAAGGCTTCTCCTCCAATATGGAGGTGCCTGAGCTACATTGTTAGTTTGCCTTGCATGTTTGCTAGTTGTCAGGTTCCCCAGGTCCGTCTGTCTGCTTGTCTACACTGTACCCGTCTGCAGGGCCGGCTCCAGGTTTTCATGGGCCCCGGGCGAAAGAGTCTCAGTGGGCCCCCTAAACACAGACCATGATTCATGATGCACAGATACTGCAGAGAAATATAGGTATAGCACAACGCCAAACACTTCAATTCTTCCCATGGGCGTACCCAGGATCAAAACTAGGGGGGGGCAAGCCATGGTGGTCGTTCAGGTTGTAAAATTTTAGAACGAAAAAGGGAATGAAACTGCTCTATACAGTATAATGAGCCCCATACCTGTAATACATCATCACCACCCACCCACTGACCCACACTGTAAACATCATCCCCATCCCACAGAGCCCAACACCTGTATATACATCACCACCCACTAAGCCCAGCACCTGTATATACATCCTCACCAGCACCAGCCCACTGAGCCCAGCACCACCTGTATATATCATCACCAGCCCACTAAGCCCAACACCTGTATATACATCTCACCAGCACAGCCACACTAAGACCACACCTGTATATACATCCTCACCAGCACCAGCCCACTAAGCCCAGCACCTGTATATACATCATCACCAGCCCCATCCCACTGAGCCCAGCAACACCTGTATATATACATTACCACCCACTGAGCCCAGCACCTGTATATACATCACCAGCCCACTAAGCCCAGCACCTGTATATACATCAACCAGCCAGCCCCTGTATATACATCAACCCAGCCAGCCCCCAGCCCCTGTATATACATCAGCCACAGCCAGCCCTCTGTATATACATCAGCCCAGCCAGCCCCTGTATACATAAGCCCAGCCAGCCCCTGTATACATCAGCCCAGCCAGCCCCTGTATACATCAGCCCAGCCAGCCCCTGTATACATCAGCCCAGCCAGCCCCTGTATATACATCAGCCACCAGCCCCTGTATACGTCAGCCCAGCCAGCCCCTGTATACTTAAGCCCAGCCAGCCCCTGTATACTTCAGCCCAGCCAGACCCTGTATACTTCAGCCCAGCCAGAATCTGTATACTTCATCTCAGCCAGACACTGTATACTTCAGCCCAGCCAGACCCCGTATACTTCAGCCCAGCCAGAATCTGTATACTTCAGCCCAGCCAGCCCCTGTATACTTCAGCTCAGTCAGACTCTGTATACTTCAGCCCAGCCAGAACCTGTATACTTCAGCCCAGCCAGACCCTGTATACATCAGCAGAGCGAGTGCATTGCTTTCCTGGCGGAGGGCTTCAGGAAGATGAATGCCATAGGCGGCGCATGAGCAAACTTAGATCTTTGCTGGACCAAAATCCAAATCTTCGGTGGCCCACGGCTTCAGGAACATGGCCGCCAGGAAAGCAATGCACTCCGCTTTGCTCACCGCCAACACCAGACCCACAGCATTGCACCGCTGGGACACCCCCTTATCCCTCTCACGTCCGCAGCATTGCCCCACTTCTGCCGCTGCAGACTTCCTGAGGAAGGGACCCGGCCTCCTGTGATCCCGCTTACAAGACTGTTATTACAGGACAGGAGGCAATTATTACAGGACAGGGGATGTTATTACAGGAAGGGGATGTAATTACAGGATGACGGATGTTATTACAGGACAAGGGATATTATTACAAGACGAGGAATGTTATTGCAGGACAAGGGATGTTCTTATACTGTAGGATGAGTGATGTTATTATAGGATGAGGGATGTTATTACAGGATGGAAGACTATTATTACAGGATGGGGGACTTATTACGTGACAGGGAAGTTATTACAGGTCAGGGGACGATATTACAGGACTGGGTACGTTATTACAGGACGGGGATGTTATAACAGGTTTGAGGACATTATTACAAGACGGGGATGTTATTACAGGTTTGAGGACATTATTACAGGACTGGGGACATTATTACAGGACGGTGATTTTATAACAGGTTTGAGGACGTTATTACAGGACTGGGACGTTATTACAGGACGGGGATGTTATTACAGGATGGGGGATGTTATTACAGGTTTGAGGACGTTATTACAGTACTGGGGACGTTATTACAGATCCGTGGACGATATTACAGGACAAGGCACGTTATTGCAGAACAGGAGACGTTATTCCGGGAAGGGGTTACTTTGTTACGGGACGGGGATGTTATTACAGGATGGGGGACGTTATTACAGGACGGGGACGTTATTACAGGGCCCATAGTTCCAACCAACATACTAGTAGGGGCATTGGTCAAAATTTTGCACCTGGGCCCATAGGATTCTAGTTATGTCACTTTTCATCTGACGTCTGTGCACAAAGTACAGCACAGACAGTATACAGATTAGTATATAATATACTGGGCTACAGATATCAGATGATATATAACAATATTGGGTGTTATACTGTGTACAGATATGCATTATAATATGCACTGACTGATCCTCAGCCTACAGAACCTCACATGCTATAATATATGGTCCTATAAATACTATATGATGTCCTGTAGGCCTAGGATCAGTCAGAGCAGGGTGCTGTATACAGGGCCTGCAGTCTCTATCTGACCCCCTCAGTGATTTATTACTGCAGACTGAACTTCTATAAAGATGGGGTGAAAGTTCAGGCTGCTGCAATAAATCAGCCACAGACAGCGGGACTGCAGATAGACATCCTCTTGTCACCTCCTCATTCTTCTCTCTGAGTCCTGCTTCTCCTCCGCCTCATGATCTCCATCCTGCTCCTCACTCCTGTCCAGCCAGAAGCAGCCCGGGAGCTGGTGAGGTGAGTTCAGCAGGCAGACGCTGACTGCCCAGCACACAGTGTGGGCCTGTCTGCAGTGCTGGGATGGGGCTGCCGGCACGTATACACATTATTTAAAAGAACAGTGCTGGCACCCGACTTCTGAGCCAGCGGCCTGACACTGCTTCTAGAGGGGGGCAACTGCCCCCCCCTGCCCCACGGTGGGTACGCCCATGATTCTTCCATTACAACTGATAGCTATTGTAAATTGTACAATAGCTCAAAAACCGCCAAATCCTCACAGCACACAGTACAGACTGGCCAGTACAGTCCTCCATACAATATTATGGGCACCACATAGTTTCCCCCTCATCACCCATATAATACCCCATGCAGGATGTCACCCCTCCATACAGGATACTGGTCCCCATATAAAGCTCCATACAAAATATGGAGCTCTCCTCTGCACTGTGCTGCGTTCTGCACTGTTACGGCTCACTAAAGGGCGCCATGGAAAGACTCCCATCATCATCATTGCCTGCCCATTATCATCATCACTGCCTGCCCATCATCATCACTGCCTGCCCATCATCATCACTGCCTGCCCATCAATATCAATGCCTGCCCATCATCATCAATGCCTGCCCATAATCATCATTGCCTCCCGATCAATATCATTGCCTGCCCATCATCATCACTGCCTGCCCATCATCATCAATGCCTGCCCATAATCATCATTGCCTCCTCATGAATATCATTGCCTGCCCATCATCATCACTGCCTGCCCATCATCATCACTGCCTGCCCATCATCATCAATGTCTGCCCATAATCATCATTGCCTCCCCATCAATATCATTGACTGCCCATCATCATCACTGCCTGCCCATCATCATCAATGCCTGCCCATCATCATCAATGCCTGCCCATCATCATCAATGCCTGCCCATAATCATCATTGTCTCCACAGCAATATACTTGCCTGCCCATCATCATCAATCATCATTGCCTCCCCATCATCATCATCACTGCCCTCCCCCCACCACCATCACACATACAGCAGACACACACACACACACACACACACAAAGCATCGCACTACATACACACAGAGACACATACACAGACACACACACAAACATCTCACCTGTCCGACGTCCGAGCGCTCACTGCCACATCAGGCCGCTGAATGATGACGTCATTCAGCGGCGCTGCTGTGAGAGGAAGTTCCGGCGTCCTGCAGGCGCCCCCTGGAGCCCGGAGGCGGAGCTGCGGCAGCAGAGGCACGGGGAGAGGTGAGTATTGAGCCGGCTGCAGCCGGGGCCCTGAGCAAGCGGGGGGGGCCGGGTGCCAGACGGCGAGTGGGCCCCCCTGCCTGCTCAGGGCCCCGGCACTTGCCCGGGTGTGCCGGGTGCTGACGCCGGCCCTGCCCGTCTGCTCTTACCTGTCTGTGCCCGTCTGCTCGTACCTGTCTGTAGTCTTCTGTTCATCAGCGAGTCCAGATCACAACTACCAGCACCCATCTGTCTAACACCCAGTCCTACCCACACCTGCCAGTGCTTTTCTGTTCCTCAGCCGGTCCCATCTGCACCAGAGTCCCTGCAGTGCCTGCCTGCATTTTTCATCCCTCCTTTGGGCCATAGCAGCTTACCCGCTGTAGGGGGAACAGCTGCCACCTTCTGTAGGTCAGCCATGGAGTAGCCCCTGGTGCCACCTCTTTGTACCTCCTTGGGTCGCAGCTTTCGCCTGCTGCCACTTGTCCGAGTAGGGATTTGGTAGGCCACATAGTTACGCCCCTTCCAGGCTTTCAGAGGGATCCGGAACAGTGATTCCACCACCTTGCCCATTACAGTCTCCATCTGCTGGGTTGGCTGTAGTGGAAGAGGTGTCGGTCCCCGCTATACTAATTCTACTCTATTGCAATTGATGTCACTTTGTTGGTGTCTGCCAATAATTTTTGGAAATGTGAACACTCCTGGTTGGGCGTCCTTCTTGCTTGTTGCCAGTTGCAGTAGCCTCCGAGACCATCAGGCCTCCACTTCCTTGGACTCAACTGCCCTTGTTACTATCCTTAAATTTTTCTGACAATGGTAGTCTACAAAACTGATATTTGTGCCACCTGCGTGTGGCTCAGCAAAAAAGCAGGTAGAGGTGCTGCATGTGGTATCAGGGCTCCCAGCACATGGGGCCCTACACCGATCCCTCACCCACCTCGTCTTACTGTGACGTTCATTGGAAAGCTGTAAATGCTGGCCCAGACCCCGATACCTCATGCCTGGCTGATTGCTGCAGTGCCATGCTAAATCTGTACTGTGGGTGAATTGAGGCCACTTTCCTGGTGTCTGTCCCTCATTTGATGGGTTTTGGCTGCATTTGGGCCGTTATAAGGTGTTGTGTATGCGTTTCTTTTTGCCTCCCATTGAGGTGAATGGCGTTCGGTTATGTTCGGTGAATATTCGACTAATTAATCAGCGAATATTGCTAACTTGGCGAACGTAATCCGAACCGAACATTGAAATATTCGCTTATCTCTATTCTTGACCCAAAATGTAAAAATTTAAAAAATTCTGAAAATCTGATTAAACAATCTGATCAATAGGTGAGAAAACTGCTGCCAGGCTAGTTCCCACTACTCTGTTATCACGGTCAATATAGCTTTGTCAGGTGAGACAGACTGAGGATATAATATATCAACTAGAAGGTTGTTTCGTACAATGTCCTGAGCATCAAGACTCAGATCAGCTGATTTCAGCTCTGGCAGTGGCTGGATATACTGTTACTTGTTGCTGATTGGCGCCGCACTGTGCACTGACTAATGGCCATTCTCAGTACTGCAGGTGAGCTCCTATTTGAATAAATGTGATCAGAGCTGCAGTACTGGAGTATGGCCACTATGTGGTGTATGGAGCTGGGCTGTTCTGGCCCTGGCCACAGTGGGAAATACGAGCAGCTGATTGGTGGTGGTGCCGGATGTGTGAAATCCACTGATCAGATATTTATTATCTGTCCTAAGGATGCGACAAGAGTATTGTTAGGCTGTGTTCACATGTCTGTGACCATCCGCAGACACAACTTATTAGTCTGTTTTTAAATAACTGATCTCTGCTGGATCCGTTTCTTTTTAACATTAAAGTCTATGGAAAACGAATCTGTTAATTAGCCATCAGTTTTACTTTCATTTGTACCGGATCTGTTTTTTGCTTACTGAATCCAGTAAGCGGCCAATTAACGAATCCGTTTTCCATAGACTTCAATGTAAAAACCTTAATCCAGCAGAGATCAGATATTTACAAAGGGACAAAAAAGTCAACAGATTACTGCTGGATCCATTCTAAAGGTACTGCCACACTACACAATCCCGCTAGCGATCTCGTTAGCGTCGCATATGTCATGTGTGCATCGCCACGAAGATCGTCGCGGTTGCACATTCTGACTTCTCACAGCTGAGTTGCTGTTTCTTTGTGTTTGGCAGTGAGGGAGTTAATTCTGTCTGTGCTCGGTTCTGGGACTGGGTTCAGTTTCTCCCGGCTGCAATTGATTATTTGTTGATTGGTTTCCTTTAAATCCCTGGTTGTCTGTTTTGGGAGTTGCCAGTGAAACCTTCATGCAGACCACAGATAGGAATGAATCTGTATAGACTTTAGTTGTGAGCTCCTTAGTTGTTTTAAGCTCACCTTGCTTAGAGTTTTATATCCCAGACCATTTATGTTCCTTCTGTGTTTGAGTGTGTATGCGAGTCTGTGTTTTCTCCAGTCTGTCCTATATGTCTAATCTGTGTATTTAGCAGAGATCAGCCCATATCCCTTTGGTGGTAATCAGGGTCCTTCTTAGGACTGATTACAGGGTTCAGGGTCTGATAGGAGACAGGGTTAGGCTGGAGACTTGGACCTCTGAACCATTATCAGTACCTCCAAGGTGAGGGATTAGTTAGGACCCCAGTTTTAGGGTCAGGTTAGACCCCGGTCCTCCTCTTTCCTGTGACAGCGTATCAAGTCCTCAAGATTAACCCTGAGTTCAACGGATATCGTGTCAGGTAAATCTATTCTATATTTACATGCTGATGTTGCTATACTAGTTGTTGTATAGAGTGTTGTTCCTGTATTAATAGTTTACTGACATCGTACACATATCATTAGACAGCGTGACATTTTCACTGGCCAATAAAATTATCCCCAGTTACCATGGATCCAGTAGCCCAGCTGGCTCTGCAGTTGCAGGGATTATCCATGGAGCTGACGGACATTAAGTCCAAAGTTTTGTCTCCCCTGGAGCAAACCAGAGTTGAACCTAAGGTTGCTCTCCCGGACAGGTTCACTGGTGGGCGAGACAAATTTTTCACATTCCGGGAAGCATGTAAATTGTATTTTCGGCTTCGGCCTCGATCATCAGGGAGTGAAGAGCAGAGAGTGGGAATTGTTATCTCGCTCCTACAAGGGGACCCTCAATCCTGGGCATTCTCCCTTCCTCCGGGATCCCCGGCTCTACAGTCTGTAGATCGATTTTTTACTGCCCTGGGTTTGGTATATGATGACCCAGATCGGGTCTCTCTTGCTGAGACAAAATTACGTAAGATACAGCAGGGAGATCGTCCGGCGGAGGAATTTGCTTCTGAGTTCCGTAGATGGGCCACGGATACTCAGTGGAATGACCCAGCTCTTAGGAGTCAGTTTTGTCATGGGCTTTCTGACAAATTAAAGGACGTTTTGGCTCAGTATGATTCTCCTCCATCACTGGAGGCTGCTATGGCCCTAGCTATCCGTACTGATAGACGGCTTCGGGAGAGGGGTGGGGTGACCCCACTCCCTGTTGTTTCTCCACCTACCACTAAAGTCCCTTATGTTGAGGTTCCCCTTGTCTGTTCAGAGGAGCCTATGCAGTTGGGAGGGACATCATTTCGTAGGAGGGGATTGGTGGTACGCAGCAGGACTAGAAGGTGTTTCTTCTGCGGGAAAGAGGGACATTTTGTTGGGGGATGTCCATCCCGTGCCTTGTTGAGCAAAAAGTTACCGGAAAACTGTTAATCCCAGGTTGTGTGGTGGACGACAACCTGGGAGTATGTATTTCGTCCGCTAGTTCTTCTCAGTTCCTTGTACCAGTGGAGATGGTGGTTGGTACGAGAGTGGAGAGATTTTCTGTTCTTCTTGATAGTGGGTCCGGGGCTAATCTGGTTGACGCTCAGTTTGCTCAGGCTCAAGGTATGCCTCTGAGTGTATTGGCCAAACCGATCCCTATATTCTCCATTGACGCCAGGCCTCTCGGCCAAGGTAGCTTTGTTCATGAGGTCCATAACATTGATATTCGGGTAGGGGCGATACATAGGGAACAATTATCTTGTTATGTGTTGGAGGGTCTACCTACTCCTATTGTGTTGGGACTTCCTTGGTTGGTTAAACATAACCCTGTGATTAATTGGCAGTCCAGAGAGATAAGCCAATGGGGTGAGTTTTGCAAAAGTAACTGCATGAACACAGTCATCAGTGCGGTCGTGCCTAGTACATTGCCTCCTTTTTTGGAGGACTTTGGGGATGTGTTCTCTGAGGAGGGGTGTCAGGAGTTGCCTCCTCATCGCGCGTATGACTGCTCTATTAATTTACTTCCTGATGCTAAGTTACCTAAAGCTAGGTTGTATAATCTTTCTGGTCCTGAGAGGCAGGCTATGAAAGACTATATTTCGGAAAGTCTGGCCAAAGGGCATATTAGACCTTCATCTTCCCCAGTGGCCGCGGGGTTCTTCTTTGTGAAGAAAAAAGATGGAGGCCTACGCCCTTGCTTGGATTTCCGCGAACTTAATCGGATTACTGTTCGAGATCCGTATCCACTCCCTCTGATTCCTGATCTCTTCAATCAAATTGTGGGCGCCAAATGGTTCTCTAAATTGGATCTCAGGGGGGCGTATAATTTGATTAGGATAAAAGAGGGGGATGAGTGGAAAACGGCGTTTAACACACCGGAGGGACATTATGAAAACCTTGTCATGCCTTTTGGTCTGACTACTGCACCAGCAGTATTCCAACATTTTGTTAATGACATTTTTCGTCACCTTGTGGGGCTGTTTGTGGTCGTATATTTGGATGACATTTTAATTTACTCGCCAGATCTTGTGTCTCACCAGGAGCATGTGAGACAGGTGTTGCAGATCTTGCGAGACAATAAACTATACGCCAAACTGGAAAAGTGTGTATTTGCTGTACAGGAACTTCAGTTTTTGGGTTTCTTGGTGTCAGCCTCCGGTTTCCATATGGACCCTGAAAAAGTGAGAGCAGTGCTTGAATGGGATCAGCCAGAGGATCTTAAGGCTCTGCAGCGTTTTTTGGGGTTTGCTAACTACTACCGGAAATTTATTTGTAATTTCTCATCTGTTGTCAAACCTCTCACTGACATGACAAGAAAAGGGACGGATTTTTCTAAATGGTCGGACAAAGCTTGCCAAGCTTTTTCCTCTTTGAAAAAATGTTTTGCGTCGGCACCCGTTCTCATCCAACCAGATGCATCACAGCCGTTCATTGTGGAGGTGGACGCGTCTGACGTAGGGGTGGGTGCTATATTGTCCCAGGGTCCGTCCCCTGGTAAATGGCATCCGTGCGCTTTCTTTTCTAAGAAATTGTCGTCCGCCGAAAGGAATTATGATATCGGCAATAGGGAACTTTTGGCCATTAAATTGGCTTTTGAAGAATGGCGTCACTTTTTGGAGGGGGCAGTCCACCCGGTCACCGTTATTACTGATCACAAGAACCTGTTGTATTTGGAATCCGCTAAGCGTCTGAATTCCAGACAAGCTCGATGGTCGTTGTTTTTTACCAGGTTTAATTTTGTTGTCACTTATCGCCCTGGATCTAAGAATGTAAAGGCTGATGCCTTGTCTCGCAGTTTCCCAGGGGCCGGGAAAACGGATGACCCGATTCCTATCCTTCAGGAGGGGGTGGTAGTGTCGGCTGTATTTTCTGAGCTTGAGGAGGAGGTGTTAGAGGCTCAGGGGGACGCCCCTGCAGGACCTCCAGGGAGACTGTTTGTCCCAAATCAGTTGAGACAAAAGGTTATTGAGGCACATCATAATTCTGCTTTAGCAGGACATCCAGGGAGTAAGGCTACTTTAGATCTCCTTTCTCGCCGGTTTTGGTGGCCTAACGCTAATAAAGATGTTATAACTTTTGTCGCGTCATGTGGGGTGTGTGCTCGCTCTAAAACCCCTCATACCCGTCCGTCTGGGACCCTCTTACCCTTGAAACTTCCGGAGCGTCCATGGACTCATTTGTCTATGGACTTCATTACGGATCTTCCTCCGTCGTCAGGGAAAACTGTCATACTGGTGGTTGTTGACAGGTTCAGTAAGATGGCACATTTCATTGCTCTTCCTGCCCTCCCTAATGCTAAAACGCTGGCGCAGGTGTTCATTGGGGAGATTGTGAGACTTATGGGTTGCCTTCTGATGTGGTGTCAGATAGGGGGTCTCAGTTTGTGTCTAAATTTTGGAGGGCATTTTGTTTACATCGGGGGATGCAATTGTCATTTTCCTCGGCTTTTCATCCGCAGACCAATGGTCAGACAGAGCGTCTGAATCAAAGCCTTGAGACTTAT
The DNA here is from genome assembly GCA_033576555.1 of Oophaga sylvatica. Taxonomy (NCBI): domain Eukaryota; kingdom Metazoa; phylum Chordata; class Amphibia; order Anura; family Dendrobatidae; genus Oophaga; species Oophaga sylvatica. The sequence goes on from JARQOD010000003.1 coordinate 599,242,791, forward strand.
CTTCGGTGTTTTGTCTCAGAGAACCAGGAGGACTGGTCTTCTTTCTTGCCTCTGGCAGAGTTCGCTCTTAATAACAGGCGGAGCGAGTCCACTGGTAAATCCCCGTTTTTTGGGGCATATGGTTTTCATCCCCAGTTTTGTACTTTCAATGGGGGGGGCCCTTCTGGGGTTCCTGAGGAGGAGCGTTTCTCGTCGTCACTTGCTTCAGTGTGGAGAGGTGTATTGAATAATCTGAGTGCTATGGGGAACCGTTACAAACGTATGGCTGATAGGAGGAGAGTTTCTGGTCCAGATCTGAATGTGAACGATCTGGTATGGTTGTCTACCAGGAATATAAAACTTAAAGTGCCCTCCTGGAAACTGGGTCCCAGATTCATCGGGCCGTACAGGATCAGTTCCATAATTAATCCTGTGGCATTTCGTCTGGACCTCCCTCCTACGTTTAAAATTCATAATGTGTTCCACAAGTCATTACTTAAGAGGTATGTGGCACCAGTCATACCGTCACCTCTACCTCCTCCTCCTGTGTTGGTCAATGGTAACTTGGAGTTTCAAGTGTCAAAGATCATTGACTCACGTCTGAATCGCCGGTCCCTTCAGTACTTGGTGCATTGGAAGGGGTATGGTCCAGAGGAGAGGACGTGGGTCCCTGCGTCTGATGTTAACGCAGATCGTTTGGTTCGGACCTTCCACAGAACTCACCCGGGCAGGCCTGGCCCTGAGGGTCCGGAGGCCCCTCGTAGAAGGGGGGGTACTGTCATGTGTGCATCGCCACGAAGATCGTCGCGGTTGCACATTCTGACTTCTCACAGCTGAGTTGCTGTTTCTTTGTGTTTGGCAGTGAGGGAGTTAATTCTGTCTGTGCTCGGTTCTGGGACTGGGTTCAGTTTCTCCCGGCTGCAATTGATTATTTGTTGATTGGTTTCCTTTAAATCCCTGGTTGTCTGTTTTGGGAGTTGCCAGTGAAATCCTTCATGCAGACCACAGATAGGAATGAATCTGTATAGACTTTAGTTGTGAGCTCCTTAGTTGTTTTAAGCTCAACTTGCTTAGAGTTTTATATCCCAGACCATTTATGTTCCTTCTGTGTTTGAGTGTGTATGCGAGTCTGTGTTTTCTCCAGTCTGTCCTATATGTCTAATCTGTGTATTTAGCAGAGATCAGCCCATATCCCTTTGGTGGTAATCAGGGTCCTTCTTAGGACTGATTACAGGGTTCAGGGACTGATAGGAGACAGGGTTAGGCTGGAGACTTGGACCTCTGAACCATTATCAGTACCTCCAAGGTGAGGGATTAGTTAGGACCCCAGTTTTAGGGTCAGGTTAGACCCCGGTCTTCCTCTTTCCTGTGACAGCGTATCAAGTCCTCAAGATTAACCCTGAGTTCAACGGATATCGTGTCAGGTAAATCTATTCTATCCTTACATGCTGATGTTGCTATACTAGTTGTTGTATAGAGTGTTGTTCCTGTATTAATAGTTTACTGACATCGTATACATATCATTAGACAGCGTGACAGCATACTAATGAGATAGCTAGCGGGATTGTTTCTATATCGCTAGTAGCTACCTAATTTAGCGATATCGTTAAGGACGCTATCGCGGTTAGCGATCTCCTTAACGACTTTAGCGGTACAAAAGTACCGCTAAATCGCTAAAAAAGGTGCCACACTCAGCGATTTGATACTTACCAGCGGGGCGCCAGCGACGAAAATAGGGTCCGGAACGATTCCAGCGACGAGCGAGATCACAGCAGGAAGCTCGTCGCTGGCAGATGCCGCACACAACAACATCGCTAACGGGATCGCTAAATAGTGACGTTTTTTTAGCGATCCCGTTAGCGATGTTGTTTAGTGTGGCATACCCTTAACTGATCACTACTGGACATGTGAACTTCTTGTAAGCTAACAAACCTTGCAGAATACACTGAAGAGAAAGGGACAAGAAACTAAAGGACTTTTTTCTGGATGTCTGTGTTTTTATAAGATATGACTATGGGGTTGGTTAGTAATGGATGGTCTTATTGACGCCTCTTCATTACTAACCTCGGGCTTGATGTCACCTGACAATACAAGGTGACATCAATCCCCCAACTATTACCCCACTTCCCACCACTACAGTGCAAGTGGGAAGAGCAAGACTAAGTGCCAGAATTGGCACAACTTATAGATGTGCCTTTTCTGGGGTGGCTGAGAGCTGATGATTTTAGCCTGGAGGGCAGTATCCATGGCCCCTTCCTAGGCTATTAATATCAGCCCACAGCTGTCTGCATAGCCTTTGCTGGTTAATAATTATAGAGGGACCCACATTTTAATAACCAGGAAAGTCTAAGTATATAGCTGTGAACTGATATTAATAGCCTGGGAAGCTCCATTAGTATTATTACCACCTTCTCAGGCTATAAACATCTTCCCCAGCCTTTGGCTTTCTCTCTGCTGGTTAAGAAAATTATGCGGGAGCCCACGCCATTTTTTTCCGAAAAATAATCTATTATTAATTAAATACATGTACAGTAAGCTTCACGCACTCTGTACTAATTGTATTTGTCACTGACATCTATATATCTACCTATTCTATGTGTATTTACTGTATGTAATCCATCTCTTCTATCGTGTCGGCTGTGTCTGCTGTGATTTTACAGTACATGGCTCATGAATTTCCGGCTTTTCTTCTATCTATCTATGTCATATACATATATATGTGTGTGTCACTGACATTTATAAATCTCTGTATTCTATGTGTATATATCTATTCTATTCTAATCTGTCACTCTGTGATTTTACTTTACGCGGTACATGAATTACTGGCTTTTCCAAGGACATGGGTGTGAGAAAATCATACAGCACTCGCATGGTCCGAGTGCCGTGTGATTTTTTTCTCGCACCCATTGACTTCTATTGCGGGATGCGATCCGATTTCTGATTACAATCGCTGCATGCTGAGAGTTTTTTCCAGTCCAATCGTGATCCGATCCGAGTTGGAAAAAAAACTCAGATGAACACACAATCATAGAATAACATTGGTCTGAATGCAATATGATTTTGAATCAGATTGCATTCGTCCGATTTCATGGCAACTGAGAATGAGCCCTTACTGTGGAGCAAAACCGAATCGCAGGACCCTGGACCGCCGAAACAGAGCCCTGAGAAACTCCTCTTACCTGCCGGGATCCTGGGTGCCTCTTCTGATTACTAGGCATCATTACTGCAGCAGGACGCAAGCAGGATGTTCCCCCGGACTGAGGAACGGCGCAGGGATGACGGCAGGTGCAAGGAGACTCTGGACCAACAGCCACCAACAACCGCTGGATCCAACTCCTGAGAATATTCTTGCTCAGCTTTACTATTTTTCTAATCTCCACAACCATGTAACTAAGTTTAATTAAATGTATAATATTGTCATGTGTAGCCCAGCTGCGCTTGGAGCCACATTTCCCAGGAGGATGCACCAAAGGTAACCCCCACACGTACCTGATATTCATTCACACCTTCACTATTCCCTAGAGCCACCAGAGGGAGCCCTTTTGCAGTATATAAAGGGTAGTGAAGACACAGCAGTTACCTCAGATGAGATTAGCCTGAGATCTCCTCAGAACACCTCAGAACACCTCAGACGAGAGGAGAGCGGATTACCTCAGAGAGACAGTCTAGTCACCTCAGACAGAGTTGATTAGCTGGGAAAGTTGAAAGACTGTTAGTTCCCTTAGAGTGTGGAGAGTTAGCTCCAAGAAGTGTGCACAGATCAGTTAGACGGAAGGTCCTGATAGCTGCTTCAGACTGAGCGTTAGAAAGAAAGAAGGAAAGGGAACGGCAGTGACCGAGAGAACCTGAAGACTGCAGCTTGAGCTTAGTTTAATGTGTGGAGTCCAGTAATAGTGGAGGAAGATAGCCACTTCAGCCTGGTCAGAACTCAGTCAACTGAGTGTAGTTTCAGCGAGCAAGCGTGCCGACGCTTTGAGAGCGGTGAAGAGAAGGAAGAATCAGCTATCTACTGCTAATGTGCTTATGTTAAGGGTCGGAGTAGGACAAAAGGCGAGTGGAAGAGAAGAAGAGAGTAACAGAGGTTGAAACAGCATTGATAGCTTACCTCTACTCTGCACCACCGGACACCGGGTCCGAGCTTGCTAGCATCTACACGACTAGTAGGAGATACCGGAGACCCTGTGGGACTTCAAGTCGCAGGGGCCCACAAGTGCTGATACGTAACCGGGGTCAGGAAGACGGAGTCTAGCAGGGCCCTGCATACAGAGACACTGTTGTATCCAAGAGAAGGCCTCACCACAAAGTCAGCCGGGCGTATAACTGAAGACAGAGTTAGACTTCATTTCATACAGGTCAGAAACTCACACATACAGGAGTACGGAGGCCCTACACCTACTCAGTGGGAATACTGGACGTGCATCCTCCACCCTGACAGCTTCCCGGGACGTGCCTGCAACTACCATCAGTAAAGGTACAGAAAGAGACTTTCGTGTGTGTGTCTGCCTTATTGCTCCTGCGGCTGAATTCCCCTTCTCCGTCCTGCACCCCAACACCGCCATCTACCCTGAGGGACCCAGTCTTGCCTGTAGAAGACTTAACACCTTGCTGCCCAGTAACAACCCCTCAGCAGATCTACCCTGCAGCGCTGGTCACCCTGACCAGGTACCACAGGTGGCGTCACGAACAAACTGTATATACTTTAATCCCCTGTAAATATTCCCCCTTTTAGTGAGCGCCCCAGGGCCACGGACCGAGCTGTGCTACCCGTGACATTCCCCATTGAAGTGAACGGGCTCGGTGCCGAGTACCCCACAGCCCTGGCCGTGCGACTCACACATATAAACGTAAAATGCTGAAATAATTCAGATCAAAGATGCTTCATGTGAGCATTTTTTTCTCCAAGAGCAAGAATTCATATTCCACCTCTTGTGGCTTGTTGATAGTTCTATCCACACAATATAATATTAATCACATACTATTTCATAATTCAGTGTATGTAACTATTATCAAAATCTTCATTAAAACAACTGTTATTTATAAATTTTGTATTACTGATCGTGTTAGATCCTTTACTATACCCCAGAGCTGCACTCACTATTCTGCTGGTGCAGTCACTGTGTACATACATTACATTACTGATCCTGAGTTACATCCTGTATTATACACCAGAGCTGCACTCACTATTCTGCTGGTGCAGTCACTGTGTACATACATTACATTACTGATCCTGAGTTACATCCTGTATTATACCCAGAGCTGCACTCACTATTCTGCTGGTACAGTCACTGTGTACATACATTACATTACTGATCCTGAGTTCATCCTGTATTATACTCCAGAGCTGCACTCACTATTCTGCTGGTGCAGTCACTGTGTACATACATTACATTACTGATCCTGAGTTACATCATTATTATACCCCAGAGCTGCACTCACTATTCTGCTGGTGCAGTCACTGTGTACATGCATTACATTACTGATCCTGAGTTGCATCCTGTATTATACTCCAGAGCTGCCTCACTATTCTGCTGGTGCAGTCACTGTGTACATACATTACATTACTGATCCTGAGTTACATCCTGTATTATACCCAGAGCTGCACTCACTATTCTGCTGGTGCAGTCACTGTGTACATACATTACATTACTGATCCTGAGTTACATCCTGTATTATACTTCAGAGCTACCTCACTATTCTGCTGGTGCAGTAACTGTGTACATACATTACATTACTGATCCTGAGTTACATCCTGTATTATACTCCAGAGCTGCACTCACTATTCTGCTGGTGCAGTCACTGTGTACATACATTACATTACTGATCCTGAGTTACATCCTGTATTATACTCCAGAGCTGCACTCACTATTCTGCTGGTGCAGTCACTGTGTACATACATTACATTACTGATCCTGAGTTACATCCTGTATTATACTCCAGAGCTGCACTCACTATTCTGCTGGTGCAGTCACTGTGTACATACATTACATTACTGATCCTGAGTTACATCCTGTATTATACCCAGAGCTACCTCACTATTCTGCTGGTGCAGTCACTGTGTATACATACATTATGATCCGAGTTACATCCTGTATTATACCCCAGAGCTGCACTCACTATTCTGCTGGTGCAGTCACTGTGTACATACATTACATTACTGATCCTGAGTTACATCCTGTATTATACCCAGAGCTGCACTCACTATTCTGACTGGTGCAGTCACTGTGTACATACATTACATTACTGATCCTGAGTTACATCCTGTATTATACCCAGAGCTGCACTCACTATTCTGCTGGTGCAGTCACTGTGTATATACATTACATTACTGATCCTGAGTTACATCCTGTATTATACCCCAGAGCTGCACTCACTATTCTGCTGGTGCAGTCACTGTGTACATACATTACATTACTGATCCTAAGTTACATCCTGTATTATACTCCAGAGCTGCACTCACTATTCTGCTGGTGCAGTCACTGTGTACATACATTACTGATCCTGAGTTTCATCCTGTAGTATACTCCAGAGCTGCGCTCATATAGGCATTGTATGGATTCACATTAGCTGCCGTTTTACAAGTAAGTCCACAAAGCAAGAGAAGGCAATAGTACAATCTTTGCTGCTTAAACGTGCATGCTCTATTGAACTTAGTGTCCTATCTCATATGCTGGACTATTGTGCATTGATAACTGTAAGATGCATTATTCTCTACAAGAGATTATTATACTACCATAGAAATCTGACAAAGAAGTAGATAGCGAAACGCGCGTCGGGGCAGAGGGACACCGTCGCATGGGCGTACCCACCGTGGGGCAGGGGGGGGCAAGTGCCCCACCCTAGAAGCAGGGGCACACAATGAAAGAGAGCGGAGAGAGCAGCACAATGCTGGCTCCCTCTGCCCCAGGTTGCAGTGCCTGTCTGTGTGCGCAGTGCACGGAGCTGCTGTCTCACCAGAGGAGCTTCTTCCTTCCTTCCTGGCCGGCAGCAGCTGTAGTTTCACTTTCTGTCCTGCAGGCTCTGGTTGTCTCAGCCACACTGGGTCCTAGTGCCCTCTCTGTGCAGACACTGGACACTTCCTGCTCCTGCCTCAGCCACTGCCTGCAAGCTTCATGGTAAGAGGGGATGGAATTTATTAAATTCATTCTGCTCAGGCATGTCATGGTCACTGTGGGGGAATGTGAGAGGATGGGGGTACAGTGGGGAAGGGGTACAGGGCACTGGGGTGAATGTAACAGGATGGGGTATTGTGGGGGCTAGAGCACTGGGGGGGTTAATGTGAGAGGATGGGGGTATTGTGGGGGAGGGGTACAGGGCACTGGGGTGAATGTAAGAGGATGGTGGTATTGTGGGGGCTAGGCCACTGGGGGGGTTAATGTGAGAGGATGGGGGTATTGTGGGGAAGAGGGGTACAGGGCACTGGGGTGAATGTAAGAGTATGGGGTATTGTGGGGCTAGGGCACTGTTGGGGTTAATGTGAGAGGATGGGTACAGTGGGGGAGGGGTACAGGGCACTGGGGTGAATGTAAGAGGTTGGGGGTATTGTGGGGGCTAGGGCACTGGGGGGGTTAATGTGAGAGGATGGGGTATTGTGGGGGAGGGGTACAGGGCACTGGGGTGAATGTAAGAGGTTGGGGGTATGTGGGGGCTAGGGCACGGGGGGGGTTAATGTGAGAGGATGGGGTATTGTGGGGGAGGGGTACAGGGCACTGGGGTGAATGTAAGAGTATGGGGTATTGTGGGGGCTAGGGCACTGTTGGGGTTAATGTGAGAGGATGGGGGTATTGTGGGGGCTGAAGTGGGGGAGGGGCAACAGGGCACAGAGAGTGAATGTGAGAGGATGGGATATTGTGGGGGAGGGGATACAGGGTACTGGTTGGTGAATGTGAGAGGTTGGGGATATTGTGGGGGCTGGCGCACAGGGGTTGATGTGAGAGGATGGGGTATTGTGAGGGAGGGTGGACAGGTCACTGGGGTTGAATGTAAGAGGATGGGGTATTGTGGGGCTAGGGCACTGGGGGTTTACTGTGAGAGGATGGGGGTATTGTGGGGGCTGAAGTGGGGAGGGGTAACAGAGCACTGAGGGGTGCATGTGAGAGGATGGGGGTATTGTGGGGTCAGTGGGACAGAACACTAAGGGGTGCATGTGAGACGATGGGCTGTTGGGGTGTGGGTGGGGGACAGGGGGGTAGGGGGCTTTTTTATACTTGTGAGCTCCTCAATACTTTAATAATAGATTAATATTTCAGCATTATTTTAACAAGGGCATAGACAGACGGCCGTATAACTCATGCGAGGATCGCACTGCAATCCTCGGACTTGCTGGTATCGCTCCTGACATGAGCACGACTGCCATGTATAATATATGGTATATACAGCGTAGTGTTGCATACACTGCTGTATTATACAATATAAACAGTTCTAATGCTCCATACCTAATATGCAGGATAATGTACAGTGTATATGATGTAACCTGTATAAGATGCGACATTGGCTTGCCCCCCCTAGTTTTGATCCCGGGTACGCCCATGCACCGTCGCATGCGTAGAGGCTCATATTGGCATGTAGGACACTAAGTTCAATAGAGCATGCAGGTTTAAGCAGCGAAGATTGCACTATTTCCTTCTCTTGCTTTGTGGTCTTGTAAAATGGCAGCTAATGTGAATCCCTCCAATTCCTACATGTGTTAATCACCTTATCACAACGCATACCATGGATCCGGTTCCCTCTTTTCTTTTTTTCTTAGCACCTTTCTATTTTAATTCATTTTAGCATTTATATCAATAAAATACTAAATTTTTTTGAATGAAAAATGTCCTTCATTTTTTTTTTTACCTGGGTGAGATCGACCATTAGGTGATTTTTGTGATTAACGGATGTAGGATCTTGTATGGATTTACAGGTGACACATGGCTGCGGAGTGACCGTGCCCGCTGGGAGCGATGGCGGGAGGCGCCGGGAGAACTCAGTGCCGGGGATTTACCTGCAGAGGACATGGCAGCTATGAAGATGGCGGTGACTGAGAACATCACTGAGCGATGAGAGGGTGGGGTGAGCGCAGGACCAGGAGCTCGCTGACAACCTGACACATCAGATTTCTTATTTTTTGCATCATGTTTTGTGTCCCTTCGTTGCTGCTGTGTTCTGGAGACCGGCACCTGTCATTGTCTATGTGGCATCACTGCTCGCACCACAGTCGTCCCTGCAGCTTACTACATCCGTGACACCTGCCGCTATATGAGATAACGCAACGTTCATGCAACGCGGCTCCGGCGGTTTACTGCCGCACTTCTAATTCAGGGGACAAGAAAATCAACAATGTCCCAATAAAGTGAAATGTGCAACTAGGAGGCCGCCTGAGACTGACCAGATGACACCTTAGTAGTGTCTGTATACCCCTCTCTGCTGAGCTGGGGATACATTGTTTCAGTTTACACAATGCTCTGTGAGCTAAACAGCACTGACTCCACACTGAAACATTACTGTATGTACTACCGGCTGCATCATAAATAATTATAAGGATGTAAGAGATTGGATGAGCTGCTGCCGCTGATGTGTTTAGCTCACAGAGCATTGTCTACACTGATACATTGTAGCAAACTACCAGGATGACATAAATTGATGCAGTTGCTGGTGATGTGTTTAGCTCACAGAGCATTGTCTACACTGATACATTGTAGCAAACTACCAGGATGACATATAAATCGATGCAGCTGCTGCTGATGTGTTTAGCTCACAGAGCATTGTCTACACTGATACATTGTAGCGAACTACCAGGATGACATATAAATCGATGCAGCTGCTGATGTGTTTAGCTCACAGAGCATTGTCTACACTGATACATTGTAGCAAACTACCATGATGACATAAATCGATGCAGTTGCTGGTGATGTGTTTAGCTCACAGAGCATTGTCTACACTGATACATTGTAGCAAACTACCAGGATGACATATAAATCGATGCAGCTGCTGCTGATGTGTTTAGCTCACAGAGCATTGTCTACACTGATACATTGTAGCGAACTACCAGGATGACATAAATCGATGCAGCTGCTGCTGATGTGTTTAGCTCACAGAGCATTGTCTACACTGATACATTGTAGCAAACTACCAGGATGACATAAATCGATGCAGCTGCTGCTGATGTGTTTAGCTCACAGAGCATTGCTACACTGATACATTGTAGTGAACTACCAGGATGACATAAATCGATGCAGTTGCTGGTGATGTGTTTAGCTCACAGAGCATTGTCTACACTGATACATTGTAGCAAACTACCAGGATGACTATAAATCGATGCAGCTGCTGCTGATGTGTTTAGCTCACAGAGCATTGTCTACACTGATACATTGTAGCGAAACTACCAGGATGACATATAAATCGATGCAGCTGCTGATGTGTTTAGCTCACAGAGCATTGTCTACACTGATACATTGTAGCAAACTACCATGATGACATAAATCGATGCAGTTGCTGGTGATGTGTTTAGCTCACAGAGCATTGTCTACACTGATACATTGTAGCAAACTACCAGGATGACATATAAATCGATGCAGCTGCTGCTGATGTGTTTAGCTCACAGAGCATTGTCTACACTGATACATTGTAGCGAAACTACCAGGATGACATAAATCGATGCAGCTGCTGCTGATGTGTTTAGCTCACAGAGCATTGTCTACACTGATACATTGTAGCAAACTACCAGGATGACATAAATCGATGCAGCTGCTGCTGATGTGTTTAGCTACACGAGCATTGCCTACACTGATACATTGTAGCGAACTACTAGGATGACTAAATCGATGCAGTTGCTGGTGATGTGTTTAGCTCCACAGAGCATTGTCTACACTGATCATTGTAGCACATACCAGGATGAAAATATAATCGATGCAGCTGCTGCTGATGTGTTTAGCTCACAGAGCATTGTCTACACTGTATACATTGTAGCGAACTACCAGGATGACATAAATCGATGCAGCTGCTGCTGATGTGTTTAGCTCACAGAGCATTGTCTACACTGATACATTGTAGCAAACTACCAGGATGACATAAATCGATGCAGCTGCTGCTGATGTGTTTAGCTCACAGAGCATTGCCTACACTGATACATTGTAGCGAACTACCAGGATGACATAAATCGATGCAGTTGCTGGTGATGTGTTTAGCTCACAGAGCATTGTCTACACTGATACATTGTAGCGAACTACCAGGATGACATAAATCGATGCAGCTGCTGCTGATGTGTTTAGCTCACAGAGCATTGTCTACACTGATACATTGTAGCAAACTACCAGGATGACATAAATCAATGCAGCTGCTGCTGATGTGTTTAGCTCACAGAGCATTGCCTACATGATACATTGTAGCGAACTACCAGGATGACATAAATCGATGCAGTTGCTGGTGATGTGTTTAGCTCACAGAGCATTGTCTACACTGATACATTGTAGCAAACTACCAGGATGACATATAAATCGATGCAGCTGCTGCTGATGTGTTTAGCTCACAGAGCATTGTCTACACTGATACATTGTAGCGAACTACCAGGATGACATAAATCGATGCAGCTGCTGCTGATGTGTTTAGCTCACAGAGCATTGTCTACACTGATACATTGTAGCGAACTACCAGGATGACATAAATCGATGCAGCTGCTGCTGATGTGTTTAGCTCACAGAGCATTGTCTACACTGATACATTGTAGCAAACTACCAGGATGACATAAATCGATGCAGCTGCTGCTGATGTGTTTAGCTCACAGAGCATTGCCTACACTGATACATTGTAGCGAACTACCAGGATGACATAAATCGATGCAGTTGCTGGTGATGTATTTAGCTCACAGAGCATTGTCTACACTGATACATTGTAGCAAATTATCAAGATGACATATAAATCGATGCAGCTGCTGATGTGTTTAGCTCACAGAGCATTGTCTACACTGATATGTTATCACAAACTATGAGGATGGGAGATAGAACATTGCAGCTACTATGGATGTGTTAGGCTCACAGAGCATTGTCTACACAGACACACTGTATCCACGTCTCCGCTGAGAGCAGGACTAGATATTTGGAGAATTTCAGCCAGCTTTTTATGTAACTAAGTAACTAACCGACTGCCCCGATCACTGACCATCCTGAACTCCAGGAATTCTAGTTATTGGGGATTTTCCAGGGATGTTGGCACTTGTAGTTCCACAGAGGATGACAGCACACATCAGAGCTCACCATACACGATCGAGCAATTATTATTCTGCAGGAAATGTGCAGCGCCAGGCGCCGGCGACATTACAAAACGCACCTTTGTTCCAATAATGCCTTTACCAAGGAGAACCTGCGTCGTCGCCTCCCATTGTCCTTAATTACGGGCCCCCTGGTAAGTATACAGCGGGACCCACCCCACCATAAGGCTCATTATCAGACGCCTCAAATGACACTTTAATCATCCCAAGATGTCGGATTGAAACTTTTCCTTTTCATAGTAAATATTCTTTTTTCCCCCATGAAATGTGATAAGAATCTTTTCTTATGCCAAGAAGTCTTTCCCAGGGGGTCGACAGACTGCAGCATACAAGCAGCACTTCAAGGGCAGGAAGAGAGAGATCGACTATGCAGAGACAGTGTCAGCTCCGCGCCGCACCGCCTCAGCGCTCAATGTCACTTTCAATATCTGTTTGCTGTGACAGCTTTCAAAGGGGCGAGAGGAGCAGGAAGAAGCGCCATTGTAATTACCCAATTATAGACAGCGGTACTGCGCTTCACAGGGGCGGCCTGACACATATAGCGCCCCGAAATCACAGCACCCTGCAGCCAATTAATGCAGAGCGCAGCGTTTATTATTAACCCCTTCATGACCCGGGCCCTGTGTCCGGAGAAAATGCTGCTGAATATCTCATTGTAAAGGGGAAAATGTATCATAATATTATCTGACATGGAAAGATTTGTATTATGTCATTAAGTAAGACAATTATCTATCTATTAATAATCTATGTATCATCTATCTATCTATTATCTATCTAATATCTATCTATCTGTCTATTATGTTTCTATTATGTATCTATGATCTATCAATTTTCTATCTATCTATTATCTGTTATCTATCTGTTTATCTATATATATCTACAGGTGCTTCTCACTAAATTAGAATATCATCAAAAAGTTAATTTATTTCAGTTCTTCAATGCAAAAAGTGAATCTCATATATTCTATAGAGTCATTACACACAGAGTGATCTATTCTATAGTCATTACAAACAGAGTGATCTATTCTATAGAGTCATTACACACAGAGTGATCTATTCTATAGAGTCATTACACACAGAGTGATCTATTCTATAGAGTCATTACACACAGAGTGATCTATTCTATAGAGTCATTACACACAGAGTGATCTATTCTATAGAGTCATTACACACAGAGTGATCTATTCTATAGAGTCATTACACACAGAGTGATCTATTCTATAGAGTCATTACACACAGAGTGATCTATTCTATAGAGTCATTACACACAGAGTGATCTATTCTATAGAGTCATTACACACAGAGTGATCTATTCTATAGAGTCATTACACAGAGTGATCTATTCTATAGAGTCATTACACACAGAGTGATCTATTCTATAGAGTCATTACACACAGAGTGATCTATTCTATAGAGTCATTACACACAGAGTGATCTATTCTATAGAGACATTACACACAGAGTGATCTATTCTATAGAGTCATTACACACAGAGTGATCTATTCTATAGAGACATTACACAGAGTGATCTATTCTATAGAGTCATTACACACAGAGTGATCTATTCTATAGAGACATTACACACAGAGTGATCTATTCTATAGAGTCATTACACACAGAGTGATCTATTCTATAGAGACATTACACAGAGTGATCTATTCTATAGAGTCATTACACACAGAGTGATCTATTCTATAGAGACATTACACACAGAGTGATCTATTCTATAGAGTCATTACACACAGAGTGATCTATTCTATAGAGTCATTACACACAGAGTGATCTATTCTATAGTCATTACACACAGAGTGATCTATTCTATAGAGACATTACACAGAGTGATCTATTCTATAGAGTCATTACACACAGAGTGATCTATTCTATAGAGACATTACACACAGAGTGATCTATTCTATAGAGTCATTACACACAGAGTGATCTATTCTATAGAGTCATTACACACAGAGTGATCTATTCTAGAGTCATTACACACAGAGTGATCTATTCTATAAGACATTACACAGAGTGATCTATTCTATAGTCATTACACACAGAGTGATCTATTCTATAGAGTCATTACAACAGAGTGATCTATTCTATAGAGTCATTACACACAGAGTGATCTATTCTATAGAGTCATTACACACAGAGTGATCTATTCTAGAGTCATTACACACAGAGTGATCTATTCTATAGAGACATTACACAAGAGTGATCTATTCTATAGAGTCATTACACACAGAGTGATCTATTCTATAGAGTCATTACACAGAGTGATCTATTCTATAGAGTCATTACACACAGAGTGATCTATTCTATAGAGTCATTACACACAGAGTGATCTATTCTATAGAGACATTACACACAGAGTGATCTATTCTATAAGTCATTACACACAGAGTGATCTATTCTATAGAGTCATTACACACAGAGTGATCTATTCTATAAGTCATTACACACAGAGTGATCTATTCTATAGAGACATTACACAGAGTGATCTATTCTATAGAGTCATTACACACAGAGTGATCTATTCTATAGAGTCATTACACACAGAGTGATCTATTCTATAGAGACATTACACACAGAGTGATCTATTCTATGAGTCATTACACACAGAGTGATCTATTCTATAGAGTCATTACACACAGAGTGATCTATTCTATAGAGACATTACACACAGAGTGATCTATTCTATAGAGTCATTACACACAGAGTGATCTATTCTATAGAGACATTACCACAGAGTGATCTATTCTATAGAGTCATTACACACAGAGTGATCTATTCTATAGAGTCATTACACACAGAGTGATCTATTCTATAGAGTCATTACACACAGAGTGATCTATTCTATAGAGTCATTACACACAGAGTGATCTATTCTATAGAGTCATTACACACAGAGTGATCTATTCTATAGAGTCATTACACACAGAGTGATCTATTCTATAGAGTCATTACACACAGAGTGATCTATTCTATAGTCATTACACAGAGTGATCTATTCTATAGAGTCATTACACACAGAGTGATCTATTCTATAGTCATTACAACAGAGTGATCTATTCTATAGAGCATTACACACAGAGTGATCTATTCTATAGAGTCATTACACACAGAGTGATCTATTCTATAGAGTCATTACACACAGAGTGATCTATTCTATAGAGACATTACACACAGAGTGATCTATTCTATAGAGTCATTACACACAGAGTGATCTATTCTATAGAGTCATTACACAGAGTGATCTATTCTATAGAGTCATTACACAGAGTGATTATTCTATAGTCATTACACACAGAGTGATCTATTCTATAGAGTCATTACACAGAGTGATCTATTCTATAGAGTCATTACACAGAGTGATCTATTCTATAGAGACATTACACACAGAGTGATCTATTCTATAGAGTCATTACACACAGAGTGATCTATTCTATAGAGTCATTACACACAGAGTGATCTATTCTATAGAGTCATTACACACAGAGTGATCTATTCTATAGAGTCATTACACAAGAGTGATCTATTCTATAGAGTCATTACACAGAGTGATCTATTCTATAGAGTCATTACACACAGAGTGATCTATTCTATAGAGTCATTACACACAGAGTGATCTATTCTATAGAGTCATTACACACAGAGTGATCTATTCTATAGAGTCATTACACAAGAGTGATCTATTCTATAGAGTCATTACACACAGAGTGATCTATTCTATAGAGTCATTACACACAGAGTGATCTATTCTATAGAGTCATTACACACAGAGTGATCTATTCTATAGAGATCATTACACAGAGTGATCTATTCTATAGAGACATTACACACAGAGTGATCTATTCTATAGAGTCATTACACACAGAGTGATCTATTCTATAGAGTCATTACACAGAGTGATCTATTCTAATAGAGACATTACACAGAGTGATCTATTCTATAGAGTCATTACACACAGAGTGATCTATTCTATAGAGCATTACACAGAGTGATCTATTCTATAGAGACATTACACACAGAGTGATCTATTCTATAGAGTCATTACACACAGAGTGATCTATTCTATAGAGTCATTACACACAGAGTGATCTATTCTATAGAGTCATTACACACAGAGTGATCTATTCTATAGAGTCATTACACACAGAGTGATCTATTCTATAAGTCATTACACACAGAGTGATCTATTCTATAGAGACATTACACACAGAGTGATCTATTCTATAGAGTCATTACACAGAGTGATCTATTCTATAGAGTCATTACACACAGAGTGATCTATTCTATAGAGTCATTAACACAGAGTGATCTATTCTATAGAGCATTACACACAGAGTGATCTATTCTATAGAGTCATTACACACAGAGTGATCTATTCTATAGAGTCATTACACACAGAGTGATCTATTCTATAGAGTCATTACACACAGAGTGATCTATTCTATAGAGTCATTACACAAGAGTGATCTATTCTATAGAGTCATTACACACAGAGTGATCTATTCTATAGAGTCATTACACACAGAGTGATCTATTCTATAGAGTCATTACACACAGAGTGATCTATTCTATAGAGACATTACACACAAGTGATCTATTCTATAGAGTCATTACACACAGAGTGATCTATTCTATAGAGTCATTACACACAGAGTGATCTATTCTATAGAGTCATTACACACAGAGTGATCTATTCTATATGTCATTACACACAGAGTGATCTATTCTATAGAGTCATTACACAGATGATCTATTCTATAGAGTCATTACACACAGAGTGATCTATTCTATAGTCATTACACACAGAGTGATTTCTCTAAAGAGTCATTAACACACAGTGATCTTTCTATAGGTCATTACCAGAGATGATTCATTCATATAGAGTCATTACACACTGGTGATCTTTCTATAGAGCATTACCACACAGAGTGATCTATTCTATGAGTCATTACCACCACAGTGATTATTCTATGAGACATTACACAGAGTGATCTATTCTATTAGGACATTACACACAGAGTGATCTATTCTATAGAGTCATTACACACAGAGTGATCTATTCAATAGAGTCATTACACACAGTGGACTAGTCACTAGGCACTTACACAGAGTGAATCTATTGATAGGATCATTACACCAAAGTGATCTATTCTATAGAGTCATTACCACAATGATCTATTCTATAGAGAATTACACACAGAGTGAGCTATTCTATAGATCATTACACACAGAGTGATCTATACTATAGAGTCATTACACACAGAGTGAATCCTAATGAGTCATTACACCAGAGTGATCTATCTCTTAGAGTCATTACACACAGAGTATCTATTCATAGAGTTCATACACACAGAGTGACATCCATAGGTCATTACCACAGACAGATAGGAGTTAACACACAGAGTGACATCTAGTCATTACAGGTATCATTAGAGTCATTACACACAGAGTGATCTATTCCACATGATTATTTCTGTTAATGTTGATGATTATGGCTTACAGCCAATGAAAACCCAGAAGTCATTATCTCAGTAAATTAGATACTTTATAACACCAGACGGAAAAAATGATTGTAAAATCTGAGATGTTGTCCTACTGAAATGTATGATCAGTAAATGCTCTCAGTACTTGGTCGGGCTCCTTCTGCATGAATTACTGCATCAATGCTAGACCTTGGAAATCGTGGTCCCAGAGTCTGGAGGAAGAGTGGAGGCCACAATCCAAGCTGCTGGAGGTCTAGTGTGAAGTCTCCACCATCAGTGATGGTTTGGGGAGCCATGTCACTACTCTGTGTGTAATGACCGGGATCTGTGCGGCTGCTCATGTTCTCCTCCCTCCATCTCTTGGGACCTTGTGCACTGGGCACAGTTATGGGGGGCAGATAAGGGTTGTGAAGACATGGGAGGTCACCGGGCACCCTGGTCCACTAGCTGAAACTGCATGGATCAGGGATCATCCCACCGAACGCCAGCTCTCTTTTCACCCTGAGCATAACACTACTCGGACAACACAGGGTGAGGGTAAAACAGTGAGGCGATACTTTAATGAACCTCAAAACAGACAAATAACACATAGAGCAGATCCAGCAAAATCCCCAAGATGGTGCACATCACAGAGTCTCACCGTTGACTTACCAGGAAAGGAGCAGCTGGGACTTCAGAGCTTCCATAACCGACTGCCCCACCTGTGGCACGCACACAGAGAGGAGGTAACAACAAGCTTAGGAAGATGACAGTCTATTCAGGTTCAAGGCCAGTTGACCACAGGGTCACATCCTGGCTTCTCCGATCACCTCCATGGAGCCAGGCGACCGGTAGGTCTCATTCCTGGCTTTCAAAAAAGTATTCATGTTTCAGTGATGGTCAATGGAGCAGATCTGTATTCTTCCAGTCGGGTCCGAGGTCCCCAAAACTGGCATCCTATAGAATTACAAATCTGTGTCCCACATGATGGAGCCATGATGTCTTGGCTGCTGTCCTGTAGACAGTCTCTGGTTCTTTGGATCTCTGGATGACTTGGCTGAATCTCTGGCTCCTCATACAGAGGCATATAACCTCTTTTTATAGTTAACAAGTGTGATGAAAGGGCACACGGTCCGCCACACGGTAGCCCGGGGTATCACGGCTTGTGATCCACCGCTGCCACCAATATGTGATGAAACGGTGCACACACACGACGGCTGCTGCCGTCCGACCCAGTAAACTGCAGGGATTTATAATTATCCCACTTCCACTTAGGAACTTGCAGCTCTCTGGCGCCCCCCTTACCCTCAGATCAGTCAGGGAACTGCACCTAGGATAATCAGTCGCCAGACGGGTCACTTGGATGTGTGCTGGCTATTGGGCACGCTGCAGTGAGGGAATTATAATTACTCCGAGCCGCAGCCGGGTAATACACTTATAATACCCGCTCCGTCACTGCCAACGCCACCCCATATGTCAGCACTTAACACCCCCTTCTTTTAAGCTGCCACCAGCTACGGTTTTTCTTACTGAACAATTTATCAAGAGGGTCCGTAGCAACCCCAAAACAGTAGCGTAGTGCTTCAGGCACGTGCAAATTCGTTTATAGAGCAGGAGAAACAAACTAATAAATTTATAGGTTTATTCCTTAAAAAAAACAGGCAGTGCTTATACAATATAAAAAGATGGAACAAACTGAGACAATATTGTTATGTACAAGACAATTAGAAAATAAAAGGGGTTAACATAAGGAAGATCAACTTACAGTTCTTAGATCATAGTAGGCAAGCCATGCGGTCGGGGGAGGGGAGACATCACAATGCATCACAGAGCTGCTATAAGTCTGGTGTCCAGGGCAGATCTGAGCCAGAATACCTGGCCCCTACCTTATAGACCTGTGGCCGTGACATCATAAACGGGGTGGAGTTACCAGGGTCCTCCTCTTGCTCTACGGGTTACTCTTAGTTCAGAAAACTCAAAACTTTCATAAATAAGAGATGGAGTCTCATACAGCGATGCAGAGCATACCATTGTACTCCGCAAGATGTTGGCGTGCATTTAAGTCTAAACGCAGAGTGCCTGGGTGGATCGGCTAAGCAGAAATCTGTTTCTTAGGTTCTGCTGGTGCCAGCGCTTAGAAACTTCACTGATCCCTGGATTCACCGATGAATTGGCAGATTTGAAAATTTCATAATTATAACATACACAGGAGCTAAGATTTTTGATCTTGAATAACTACCATGCAACAAAGGAACAGACCATGTGGCTTGTTAGCCGCTTTCAGCCGGCCTCCCTGTGGGGGCTAGCCACCTGGAATCAGATTACACAGAGTGTGTAGTGAGCTGAAGGGGGGGGAAGCCCACAGGCTGCAAAGCCTAATGAATGCAGTAGCTGTGGAGACTTCTAGAGAAGTACAGGAGATGGAGCTTGCAGAATTACAAATCTGTGTCCCACATGATGGAGCCATGATGTCTTGGCTGCTGTCCTGTAGACAGTCTCTGGTTCTTTGGATCTCTGGATGACTTGGCTGAATCTCTGGCTCCTCATACAGAGGCATATAACCTCTTTTTATAGTTAACAAGTGTCCTTCGATCCACCATTCACAGATAAGGGGAAAAATGGTGTCGAGATCAAGTCGCATTATTTCATTATTTAATCTATTTGAATAGTTTTTCCTCCTCTATTCTAAAAGTCAACAAACTGGCTGGCCTGGCAATGTGTAATCAACATATCAGCCAACATCATTGTTCAGTCACCCTGCATGAAAGAAGAGTTAACATTTCAGACTCTTGTCCAACTGAAAAAATATCTGCATAAGTTGAAAAGTCAACATATAGATAAGAGTCTGTCCCTCCTGGCTTGCCGAAATAGACGTCTGGTTAATTAAGTTAAACTGCTGTGTCCCTACAAAGGTCTTCCCCAAACTGTTCCCACAAAGCTGGAAATACGATTGTCCACAATATTTTGTGCTGAAGATTAAGATTTCCCATCACTGGAGCTGAGGGTCCGAGGCCGCCCCCTGATAACAGCCCAGAACATTATCCCCCTCCACCATGGGGCACAATGCAGTCAGGGGGTAACATCCTCCTAGAATCACCAAACTAACAGATAGAGAAGTGCGATTTGTCACTGCACAGAACACGTCTCCTCCACAGTCCAGTGGTGGCGGCTTTACACCACTCCATCTGATGCTCGGGCATTGTGCTTGGTGATGTAAGAGGGCAATGTGGATGGATATTATACACCGGGGACCAACGGGCCGGGACTACAGGAAACAACTAAGTACTGAGCCTAGCGTGTAAATTTCTTTAATGAGGCCTTTCTCAATGGCTTCTCATGAGGGAGTTCTACACTATTTCTGGGGGCTCTTTGGCAGGCTGTGTTTAAGGGGCACTGTTTTACTATTTACGGATGGAACTACTTATGGGGCACCCTCGCTTGGCACTGTACATGAGGGTCTCTGTCACGATAATATAAATATGCCATATTCTGAGTATACTTCTAGAAGGTTCCATGGCTTTATAGACACAAGCTGTGGGCTTTTTGACCCCCTCTCCCAGCTCCTTCTCACTACACACTCTGTGCAACGTGATACTAGTGTGCTAGCAGCCCCCCCACTAAATAGTTTATGGCCCTAAGCTGGCTAAAGGCAGTTGTGGAAACGTGCTCTTTTATTCAAACTTAATAGTAGGGCAAAAGTTGACCCCATTTAGTGATAGAGATATAAAAGTTACATATTCCGAATGTCCACCGATAGATCTATAACCCAGTGAAATCTCTAGGATCCAGAGCCATCAGAATCAGAGGAATGGATTTCTCCATAAGCTTGTCATGTAGCCAATTCGTATTTATACTTAAATGAACCCCCATGTCATGCTGAGCATAATGATAATTTTGTCTTTCTTCTACGAGGTTCACCCTAAGAGATATGGGTAATAGAAGGATTTCATAACTTCCAGAAAGGGGGCGTATATTCCATAGCTCCACTCACCCCATGATGTCATCCAGGGGGGAAATCCTTGGTTTTGGGCAAGGGTATAAAACTCAGAGGCCCAGACAAAGGGGGGTCTTTTGCCAGGGGATACAGCTATGACAGGCCGTGCAATCTGACCTGATGATTTGGGAATGTCCCCTCCCCACCTGAACCACATGGCCTATCATTGTCTTAGAGAAATGTAAGTGTTTATTTTCACCTTTAATCCCTTTTTATTTGTAATTGTCTGTACATATTGCAACTGTCTCCTTTAACAACATCTTTTTATACTTTTGTAAACACTGCCTATTATTTTTGGAGTAAAATTATAAAACTTTACTAGCTTTGTTCTCCTTGCTCTAAATGTATCCCACGACCTCTGTGCTAAATTAAGCCAACGCTACTGATTGGGGTTGGCTCCTTACCCGATATTAATTAGAACCAGGAGGTGGTGGCAGCAGAGTGTGTTCTGGGTTTTTGGGGAGACCATGGCAGCGACGGACAGAGTTTGATAAGTGTATATCCCGCCTGGGATGGGAATAGGTTATCACCCTCACTGCAGAGTGCCTAATAGCCAGTACACATCCAGGCAGCCCATCTGGAGAATACTTATCCTAGGTGCAGTTCCCTGACTGACCTGAGGGTAAGCAGGGCGCCAGAGAGCTGCAAGTTCTGAACCGGAATTGAAAGGCAGGATAAACAAATAGATCCCTCCTGTAATTCATCACATATTGGAAGCTGCAGCGTGAGAATAAAATCTCCCTGAAAAAGAAACTGGGGCAACCAAAACACCCTCAGTTCCTCACAGTCTCCGACTGGGACTGTTTGAGGTCCCATGTAACTACAGGGATGTTAACAGTTGAAGTTTGGGCTTATGTTAAGATTTCTGCACCCCATTCGTATACTCCTCCCTGTGCCCTATGCTTGTCAGGTGTATATGGGGGTCTTGAGGGCTACCGGTCATCTATGATCCCACATACATCTTATTTTAACCTTTGCACCAGCTCAAGTTTGCAGAGGACCCCCCTGGATACACTGCGACGAGCAGCGCAGCTGTGAAGATCGGCTGATGCTTTGTTTTGGCCAATATTCTGGGTCTTTGAAAACTAAGCTGCTCGTGTCTTGAGCCTTAATAGATAATAAAAATGGAATAGGAAAGTGCAGCTGATAAGAGCGGCTTTCATTCACTGCTCCAGGCAGCCATTGCCAGTGCCCGGCTGGCATCAGAGATCAGAAGCTCAGCGGGGCAGAGGCAGCCGCCTGACGCCAAATTACTTCCAAAGCAGATGTTATTCACTGCAGGACAGGGGCCGATGTGTGACATAGCCGAGGAAGGGCCCTAACGAGCGTTGCCAGATGAGAAACGGCGGATCCAGGTGCCTCTGGGGTGCTGCTCCAGGTGATGCAGAAGTCAAACCCAGAGGCCGGTTCCTGAAGGGCCAAGAAGTCCCAAAGAGCCCATATAATAAGTGTGGAGACCCCGGGGCAGGGGAGTTTCCAGTTACCAGTCTGATCTCAAGTATCTGAGGATATGCCATAAATGTCAGATCGATGCTGCCCGTGTCTGGGACATGCGATTGTCTTGGGATCGGGGCTCCTTTTCACGCCCCTGTGAATATGTGGCAGCAGCTTTTTCTTTTTACTTTTAATTGATTAATAAAAAAATATCCGAACAGATTTGCTTAGAAATTTTTTGAATTACCATAAAAGTGAATAGAGAAAGCTGCGTAGCGCGACCATAACAAGTAAGCTACTGTGCAGCGCAATCATAACAAGTCAGCTGCTGTGCAGCGCAATCATAACAAGTCAGCTGCTGTGCAGTGCAACATAACAAGTCAGCTGCTGTGCAATGCAACCATAACAAGTCAGCTGCTGTGCAGCGCAATCATAACAAGTCAGCTGCTGTGCAATGCAACCATAACAAGTCAGCTGCTGTGGGCAATCAAACAAGTCATCGTTGCAATAACATAACAGTACTGCTGTGCAGCGCAATCATAACAAGTCAGCTGCTGTGCAATGCAACCATAACAAGTCAGCTGCTGTGCAATGCAACGATAACAAGTCAGCTGCTGTGCAGCGCGACCATAACAAGTCAGCTGCTGTGCAGCGCAATCATAACAAGTCAGCTGCTGTGCAATGCAACCATAACAAGTCAGCTGCTGTGCAATGCAACCATAACAAGTCAGCTGCTGTGCAGCGCGACCATAACAAGTCAGCTGCTGTGCAGTGGGACCATAACAAGTCAGCTGCTGTGCAATGCAACCATAACAAGTCAGCTGCTGTGCAGCACGACCATAACAAGTCAGCTGCTGTGCAGCGCGACCATAACAAGTCAGCTGCTGTGCAGCGCAATCATAACAAGTCAGCTGCTGTGCAATGCAACCATAACAAGTCAGCTGCTGTGCAGCGCAATCATAACAAGTCAGCTGCTGTGCAATGCAACCATAACAAGTCAGCTGCTGTGCAGCGCAACCATAACAAGTCAGCTGCTGTGCAGCGCGACCATAACAAGTCAGCTGCTGTGCAGCGCAA